>OX336365.1:62530818-63130818 GCA_946902895.1 Fragum fragum | reverse complement strand
TTACACTTGCACCTATGTTGGGTATGTTACCTATAAGCTCTAAATTTAGAAAAAGTTGAATTTCTTCTTTTATTTGAATAACTCTGAAAGTAAGTTAACCCATTCCCAGACAACAATTTTTTTGACTTGCCCAAATTGAACGCCCTTGCATATGATGGTTCAAAGTTTGTGCAAATTAAAGCATATTTTCAATACAGGGCAGGAAACACTGTGAGAAAAGAAGAAATGCTTGTAACAAGCAATTTCTCCTAACCCTGTTTCCTACAACTATATTTTTTACAGCGTAAAAAGGTGGGAAGGCAGCCTATGCAGGAATGGGTAAAACACGATTAAGGAACCAGAGCTTCTGTCACAATGTTGAGAGCCTTACCATTATTGATAAATTTTTAAACTGGTCCATAGTCAAAGAAATTGAAGACAATAATTTTTGTTAATGAAATTTGAAAAGGCATTGTGTCCTTGGGTTGAAAACATTTAACAAGCAATTTCTTCAATATCCACAATGTTTTTGAAAAAAATTATCGTTGGGAAGGGATATCTCTAACAGACTAGTTATCTATCTAATGGTTAGAGAACTAATTCATGTTCTGTCATGCAGAAGGACACTACTTTACTTGTGAAAAATATCTATCTTCTTCAGAAAGAATGATTTGATTGGTACTACACTGGTTGTTTACCAGAAAATTCATTTATTGATTCATTACCAGACAACAAAATATTAGACTGGTCCAAATGGAAAGAAGTTACAGATTACATTTACAGGTAGCAAGCAATGTGAGTAAAAGAACAAGAGGACCATGATGGTCCTAGATGGCTCACCTGAATTGTCTGCCGTTAAAAAAATAAACTAGAAACAAATACATTGTAACTATAACCAGTTTCATGAAGATTGAGCAAAAACTGTAACTTCTATATTGTAAACAAAGAAATTTGTCATTAAGGCCCCTTTTCCTGTATTTTCCTACAAAACCTTCTCATAATCTATAAGGTTCATCTTTATGACCTAACAATTATCCTGACCAAGTTCCATGAAGATTGAGTCAAAATTATGGCCAATATAGTGTTAACAAAGAAATTGTCATGAAGGCCCCTTTTCCTGTGTTTTCCAAAAGAACCATCCTATAATCAATAGGGTTCATCCTTGTGACCAACATTTATTCTGGCCTATTTTCAGGAGATTGAGCAAAAATTGTGGCCATTAGAAAGTAAACAAAGAAATTGCCATTAAGGCCGTTTTTCCTGTGTTTTCCGTAAGAACCTTCTGATAATCAATAGGGTTCATCCTTATGCCCTAATAATTATTCTAGCCTAGTTTCATGAAGATTGAGCCAAAATTGTGGCCTCTAGAGTGTATACAAAGGAATTGTCATTAAGGCCCCATTTCCTGTATTTTCGGAAATATCCTTCCAATAGTTAATATGGTTCATCTTTATTACCTAATAATTATTCTGGCAAAGTTTCATGAAGATGGTGTCAAATTTGTGGCCTCTAGAGTGTAAACAAAGAAATTGTCATTAAGGCCCCTTTTCCTGTGTTTTGAATAGAATCCTCCTATAAGCAATAGGGTTCATCCCCATGACCTAACAATTATCCTGATCAAGTTTCATGAAGTTGGGGTGAAAACTGTGGCCTCTAGAGTGTAAACATTTTAATTGTTGATTACGCACGACGGACGATGGAAGACAGACACTTTGTGATCAGGTGAGCTAAAAATCACTTATCATAAGCAATTTTCCATTTATTCACATCAATTTCCAGACTATTATACTTCTTTGTGTCAAAATGCATAATTGTGCAGTAATTGATAGATTTCCCCTCTCTATCAAAAAATTGATTGGCTAATCAAACTGTTCATTCAAATCAGAAAAGAACTTTGTCCTCTGGTGCTTTATTCAGTTTGTTGACTTAAACATCATAACTACAGATTGAGTAAACTCTAGTTACAACATATATACAATACAACCAAAGTTTGCCTTTTATTGTGTCAGTGGGCACAGGGCAATCAATCGGTCAATTAATTAACCCATTACCACACGGAAAGAACTTAGACTGGACCAAATTGAAAGAAGTTGCAGACCAAAATTTAAAGTTTATGGAATTTTGAATTGTTTCATCTTTCTGGATAGAAAACATTGTAGATAATGAAGAAATTGCTTGTGACAAGCAATTTTTTCATTTTCCACAATGTTTACAAAGTTGTTTTCCTTGGGGCGTCTAAAAGCATCTCTGAGTGGGAATGGGTTAAGTAATAAGAATAATGGATGCTCTTTCACACCTTACATCCTTGCTACTTTTTAGGCCCTTAGAGTGTCTTATTCATTTATGAAATATTTTCCTCATATTCTTCCTAGTTGACCCTTTTTCACATGACAGATCATAATGTGTTTAATTCTGTATTTTCTATATTATATTGATCAACATACATACCAACTGGAATACCTTAATTTTTGTCATTGTCTGTGTATCCATGAGCCCTTAAGAACAATTTATATATTTGATCATGTCCAATCGAATGAAGTTTTACTCCTGAATATCAACCTAACTTTCTTTGCTAAAAGAATCTTTTCTACATTGGAAATAGGAGGTAAAGACCTAACCTATTCCCATACAATGACACTTTTGGATGCCCCTCACGAAAATCAATTCAGAGAACATTGTGTAAAATGAAGAAATTGCTTATTACAAGCATTTACTTCATTTACCACAATTTTTTCTACCAAGAAAGTTGGAAAAATCTAAAATTTCATAAACTTTAAATTGTTGTCTGCAACTCCTTTAAATTTGGACCAGCCTAAAATTTCTGTCGACTGGTAATGGGTTAAAGACATCTTTGAATCAGTGCTGACCAATCTTTCTCTTTTCATCTTAGAACATATTAAAACTGGGGCATTTAAAATCTTTTTGTTTCTTGTACTACTATGACTCCAACTGAAGAAGTGAGTAAACTAGCATCAAAATAAAACCGAAATTAAGTGAGATTTCACCTGGATTAGCATAAGGTATGATTAACATTGAATGTTACCATGAACATGAAGCAAATGAAATCACTTTCATTTCTTTCACAACTTTTGAAGATACTGGATAAATATTTGAAATTGTATCAAAATAAATGTACATGTTAGTCTTAGTCAAATTTTGAATTCTGACCTTAAACTGTGACCTAGAGCTTATAGCAAATGAAATCCTTTTGCTATTTCTTAACTAGGACTCAAACAACTGTGTGAAGTAAATCAAAATCCACCTTATAGTATTAACCCATTACCAGACGGCAAAATTTTAGACTGATCCAAATTGAAAGGAGTTGCAGATGACAATTAAAAGCTTATGAAATTTCAGATTTTTTGCAACTTTCTGGATAGAAAGCATTGCATAAATGAAGAAATTGTTTGTTACAAGCAATTTCTTCGTTTTCTTCAATGTTTTTTCCAATTGCTTTTCTTCAGGGGTGTCCAAAAGCATCACTGTTTGGGAAAGGGTTAAGAGATATTATCCAGAATAATCCTAACCTCATGCTTACTCTTGGGGTAAAACCTGCCAAGATCTTCAATTTATTCAAAGAATTTTGAAAAGGTAATAGTGCATATTCAAAAAAAATGTAAAACTATACAAACCTGCAAGGCCAAAGCTGTAAACACCAGTCATTTTAGGCAGTGAGTAAGGTGGAGGAATATATTGGTCAAAAAGCTCTTGCCATTCTGTATAGTTATTATCTCCAAACCAATAAAATGTCTCTGAAACAAATAAGATATAATCTGAAGTCAACATAATATCTTACATACAGCTTTATTTGAATGGGGTTTATCGCCACTTTTAACAGTATTTCAGTCATATCCCAGCGCTTTGAGTGCCTAACCATGGATTCTTGGTATTTCTCACACCAGTAATACCACAATATTCTTTCCAGCCTCAAGCTGCTCATCCCACTCAGGTTTATGATCATCCACCTATTGGTGGGAGACAAATGTCAGAAAGGATATTTGCCCTGGCCAGGGATTGAACCCTGGACCCAATGACTAGGAGTCCTACACGCTACCACTGCCCTATGGCTGTGGCCAAAACATTTTGGTCCTCTACCAATGATACTTTATTACTTACATGAGAGGCAACACATTTCAACACTCTCCCATTTCAGCAGTTTGATTGACTGTGGCTGTAGGGCATTCAGGCATGAGAAAGAACATAGATTAAATTATGTTTAACCAATTATTTGACCAAAGTAGTTGCAGATGACTGTATTAAGTACATGAAACTTTTAAAATCTTTGACTTTTAGGGTAGAAAGCACAATGTTTTTCAAAGCACTTTTCATTAGAGGCATCAAAAAGCAGAATTGTTATGTAATGGGTTAGATCTGCAACAGTTCAATCTTAACTATTCTAATCTCTTCGGATACAAGCAAAATAAGTGAGCTAGGTTGTATAAACAGGTGTCTTTGTAAACAGTGTAACAAAGTTATTTCTCCTTTTCTTACAAATGCATCAAACCCTACATGGTTATTATATTTTAATTTAATCGCAACTTGAATTGTCATATACAACCTTTTTCAATCTCGACAAGCTCAAAACTTCTTGTCTTGTAATGTTTTTACCCTTTCCTGTACAAACCTGGGATTTTACATCACAGTGCAATTGCTTCTATTTCCATGATATTTCTTACCATATAGGATGGTTTCATTTCAAAGTGCATCCAATTTTCATATATTGTCATATGCAACCTCCTTCTATTTGTACCAGTCTAAAATTTCATAAAACAAGAAAGGGGTTGTTCAAAAATGTACAACTTACCATTTCCTAGCATTTTCAATGTCTGTGGCTTCATAATTTTGGTGATATACTCTTCTAAGGTAACATCTTCTGCAAAATGAAATCAAACTCTCACTAACTCAGGTAATCTGGTATTATTATATACCTATAAAAGATATGGATTAAAATTTGGCTATCTAATACAACTCAACAGAAAAAAAATCCGTATTTGGTGTGTACCAAAAAACGTATTCGTAGAGTACCGTTAAACACAGACTACTTTTTTGTGTATTGATGTTTTGGTTTTTTCGAAAAGTTGGTTATTTCTTAATCATTTAAGAGAATTCCTTAATGTCATGTCTCGAAACATGTGTAGGTATTTTTTTTATTGGACGAGACCTAAGGTCTCATCCAATAAAAGATAACTACATATGATTCTTGAACACAATAACAACAAATAGAAAAAGACACTGTTTTAATATTCCCTATTTATTTGTAGTCTGCTGTGAGTGTCCAAGCCCTTAGAGTAGAGAGCAGCTGGCAAGTTATTCAAACACTTGCCCTCCACATGGTTATGTTCATTGGATTTAACCCTTGTCATGCTGTATAAAATACCTTACTTAATTGCCATAAAATCAAAGAACTGGAAGCACTGATAAAACTTGTTATTTAAAAATCAATATTTCTTTTTTGATATCAATTTCATAAACAACTCTGGCAGGTAAATTACAAGCAGGAGGTGTTGACCAAGGTGCAGATCTTGGTCTACCTCTCCAGCCAAAACTGGAATATTCCGGGTTCAGCATGACAAGGGTTAAGTTCAAAAGATATCTGTACATAAGCCATTGTCAACACACTCATGTCATGTCTTTCTTGGTCTACCATGATGACTTATACTCCCAAAACTTCAGTTTTCTACGATGACTTTTACAATGAAAACTTTGGTTCTCTACTTTAACACTGAAAATTTCAGTCTTCTGTGATGACTTTGACACTAAAAACTTTGGTTTTCTAAGATGACTTTTTTAATGAAAACATCTTTTTAAGCTGACATTTACACTCAAAAATTTAGTATACTAACTTTTACTGTCAAAATTTTGGTCTTCTTAGATGACTTTTAGATTCAAGGTTCTAAATTATAGGCTAGAACAAACTCAAAATAGATACAAACACCAATCAAGGTTAACCTGTTACCATTCAACAAAGTTTTATACAGGTCCAAATTGACAGAAAAAGAAGTCTACAATCTAAAGTTGATGGAATTTTAAGTATGGTATTTCTGTTTTCGTCTGTCCAGGTAGAAAATAACGTCCATCCATTCATTCACCTATTTACTCAGCGATCCATTCAGTCCCCAATTTATCCACCTACCCATCCATTCATCCACCTACCTATCCATTCATCCATCCATCCATCCATCCATCTACCTAATATGAACAATATGGTTCAAATTTGAAATTACAATGTATTATCAAGACAAACAGTTTTCACTTGCATACAGTGCAAGGTATTACATTTCGTTTTCGTAATACCTTATTCAAGTGTATTATTATCTCAATAATAGCTTTGATGGTATTCTTTAGTATTTTTTTTATCTGAGCCCCAATTTTTATGTGTTGGAAATAAAACTGACAGTAAGTAAGATACAAGACAAATGTCATTGTATATAGAATCTATATAAAATTTTGCAAGTGATCGAATGCTAGTTCAGTTGCTGGTAAGTATATGTCCTTTTATTTGTATGTTAACCCTTGTCTTGCTGAATAAAAATTCTGTAAAATCAGGGGACTGAAATCACTGGAAGCACTAGTTGCAGGTCTATATTTCATTTAAAAACTGATTCTATAAATAATTCTGGCTTGAAAGGGACAACTGCTGCCGTCATAGCGTAGTTGATAGCGCGCCAGACTCCTAATCTTCAACCATAGGTTGTCATGGGTTCCATTCCCGGCGGCGGCACAGACTCTTCCCGACATTTGTCTCTCACCAATGGGTGAATAATCGTAAACCTAAGTGGGATAGCAGCTGGAGGCTAGGAAAGGATGTAGTGGTGGTACTTGTGTGAGAAATACCAGGAATCCATTATTAGGTGCTCCAGCCTCCACATTATGTCTGAAATACTGTTAAAAGCGGCGTTAAACCCCATTCAATCAATCAATCAATTGAAAGAGACAAGCAGGTGGTGTAGACTTAGATCAGACTGCACATATATGCAGGCTGATCTTTGTCTATACCTCCTGCCAGAAACAGGAATATTCCAGGTTCAGCATGACAAGGGTCAACATGTAGCACTATGTGTTTCTATGTGTGTTTCATGTACCATGGCTGATTTTCTTATGTTAACCCTTTCCCGAATCTTGAAATTTTAGACTGCACCAATTTGAAAGACGTTGCAGACGACAATTAAGATTGGATTCAATTTGAAAAGTAACAAACTTACAGGTTAGAAAATATTGTGGGAAAAGAAGAAATTGCTTGTTACAAGCAATTTCTTCTTTTCCCACAATGTTTTCTCATGTATAAAATCACAGGCATGTAAAAACCATTGGGAAAGGGTTAATTTGTAATCTTTGTTCTTCTGTTAATTGTTCTATGTACATGCTAATCATCTGTATATCATCTGAATAGTAAAGTATATGTATATATATATATATATATATATATATATGCATGTGTATATATGTATATTTCGAAAAAAGATTTTCTACATTTCATTTCACTTTCTGTTTTGCAATCATGCCTACTTATAAAAGTGGAAGACACCAATGTTGCTACAACCATTATAACATTGATATTGTTTACTTTTTTCTTTAGATAATGTTAGAACTTGACAAATAACTTAATATATTACTAGATGACAACATTTTAATCTTCAAATTGAATAAGGTTGCATACAACAATTTCAGATTGATGAAAGTTTAAAAATCTGTGTCTTTGCAAATAGTAAACATTGTGCAATATAAAGAAATTACTTATGCTCATTTTTCTCAATGTTTTCCAAAGCTTTTTTTGAGAGACGTCAAAAACAGTGAATTGTTTGAGAATGGGTTAAAGCAAACTTCTATAAGAACCCCTTATACTCTTGTGGACTGAATTCAACTTTTTGGCCTTAACATTATCTTATCTTTAATTTACTCAATAAGAATCTTAACTGTAAACAAGAGCATCGCTTATGGTTGCCTGATGCTCTGCTGCTGGGTGCTAGTTAACAATAACATACCTTGCGCCTTTAGGGTGCTATTTGTAACAGGGTTAAATGTTAAGGACATATACTAACCCATTCCCTCATGACAAGATTTTAGATTGGTCAAAAATCAACGGAGTTGTAGACCACAATTTAAAATTAATGAAATTCTAGATTTTTTCTGTGTAAAAAACATAGTTTAAAATGAAGAAATTGCTTGTAACAAGTAATTTCTTCATTTTACACAATGTTTTCCGTATTGTTTTTCCTGGGGGGCATCAAAAGCGTCACTGTGTGGGAATGGGTTAATAGAGTCAAGGTAATCCCCTTAAAAATCTATGCATGAAATTCGAACATCCTAGGATGACAAATGACCAAGATATATCAAGTCTGTATTAAGTATTGGGTTGAAGATTTTTATAAAAGGCAGAGGGTAAATGGTCACATGTCATGGTCAAGGTTATTGTCTCAAATGTGAGCCTATCTGTTGAAGAATGCATGTGTGGAATATGAGTACCCTAGGATGAACAATAACTCAGAAAGAAAAAGTTAAAGTTTAAGGTCACAGGGTCAAGGTCATTATTCAAAATAAAAGCCTATCTCCTGATAAGTGTATGTGTTATATGTATGCTCCCTAGCACTAGTTTTAAAAGAGATGTATAAAAGTTAACCTAGTTAAACGTCAGCATTGACCCTGACAAGGACACCTGAGGGTATGATCAATAGCTCTTCTGAGACTTTTATCCCAAGAAGGCTAAAAAAATCTGTATAAAAAGATTGCCAGTCATAATATATGTCGCCACTTTGTACAAGAAATTTTTCATTAAGTAGCCTTTTTCTGTTACTCAGCCTAATATGGCAAAAACAAACAATATACTTAAGGTCAGGTGACTATGAACATGTGACAATTTCATTCAAATCCTTCCATATATGTAGGAGACATGATAACCTAAAGTTTTACATTAAGCCCCCTTTTTCTATCACACAGCCTACAAAACCCCCTACAATATAAGCAAGGTCAGGTGAGTAGGAAACTCCTGTGAAAAATTCACTGAAATCAGTCATAAATGTAGAAAGAAATGTATTAACAAGATATCAACATCGGGACATTTGGACAATCAAAGAAGATGATACCAATTTACAACCATCTTTGGCGGTATTTAAAAAGGGCTTGACTAAATATGCAGTTGGTGTTATCCCTTTTAATTTGTTGGATAGTTCTAAATTTCAATTGGATATTTTCAATGAAAACTGAGATACATGTATCAAAGTGTCAAAGTTTTTGCACACCTATAACAACAATAAAGACACCAAGACTATAGCAATTCCTCAGGTTTTTTTTCCAAAAAAAGCTAAGCTAAAAATACACCTCTGGTATATTGATAGATATTATACATGTAATTCATACTTACTCTTTGCATATGAGAACGAGTTGGCAGAACTTAACCTGATGACTTTATCTTTGTGTTGTTGTAATATATTTTCTTTTATACACAGGTTTTGAAAATTCTGAAATATAGATTAAGATTTTCAACCTATTACTGCAAAATCCTTTGGTATTATATCCCTTAAACCATTCCAACACAGTGACCCTTTTTGACATACCTCAGGAAAAGCAATCGGGAAAACATTGTGTAAAAGGAAGAAATTGCTTTCTGCAAGCAGTTTCTTCATTTCACACAATGCAAACTTGAAAAAGTCTAAATTTTCATAAACTGTTGTCTGTAACTGCTTAAAATTTAGACCAATCTAAAATTTTGCTATCTGGTAATGGGTTAAAGAAAAAAACTTAGGAATATGATGTGAGTAAAATGAGAAGTCACAGGTACTAAGAAACTTCTGCCTTTCTCACAATATTTTTGACCATAAGTCAAGTCCTCCAATTCGATTTCCAAAACCTACAAAGTACAAAAAATTTTGATCAAGCAAATGTTTGACCTTTCAAATGTGACTTTCTCCTAACAATGACTGATTGAAATTGCACTTATCTGTATCAAATTATTTTGAAAGCTATTCATAAAGGTACAAGTAGTGATCCTAGCAAATAATTAACCCTTTCCCGTTCAAATACGGAATTTTACATTCCTATGATTTTATACTCAAGTTAACATTGTGGAAAAAGAAGAAATTGCTTGTAACAAGCAATTTCTCCTTTTTCCACAATATTTTCTACCACATAGGATGGTTTCTTTTCAAATGGCATCCAGTTTTCATTGTCGTCTGCAACCTCTTTCAATTTGGACTAGTCTAAAATTTCCAAAAACGGGAAAGGGCTAACCTTAACCTGGAGCCTGACCTTTAACCTTTCAGATACAAGAGTTAATGCTTTATTTGTTCTGTATTTAAACACTTTGGTGGCTCACTGACATTATACTGATTTAGTTAACCCATTCCCCCACATTGACACTTTTTGATGCCCGTCACAACAAGAGGTCCATGAGGGCCTCGCTTTACTGGCTACTAAGTTTTCCATTTAAGTAATCTGGTATTTAAGATAGTTAACTTCTTAAAGAAGAATGCATTACATGAAAATAACAAATTTGACTTTATCCCCTTTATTATTTTGAGCAACAATCCTTGAGACCCCTTTTCTGTGTTTCATGATGGATTCACTCCATTTCCAAAAGGAAGTTTCCTTTTGACCCTACACTCATCCTGTATAATTTTCTAAATACGATAATAATTGTGGACATTTTCACGTAAGCGAGAATGTTTTAAGTGAAAATCCATAAGGCCCCTTTTCCTGTGTTTTCTTATGAATCCACTTCATTTCCAAAAGGAACTTTCCTTACAAACCTACAATCATCATGTGCAATATAAAGACAATCTGATAATAATTGTGGACTACATTACATAAACGAGAATGTTTTGATTGATAATCTGTAAGGCCCCTTTTCCTGTGTTTCAAATGCCACACCCATTCCAAGCATCTTTGAAGTGAATCAGATAAAAACTGTGGACTTTATTGTGTTAGCGCGGATATTTCAGTTAAGTTCTCATAAGGCCCCTTTTCCCATGATACTTTATTGAACTTACCCATGTTAAAAGAATCAATCCTTATGATTATACAATCATTCTGTGAAATTTTGAAGAGAATTCAATGAAAACCACGGACTTTAGTTTATAATAGAATTTCCATAAGGTCCCTTTTCCCATGATTCTTGACTGATCAGACCAAAAACTCCTAATGATGGGTTTATTATTCTGTGAAAGATTAAAGTGAATCAAATCAAATATGGGTACTTCATTGTTTTAACTAGAATATTTTATAAAAAAAAATTCATAGGGCCCTTTTTGACAAGATACTTGACAGATTGCATGCAATATTTGGATAAATTTTTCGTGTAAACTAAAACATTTGGATAAATTTTCATAGGGCCCCTTTTTGTGTGATATTTGACAGATCAGATCCACTGTCAGAATCAACAATTGTAATGATGGGACAATCAATCTGTGCAATCTATGGACTTAATCATTTTAATGAGGATTTTTTAATGAAATTTTCATAGGGCCCCTTTTTCTGTGATACTTTACAGAAGAAATCAAATTAAAAAGGAACAATTCTTATGAAAGAACAATCATTCTGCAAAAGTGTAAAGAGAATCATTTGAATGAGGATTTTTTAATGAAATTTTCATAGGGCCCCTTTTTCTGTGATACTTTACAAAAGAAATCAAATTTAAAAAGGAACAATTCTTATGAAAGAACAATCATTCTGCAAAAGTTTAAAGAGAATCAATGAAAACAGTGGACTGAATTGTGTCCAGAATTATTTGTAATAAAATTTTCATACAGTCTCTTTTCCCGTGACACTAGAAAGATCAGACCCAATTGGAAAGGAATAATCCTAATGATGGTACAATCATTCTGTGTAAGTTTAAGATAATACAATGAAAACTACAGACTTAATTATGTTAATAAGGATTTTTTAATGAATTATTATAACGCCCCTTTTCCCATGATACTTGACGGATCAGACAGTCATTCTGTGAAGAAATGAAGAGAATCAGATGAAAACTGTAGACTTTGTCATGGTTCAAGGACTTTAAAATGAAATTTTCATAAGGCTCCTTTTCCTCTGATACTTGATGGATCAAGTCTATGTTCAACATCAACAATCGTAATGATGGTACAATCTGTGAAAGTTTGAAGAGAGTCTGATGAAAGCTGTGGATTTTAGATGAAATTTTCATAAGGTCCCTTTTTCTGTGATTCTTGATTATTCAGACTCCATTTCCAAATGAATGATCCTTATGACCTTACAATCATTCTGTGGAAGATTCAACAAAATCCGATCAAAGCTGTTGGCTTTATTATGTTAAAGAGGATTTGTAATTAAATTTTCATATGGCCTCTTTACCCTTGTTACTTGATGAATCAGATCTAATTTCGAAAAGAACGTTCCTTATAAAAGTATAATCATTCTGTGAGAGTATGAAGACAATCCCATGAAATATGTGGACATTAACATTGCATTAACTAAGATTTTTTAAATCAAATGTCCATAAACCCTTTGCCTGTGTTTCTTGGTGGATCAGACCCAATTTCCAAATTAACAATCCTTATGATGGTTCAATCATTTTGAGAAAGCTTAAAGTGAAACCAATGAAAACTGTGGACTCAAGAGTGTTAACTAAGATTTTTTAATCAAATTCTCATAAGGCCCCTTTTCCTGTGATACTTGAAGGAACAAACCTTATGATGGTACAATCATTCTTTGAAAGTTTGAAAGGAATCTGAAGGAAAGCGTGGACTCTAAAATTTTAACAAGGATTTTTTAATTATTTTTTTATTAGGCCCTTTTTCCCGTGTTTCTTGACAGATCATTTTCTCCATGTTTCTTGACAGATCAGTCCCCATTACGAAAGGAATGATCCTTGTGATGATAAAATCATTCTATAAAAGTTTGAGGAGAATTTGATGAAAACTGTGGAGTGTTAACAAGGATTTTCAATATAGATTTTTTAACTAAAATTTCCTGAGGCCCCTTTTCCAACAATTCTGGATGGCTCAGGCCCATAAGGAATGATCCTTATGATGGTACAATCATCCTGTGGTAGTTTGAAGAGAATTTGATGAAAACTGTGGACTCTAGAGTGTTAACAAGGGTTTTCAATAGATTTTTTAATAAAAATTTCATAAGGCCCGTTTTCCATCATTTCTGGTTGGATTGGGCCCAATTACAAAAGGAAAGATCCTTATGATGATACAATCATTCTGTGAATGTTTGGAGAGAATCTGATGAAAACTGTGGACTCTAGAGTGTTATGAGGATTTTTTTTTTATTAAATCTTAATTAGGCCCCTTTTCCTGTATTTCCTGACGGATTTGACCCAATTTTGAAAGGAGTAATTCCTTATGATAGTACAATCATTAAGTGCAAGTTTGAAGAGAATCCCATGAAAACTGTGGACTCTACAGTGTTAATGGATGGGCAGATGACTTGGGGGCTAGACGCACAGACAGGAAAACGCCTTTGGCCAGTTGAGCTTAAAAAAAAATTTTGAAAACAGTGTAATAAATGAAGAAATCGCTTGTTGCAAGCAATTTCTTCATTTTACACAATGTTTTCTACCCATCCAGTTGAAAAAATCTAAAATTTCAGTTTAACATTTCACTTTAAATTGTCGTCTGCATCTCCTTTCGATATGGACCGGTATAAAATTTAGTTTTGTGGTAATTGGTTAAGTTGGGTTATAACTAAAGCTTTAAACTTACAGGGATGATCCTAAAAAATAAATCTAGATATTCTCACATCCTTGGGAAGTAGTGGCTGAAACCTAATACCACCCAGTTACAAGTAATTTGTACACAGACAGGCTTCCAGTACATCTCAGAACATACTTGAACACAGAGCCAAATATCTGAGCTAAAAATGTGGCCTCTAGCGTCCACACATGGTATTTCAAAGACTGACCTAGTGAACTTCTTTTCGACTCCACATGATCCTAAGTCTAAATTGTTCAAGATACCATTGAGACAAATATTCTGACCATATGTCAACTCATTAAGCCTAAAATGTGGCACCTAGAATACTAACAAGGATTTTTTAAGATTGACCTAGTGACCTGTTTTGTTTTTTTTAACTCACATTACAAAGTATCAAACTTGTCTAAGATAGCACTTAATCAGACATTCTGATCAAATTTCTAGACATATGAGCCCATGATGTGGCCACTAGATTGCACACAAGGTACTTCTAAAATTACGCCTACTGACCTACTTGCCCAAAATATCATTGAAACAAACATTCTGACCAAACTTTAGACATTCAGACAAAAATGTAGCATCCACAGAGCACACAAGGATGCCTTAAAAGATTTGACCTGGTGACTCAACTTGAGCACTTCATGTCCAGATGAGCAAAAAAGGAGAAATTACTTGTTACAAGCAGCACTTGACCCTATGTCACATTTATTTTTAAACTCCAACATTCTTGTAATTCTAGTTTTCAAATTCATTCAGTTTTGATTACTCTAGGATTATACTTCAGTCATTTCGGATGTTCCATGTGATAATATAAAGTCCTTACCGTATTATCTGTAGCACCCCTAATTATCACAGGTTCTTGAAAAGCATATCTGGAAATGCAAGAAGAAAGCCAATTAAGTCATATACACAGAAGCACCTATTGATATAGGTCATTTTACCTTCACCTGTGACATGGATTCAAGATATATTAATATATTAAATTATTCTCTTCATGAAACTAACACTCATCATGAAAAAGAAATGAAATCCATCTATAAATGTAGAAGCTGTGCACTCATTTACCCATTCCCATACAATTCCACTTTTTAATGGCCCTTAAGAAAATAGTTTTGGAGATAGTGTGGAAAATTGTTGAAATTGCTTCTTCTTTTTCCACAAATTTATCTAACCTAATGAATGATTATTTTTCAGATAAAATGAATTTTATATTATTGTCTGCAAAACCTTTGAATTTCTTCTTTTTTCCACAAATTTTTCTAACCTACTGAATGATTATTTTTCAAATAAAATCAATTTTATATAATTGTCTGCAAAACCTTTGAAATTGGACAGGTCTGAAAGTTTGAAATACAGGAAAGGATTAATCCTTTCCTTCACAATCCCAGTTTTGATGTCACTTAACCCATTCCCACACAACAAAATTTTAGACTGGTCCAAACTGAAAGAGTCTGTAGACAGCAATATAAAATTAATGGAATTTTAAAGCTTTTCATCCTTTTAGACAGAAAATATTGTGGATAATGAAGAAATAGCTTAATACAAGCTATTTCTTCATTTTCCTCAATGATTTCCAAAGCTTATTTCTTGGGGGCATAAAAGGAGGAATTATGTGGAAGATAAAGTAATTGGAATCATGTGTCATGTCACAAGCAATTTTTTCATTATTCACAATGTTTATATGCAAGCTTCTCCTTCCGTTTTAAAGATTAATGTCTATCTGCAAACAGATAAACAATCAAATGAGTTTTTGTCATAAAATCTAAGTACGAACTTTTACAATATCATATTCATTACTCATTAACTCTTATTTTGTGAAGGAATGTCATGTTCATTATTCCAAACTCCTCCGAATTATAGAATAGTACCGAGATATATAAATCATAGAACATACACATTCTTCTCTTGATTAAGTCATAATGTAAATATGTCAATCTTGTCGTAATATATATGTAATGTATTTTGGGCCGGTGGCCTTATATTTGCTGAATAAATGTTATGTTATGTTCTGTTTTCTACCCAAAAAGACAAATACTTTTAAACTTTCATCAAATCAAAATTGTTGTCTGGAACTTCTCTTGATTTGGACTAGTCTAAAATTTCATCATGTAGTATACTTATTGCCACCCAACTTAGCATTTTGACTTATTAAAGATAAATAATTTAAAAACATTTTAAGAAAAGGATCAATTTCCCCTTGTTTTCACTTAATTCTAAAACTTGATTATAAATCTAAATTATTTCAAATTGTCATCTGCAACCTCTTTCAATTTGAGCCAGTGTAAAAATATGGATTTTCTAATAGATTAACCCTTTCCTGTTTTTCAAAATTTTAGACTTGTCATAACTCAAAGAAGTTGCAGACAACAATCAAAAGAGAGTGCAATTTGAAAAGTAACTAACCTACAGGTTAGAAAAAATTGTGGGAAAAGAAGAAATTGCTTGTTACAAGCAATTTCTTCTTTTCCCACAATATCTCAAGCATAAAAACTCAGAGAAGTAAAATCCAGGGATTGACCAGGAAAGGGTTAAAATAATTATTCAGAAAAATTGATTCAGAAATTTTCTAATAGGAAAATGTTGGTAAACAAATACTACTACTCAAAGTTTGCTAAGCATAAAATTTTTTCAATGTCCTAAATGAGTCAACTTTTAACAAAGATCATGTATAAATGTTTAAAACAGAAAATAGAAACATTTGAATTGGCTGCCTGAGAATAATCTCCAGTCAAGAAGACCATGCATTTGTATCCAGTTATCCCAGATAGATTGTCGTCGTCAATTAGCCTGGGTCTCACCACATTGACTAGCACCAAAGATGATGGCACCGTTCTCTTCACTGATGAGTCCAGGTATTGTCTGGATTATACAGACAGACACAGACAGACGGGTTAGGGTGTGGAGAAGGACAGGGGAAAGGTTTCAGTCAGCAAATATTGCTGAACACAACCAATATGGAGGTGTATCCATAATAGTTTGGGGTGATATCAGCTGGGATGGACAGACCGAGCTTGTTATCTTGATAGAGATATCTTGACAACCAAGAGGTATCTTGATGAAATCCTCATTTCCTACTCTGTATTAAATCATTTCCTTTTGGAAAACTTTTTTTGACAAATATGATTTTTTCATTTTTATGAAAAAACATCCAATTTTAAGGGTCACCCTGTTTGGTCTACATAACAAGTCTTATAACCATTATAAAAACCTTTTCTTTCTTAAATCTTGTCAAACTGTATCAATCAACCAATTTTCAACATTATCATGATCAAATCTTGAAAAACATGGAATTTATAGGTTAAAGAAGCTTTGGTGCTTAGCAAACTTTTGAGTAGTATATATAACTACAATGTACATGTACCTTCCTTATTGCATAAATGATTTTAATCCATCTACACCCTTTTGTTGGTATAGATTGCTCTATTGATAGTGAACATATATATATTTCAAGTTTCAAGAGTTCAGTTATACTAGAGATATCACAAAATGTCACAAAGTTTTCAGACGAGGACACAGTCGCCTTTCTCTAAAAAACGCTGAATTAAAAATTATGATTAACCAACTCAGATCAGTCACTTAGACAGTCTTGTTACAATATCTAGGTCACCAACCAACAATTTGCTTTTTGTTTAACCTATTCCCACATGATAGAATTTTAGACCAGTCCAAATTTAAAGAAGTTGCAGATGACAATTTTAACTTGATGAAATCTTCAAAATCTTAATCTTTTAGGGTAAAAAATATTGTGGATAATGAAGAAATTGCTTGTAACAAGCATTTCTTCATTCTCCACAATACTTTCTAAGGCTTTCATATTGAGGGGCGTTTAAAAGCGTCATTGCATGGGCATTAGTTAAGCGATATGGTTTACCTTTTCAAAAAAATTTCTTGCGTAAAAGGTACTTCCCTTACATCAATTACATCTATATTGCAAGGGCCCGGTTCTGCAAGTGGTTTGAAATCTTTTGTGTCCCTGAAATTCAAGGAATAGAAATACATGTGTATTATGAAGCAAATTGGAAAGGATCTCTAAAACGTTTGACTCAAAACAAGAAAACTTTACAAAGTTAAGGAATGTGCATATTTTCATTTATGTAACCCATTACCAGACGAAAAGATTTTGAACTGGTCATAATTTAACCCATTTCAAAAATGACGCTTGCTGACGCCCCTAGAAAAAAAGCTTCGGAAAACATTGTGGATAATGATTCTTCATTATTCACAATGTTTTCTACCCCAAAAGTAAAACAAATCTAAAATTTCATCAACTAAAATTTGTCGTCTGCAACATCTTTTCAATTTGGACCAGTGTAAATTTTGTTGTCTGGGAATGGGTTAAAGTAGTTCAAGATGAAAATATTCTATTGATGAAAACTTTAAAATCTTTGTCTTAAAGTATAAAACGTTGTGAACAAATTAAGGAACTATTTGTTTAAAATACATATTTCATTTCCCACTATATTTTATCAAGAGTAAGACAGTGGACATTGAACTGAGATCCCTGTCATGATGGGCATTGTTCCTGAATAGTGTCATTTTAATATTTAAGATTTGCATATAACCTTGAAGTTGAAGCTATCCCTGTTGCAAAAGTCAGTTAGTGTTAAACCCTATTGTTTTGTATTACAATTATATCAAGAAAATGTTTCCCCCTCTTCTTCCACATTCCTATTGCAACAATGATGCGAATTTTAAAAAAAAAAACTGACATGCTGTAGAGTGGGCGTGAAAGAGAGAGAGAGAGAGAGAGAGGAGGGGGGGGGGGGAGGGGAAGGAGCAAAATCTACATTGGTGGACACACAGACAGAAACAAATATTTCAAAAACAGCATGCCTGCTTTGTTCTTTGTTTCATAATGTTTATACGCTTAAACTTTGTAACAAGAAAACTTTATAAAGAAAAGAAATATATGCACTTTGGGGAAGACTTTAGGAGATTGGTATCAACATGGCATATTTAAAGCAACACTTTATCTGTATCATCCAAAAGGTAGGTCAATAGTAATAAAATGCTTTAAAAACAAACAAATTTGTCAATCATGTCAATCGGAATTAGAATTATTGTCACTTGTGATCAGGCCTACCGTGTGACGGGCAGAGTTTGCAATGAATGACGTGCCTATGATTGACGCAATTTTAACCATTTACTGTGCCGGAAAATTCGGGGGGCTAATGTATTTTGTGTAGTGTCGATAGCTGTAAATATCTAACCCATTGATATCTGACACAATGACTTATTTCAATTTGTTGTATATTATAATTCACCAAAGTGATCATTCAGTGTTTGTACCGGGAGTTTAACTGTAACTCGATATGTTTTCCTTTCTTGTATGCGTATGTGTGTGTGTGTTTTTTTTGTTGTTTTTTTTTTTTGGGGGGGGGTGTGTTTATTTTGGGGGGGGGGGGTAGTAAAATATTTTCAAAAATTCTTATTACATTGGAAATATTATTGCTATTGCCAGATTCGAGGTAAGTTACATTTCATATGGCCTAGATACCAGGCTGTTTTAAACTCAAAATTGTTACTAATACACGATAATATCACCAATATTACTTGCTACAATTAGTCTGCATATATTTACTCACAGGTTGAGACTCTTTTTTCTTAGTCTTGGGTAAATATCGCATTTAACGAGATTTGATTTGATGCATGCCCTGTGAGAGCAAGAAAAGGTCTATCTTTAGGTGTTTTTAATGAGAAAAGACAAGAGAATAAAACGAAAGAGTTTTCTGTTTAATTTAAAGCTAGTCTTTATGTTTCAAGGGGATTTGGTGCTTACTTAATCCATTCCCATACAACAAAATTATATACTGGTCTAAACTGAAATAAGCTGCAGACGACAATTCTTAGTTGATTGATTGATTGGGGTTTAACACCGCTTCTAACAGTATTTTAGGCATATCGCGGCGGCTGGAGCACCTAATGATGGATTCCTGGTATTTCTCACACCAGTACTACAACTTCATCCTTTCCTAGCCTCCAGCTGCCATCCCACTTTGGTTTACAATTATCCACCCATTGGTGAGAGACAAATGTCGGAAAGAATATGTGCTGCCGCTGGGGGATTCTTAGTTGAAGGAATTCCAATTTTTTCATCTTTATGGATAGAAAATATTTTGGCTAATGAAGCAATTTATTTATTTTGAACAATGTTTTCCAAGGTTTTTTACTGGAGGGCATAAAAAGGAGGGACTGTGTTTGAATTAGTTCAACTACATCCATTTCTCAGAGAACTGTTGCTCTCTCTGTAGGCTACTTCTTATATATAATTATCCAGTCTGCTCATGTCCAAGATGGAAACAGATGACTCTTGACAATATCAAAATAATCGCACAAAATGTGGTGTAGACTTGGTTTAAGTCGACAGCGGCACCAAAACATCTGCCGGTTTCATTCACTTCTACCAAAACAGCGAAAAGCTTATGTGCGAATCTCTAGTTCGCGAAAACTAAAATATTTCACATTTATTTCTTTATTACAGCAAAGACATTATTGCAGGCAAGTTTCTTACCAACCACCGTCTATCTCATTTGTCAGGACAATGCAAAAATATCCGATTAAGGCGGCGTAGGAAAAAGAAATAGAATATCTGTAGGCTGACATGTCACTTCTACTAAATACAAGTCGTAAGAGTGATTCCCCCTGAGTACTCTCTATTTATATACATACGTGTAACAAGCGAAAATGGTCTGAAAACAAAAGGAATTAAGAACGATCTATCCAGATAAATTTCCCAATTTTACATACTATGATAAAACAGAGGGTAGGCAAGGCACAAGCCACCTTTTTCTTTCCGGATTTTATAGATTTTAAATGTTTTTGTAGATCGGCACTTCCTAGTTCCTAGAAGATTACAGCGAAGTAATGTTTCGGGTTTGTACAGGAGAGGGTTATATTCATTCTAGTTTTAAATAAATACAGATCAACTTTTACAAAATCTAGTGCAGGTTCTTTTTGCATTAAATGGCATCAATTACGCAATCCTGTTTCCGCCATCTACTTTTTGACTAGCTGCGATCGATGTCGTAGCCTTCTGTCTGATAATCTGCTAGACCGGTACCGCCGTCGACTTTAACAAAGCCGACAGCCTGTAAATTCCCTCTCTTCCCGGTAAACCGACCCGCCTATCCCCCCGGGGTCTGAATCCGGGTCCTTTGGCGGGTTGCTCGGGGGGAGGAGAGGTACTCATTTTACCCTCGTGTTTGGTTAGTAACCACTTCACGAGCGGCTATTGAATATAACTATGCAATTAAAAAATACTGGCTTATTTGTATTTGTCCCTATGGTCTAAAATTTGTTCCTCGTGGTTTAAAAATATTTACGCTAAAAATAGAATTATAAAAATCTTATATCTTGCCCGCCGAAAAGTGAAGAGAGGCTCCCAGGACCACCAGGTAAAAACTAACTATTTATTATGTACAAATATCCCACGAGGAACTACGAAAAGTTTTTGTACTGTGCTATTTACGCATAAGCTAACTATGAAGATCATACGAGGAAAGAAAGCATATGTGTATATACAAACGTATGTATACATATATACACATATATCCACCTGGTCTTATAGACTACTATTTATCTAAGAAACTACAACTAATACTATTTATTAATATATATTTCATAATTAAACTTAGTGCATAGAGGTTTTGGTTATCAAGTTAATTTTATTTGTTTTGTCTGTAGTATGCAATAGATTATTTGGGAAAGGGCCAGAGGTGTGTCTTCACGTTGACAGATATAAGGCCGACTGCATATAAAGATTGGCTAATGGGCATTGAATGAAGTATACCCAAAGATCTAATCTGATTGGCTGGTCAATTGTTTGTAAACAATAATGCTGAAGCGGGATGCGGGGTTCCTCATATATTTTACATGAAAGGATAACATTCCAAGGTTTTTCTCGCACACAATTTCGATTGTTCTTGTGGAAAATGTTTTAACATTATACTGAGTACTTTAAAACTACACAGTTGGATTTTTATCATACTAGAGGAAATCCTGCGGTGTGTCCAAATTTTTCAACAAGATCAGCTGGGCATGCCTAAGCCTCGTTTTCGACTTTAGTAAGGAAAAAACCTAATGGCCCAGGCTTTCCGTGTATATACCGAAAATCGATGCATACCTGTCGGCTTTATTAAATAATGGTCTAATAATCTGCTGACAAAACTCGCCAGCAGATTAAAAGAAAGAGGGCTAGATATCACAGCTACTTTTCGACCTACAAGTAACTCGAAAAGATGAAATAAGGCTTTCTACCTACCACTTTTTAGCTCACCTGAGCACGTAGTGCTCAAGTGAGCTATTGTGATTGCCTTTTGTCCGGCGTCCGTCCTGCGTGCATTTTCCGCCAACAATTTCTTTAAACGACATCTCCTCCTAAACCACTGGGCCAATTTGAACCAAATTTGGCAGAAATGTTCCTTAGGTGGTCCCCTTCAAAAAAAGCTAAAAGAATTGAAATCCGTTAAAAACTCTGGTTGCCATGGCAACAAAGGTGAAATTTTAAGATAATCTTTAAAAATCTTCTCCTCCTGACCCAGAAGGTGTAGAGCCTTGATATTTTGCATGAAGCATCAGTATATTGACCTCTTTCAAAATATCTAAAATCATGATCCTCGGGTCCCCAGGGGCGGAGCCCCAGGGGGGTGGGGTTTATATAGAAATAAAGAACGATTTTTTAAATGACATCTCCTCTCAAACCACTGGGCCGATTTGAACAAAATTTGGCAGAGATGTTGCTTAGGTGGTCCCCTTCAAAAAAAGCTAAAAGAATTGAAATCCGTTAAAAACTCTGGTTGCCATGGCAACAAAAGTGAATTTTTAGAATAATCTTTAAAAATCTTCTCCTCCTGACCCAGAAGGCATAGAGCCTTAATATTTTGCATGAAGCATCAGTATATTGACCTCTTTCAAAATAGCAAAAATCATGATCCTCGGGTCCCCAGGGGCGGAGCCCCAGGGGGGTGGGGTTTATATAGAAATAAAGAACGATTTTTTAAATGACATCTCCTCTCAAACCACTGGGCCGTTTTGAACCAAATTTGGCAGAATTGTTGCTTAGGTGGTCCCCTTCAAAAATAGGTAAAAGAATTGAAATCCTTTAAAAACTCTGGTTGCCATGGCAACAAAAGTGTTATTTCAAAATAATCTTTAAGAATCTTCTTCTTCTGACCCAGAAGGCATAGAGCCTTAATATTTTGCATGAAGCATCAGTATGTTGACCTCTTACAAAATAGCTAAAATCATGATCCTCGGGTCCACAGGGGCAGACCCAGGGGGGGGGGGGGGGGTATAGGCATGAAGCATCAGTTCACAGACTTCTTTCTTATTTCTGGAATTATAACCCATGGAAAAAGTTTTTTCCTTCTTTCAAATCGGCACTAAAGCCTTGGAATTTGGACTTTTGGATTCCCAGGTTCATAGTCTTTATATGTAATTGTGGCCCACTTGTTTCATAATCCTAACCTTAACATGAAATTAGACTGTTGAAAGAAAAAGAGCCTTTATCTCAGGTGAGCGCCCCAGGGCCAACGGCCCTCTTGTTTAGAAAAGTGAACATTTTTGAACTGACAATTGTCTAAAAACTTTTCACTTTTTGACCTCACCCGTGACTAGAAAAGTGGAAAATAAGAACCTCTAACTTCAGCTTTTTGCAATCAACTTTCGAATAGAAAAGTTGAAGTTTTTTGCTTGAATATTGTAAAACAAAAAATATACCTTTTTCGATTTGGCATATAGGATAAGATTCAAAATAAAACTTAGAAAATGTAAACTATTTGATCTCTACAAGAAGAAAAAGTGGATGGCAGAAACAGGATTCCGTAATCCCTTATTTTATGCGTGTTATATCTAGTCATCTATCTGGGCAGAAAGACTATCCTTGTCCTAAGATTTAATGGATGCACATTAATATAAAACATATCTTACCTTGTTGAGTACTTGAGTCAGAATGACCACCAAAGAACCTTATTGATGACAAAGTAAGAATGGATAGAAATTGCCCAAGAAACTAAGTTGAAAAGAGATTGAAAGAGATAGCAGATGAAAGTGAAAATTTGAAACAATTTGAAATGTAACCATCCTATGTGATAAAAATATTGTGGGAAAAGGAGAAATTGCTTGTTTCAAGCAATTTCTTCTTTTTCCACAATGTTCTCTCAAGTATAAAAAACCACAGTGATGTAAAATGTAACAAGAAAAATGAAAATGGTTAGTTGACAACCTAAACGTTGGAACTAATATTGTGTTTAAGTCGCCAACCATCAAAAATGCCCCACATAAATTGCAGCTCATTATAGAGTTTGAAGTTAGCTTCCAGTCTAAATGAACCGTTTCATTGGTCAATTAGTTATTTGATTGACAGCCCGGAAATTTTTACTGCTCTTTTACTGTTACAATTGCTCTTCTGCTCTAGAACATGGTATCTACATGTACTTACAGAAATTTGCAGTTTAAGTTTCCAACAACCAGTGCCACATGGAAATGATGCCTCAGCAACATAATAACTGGCCCTTCATCATCAATGTGGGAAACAGCATCATAGGAGTGACCATCTTGGCCATGCCATTCTGCTTTCAACAGGTATTTAACCAATTACACGATGACAAAATTTTGAGCTGGCCCGATTTCAATGAAATTGCAGACAACAGTATTTAGTTGAAGATTTTTTTTGTCTTTTTTGTCTTCCGGATTATAGAACAAGGTGGCTAATGAAGAAATTGATTCTTCATTTTCCACAATGTTTTTTAAAAACCTTTTTTTTTCATTGACATAAACAGGGCTCTGCAGAGTGGGCGACTCAGGCGAAGAAGTCGCCTGGTTTCATAAAACTTCGCCCGAGTTGCTGGTCAAAGCGAAGTCGAAGTCGCCTGGAAAATACGGGAAGTCGCCTCGTTTTAAAAGGCAATCATCGCAATTGCCTAGAGGCTATCAAGTCAGGGGACAGTAAATCAATTATACAACTGCTGATTGGAAGCCCTTTGATAGTAAATCAATAGTGTGTATCGATAGACAGGCTCATTTTATTTGCACCATCTGCTTTGATGGTTGCAAGCCCTTATGAACTGCCAGAATTTAGGAGCTTTTTGATATCAAACCCTTTAAATTCTTAAGATTCAATTATTTTAGTGGCACATTATGTTTATCTTACCAATATACGAGATTTGTTTCGTACTTTCAAGCAGCGAGAATAATGGGGGATTTTATAACGAACGTCATGTCATTTGCCGTATTTTCAAATTCATTAATAAAAGGAATAAAACCTTTGTTATAAAAACTGAATTGTCCGTAAAACTAAATAGAAAAAAATCATTTTTTAATGAAATCCTTGGACTCTAATTATCTACTTTGATTTAACAAATATAGAAAAACTAAAACAAACAATCTATGGCTTCTACGATCTTTTCATAAGTAACATTGTTAGGATTTTATCCAGAAATTAAAATTCACTTATCTTTTTTTGGTAAGTAATCCATTCAATGACATATAATCCAAAACACTAGAACCAATGGTTCCGTGTTAATATAGTTTCAAATTTAAACCTTCTCTACACAGTCTGTGATTTATGTAAAATTACTCAGCTGTTATCTTTAATACCCTTTACTTACAATAACTGCACTTTGGTCAAAATGAACTCTTTTTAAATCTTTTATTTAAAAGCTTTTTATCCATTTATTGTTACATACAGGTAAAGTTGTCAGACTTTAACCCATTACCACACAATCCTTTTTTTTTATTTTTGAACAATTTAAATGGAAAACTTGTGAGAAAAAGAGGAAGTGTTTGTAGCAAGCAATTTCTCCTTTTCCCTCAGTATTTTTTACCTTATCTGGTACTTATTTTCTGTTTTGAGCATATTCTGATTTGAAATGTGGTATGCCACTTTTTTTCAATTCGGACCAGTCTGGAAATTTTGTCTTCTAGTAATGAGTTAAATGAAATAGTAATATTTCTTATTTTCTGCCTCAAATTAAACTCTGATCATTTAAGTAAGTTCAGACCACTTATACTTTCTTTTCAAATTATTGGTTATTATAACTTTTGATAATTGAGATTATAATACCATCTATATGTAAGATATTCAGGAAAATAATTTCAGAATCAGATTCCTATATTCTCGAACCGAAGAAAGAAGACAAAAAATTTTGTTCACAGGAATAAGATTTCTGTAATAAGGACTGAAAGAAAGGATGAGAAATACTTTAGTATTAACTGCATACTATATAAAACAAAATATGCAGCTACTTGTAAAGCTTTTTTTTTATTTTCCTATAGAAATAAGGAATACAGGCAAAAAATTACTTTTTAACGTGATCCACTTCTCCTGAAAGTCTCACCACTTCTCCCTATTTTGAAAAACTTCTCTTAATTCTCAGACTAGGTAGAAGTCACTTCTCCCCAAATTCTGAGAGTCTGCAGAGCCCTGATAAAAATGCGAGACTGTGTGGGAATGGTATAAGAGCTGCAGACATTGGGAGTAATTTTGTATTCAACTGATTCCTAAACGACAAAATTTTAGACCGGTCCAAATTGAATGAGGCTGCAGACGACAATTTCAAATTGATGGAATTTTAAAATCTTTGTTGTTTAGGGTTGAAAACATTGCGGATAATGAAGGAATTGCTTGTAACAAGAAATTTCTTCCTATCCACAAAGTTTTCCAAAGCTTTTATATTAGGGGCTTTTAAAAGTGTCATTGAGTTGGAATGGGTTAAGATGTAAAGTATTCAACAATACAACTCTAAACCCTGCATAGTGGGTACTCATTGATTCATCTTGAATTGACGGGGGCTTTAAAATGAGTACCTACAATATAGGATATTTTAAGAGTAGCATCATCCCACTGTTATAGACCTCTGATATACTCTTACTTATATTATAGGATCATGTGAAATTTAACACAGTACCAGACATCAAAAAATTAGACAGGTCCAAATTGGAAGGAGTTACAGACAACAATTTAAAGCTTATGGAATTTTCGAATTTTCAACTTTCTGGGTAGAAAACATTGTGGAAAATACTGTTTTCTTGAGAGGCATGAAAGTGGAATTGTGTAGGAATGGATTAAAGATAGTTGATTGTTACTTCAACCCTTTCCTGTTTTGAAAATTTCTCCAAATTCAAAGGTTATGCAGACGAAAATATAAATTTGATTTAATATTTCAAATAACCATTTAGAACCATGTAGACAATATTGTGGAAATAGAAGTAATTTCTTCTTTTTATACGCCACCGGAGGCGGTCGAATATTGGCATCATCCTCTCCGTCTGTCCGTCCGTCCATCGGTACATACATACGTACGTCCACTTTCCTTGTGAGTGCAACTCCTCCTAAGTTTCTGGATGGATCTTTTTGAAACTTTGTCAATGTTATCACCTTAATTGCTAGATGTGCATGAAGGAAGGATTTTATGGTTGATTTTATGGTTCATTGAGTTATGCCCCCTTTAAACTTAGTCTCTGGGGCTTATTGAAATTGCAGCCTTGTGAACACAACTCCACCTACAATTCTGGCTGGATCTAAATGAAACTTAGTGGATGTTATCACCATAATTGGTAGATGTGCATGAAGAAAGGATTTTATGGTTCATTGATTTTTGCCTCAGTTATGCCCCCTTACAACTTAGTCTCTGGGGCTTATTGAAATTGCAGCCTTGTGAACTCAACTCCTCCTACAATTCTGGTTGGATCTAAATGAAACTTAGTGGATGTTATCACCTTAATTGGTAGATGTGCATGAAGGAAGGATTTTATGGTTCATTAATTTTTCCCTGACTTGTGCCCCCTTAAAACTTTGTATATGGGGCTTATTGAAATTGCAGCCATGTGAATGCAAATCCTTCTTCAATTCTGGCTGGATCTAAATGAAACTTGGTGGATGTTATCACCTTAATTTGTAGATGTGCATGAAGGAAAGATTTTATGGTTCATTGATTTTTGCCTCAATTATGCACCCTTAAAACTTAGTCTCTAGGGCTTATTGAAATTGCAGCCTTGTGAACGCAAATCCTCCTACAATTCTGACTGGATCTAAATGACACTTGGTGGATGTTATCACCTTAATAGGTAGATGTGCATGAATTAAGGATTTTATGGTTCATTAATTTTTGCCTCTGTTATGCACCCTTACAACTTATTCTCTGGGGCTTATTGAAATTGCAGCCTTGTGAACGCAACTCCTCCTACAATTCTGGCTGGATCTAAATGTAACTTGGTGGATGTTATCACCTTAATTGGTAGATGTGCATGAAGGAAGGATTTTATGGTTCATTGATTTTATCCTAGTTATGCCCCCTTTACACTTAGTCTCTGTTGCTTACTGAAACTGCAGCCTTGTGAACACAACTCCTCCTAAGTTTCTGGCTGGATCCAGGGTTTTCGTTTGACCCGAGACCTCGGGTTTTGACGCACAGAAATTCAAAAAAATGCAATTTTGACGCTTGAAAATTTATCACTGTGCGTCATTTTGACTCTCGAAAATTATCAGCCATTCGTCAAGGGTCATCAAAGTGTGCCAAAATTATTGGAAAATGGTTAATTGATTATAAAAATTTACACCCCATCAAGTTTAACACCAAGCTTGAATTAGGCAATTAGCACTTCCCAGTGATGAACATGCATCGGCGATCTTCATTGACAGGTACTTGACACCTGTGAAATTAATGATGAAACCCATTTTCAGAGTTCTAATCCTACTGAAATTTACTTATTTGCTATTTCTTTAATAAAAACTCACAGAATATAATCAAGAAGTAAAGTGAAACCAAAGAAAATATTGCCCAAGAAATGTCATTGGTTTTCGTGCATAAAATCGGCACTTCTTTTTATAAGAAATTAAAATAATTTGATCCTCTTAGTGCTCTTAAGATTTTCTAAAATTGATTCAAACTAATAATATGTATAAATACTAAACTTTCCCTAAAATTTAAATTATATTGAAAAAGGAATACTGTCAGATTGGAGAAATGTTTCAATCTGAGACAGAGTTTATTCTAATACGTCCCTCACACCTTTGCGTATCGACCCGCGTAAGCGTGGCGTATCACGATAAGAAAGGAACGCCGTGACAACGTAGCAGGAACGCGAGTTTACGTAGCGCATACGCCTCGATACGTAGCATGATCTCCTCGTACGCCGAGGGTCGACGTATTTTTAAGTGTGCACTTAAAAATACGTAGCACGTACGTGACAGCTCTGATACGCCGCGCTTACGTAGTGTATACGCCATAGAAACGAAAATAACGTAGCAGGAACGTAGCTCTTACGCCTTGTACGTGGCACGAACGAAAAGCTAATCATGCCGCGTAACCACGGCGTAAGCCCGTGTATGCGTGGCGTATGTGCGGCGTATATGCGACGTTAACCGCGTTGTCACTACGTTTTCTCGCGTTCATGCTACGTGTACGCATACGTGTTACGTATGTTTCGTTTCTTTTTCGTTGCAGCTGTGTTGGTGTTGCGTTGTCGGAGTTTCTATGGCGTTCAAAGAGTTTTGTCTGAATAGCACCATAGTACCAGTATCCTTGGTCTGCTCTCATTATTTCCAAAGTCATGGACCAAGAAGATTATGATATTGCTGTTGTCGGACTTGCCTGGACATTTTGCTTACAAAAACAAACTGAAACAGCTATTAGGTGGCATCTTCGGCTGCTTTCTGATGAATGACTACAACGACGTGAAATAAACAGTTTTATACCCCAAAGTAAACAGTAAACGCCGTGATTACGCAGCAGCAACGCCGCGCCAACGAATGGAACGCCGTGCTTACGTAGCGGTTACGCCGCGACAACGCCTTATACGCCACGCTTACGCCTCAGAACGTGGTACTTACACCGCTGGATCTCCATACAAACACGGGAACGCAGCAGGAACGCCGCGGAAACGCCGCAGGAACGTAGTACATACGCCATACCATTGAGATCGATCAAAATACGCCTTGGTCATCGGCGTTTGATCCACGTAAAACATTTTTGGCCCAAACGCCGCAGATACGCAAAGGTGTGAGAGTAGCATAAGGCACTTTTGCTGAAAAAAAAACATACAATCGCTTTTGAGGCACCATTGCTAACAAGGTTTTAAGCTTTCATTTTCTAAATTGCTGGGGGGGGGGGAATATAGCATTTTGACTCTTGGGATTTCAATTTTGACTTTTAGAAATTTTGGCCCAAGGGTCAATGACTCTTGACTTTTGGGTACTAATGAAAACCCTGTGGATCTAAATGAAACTTGGTGGAATGCATCACCTTAATTGGTAGATGTGCATGAAGGAAGGATTTTATGGTTCATTGATTTTTGCCTCAGTTATTCCTCCTTAAAACTTAGTCTCTGGGGCTTATTGAAATTGCAGCCATGTGAATGCAACTCCTAAGTTTCTGGCTGGATCTAAATGAAACTTGGTGGATGTTATACTTAAATTGGTAGATGTGCATGAAGTAAGAATTTTATGGTTCATTAATTTTTCCCTGACTTATTCCCCCTGAAAACTTAGTATCTGGGGCTTATTGAAATTGCAGCCTTGTGAACGCAACTCCTCCTAACTTTTTGTCTTGATTTAAATGAAACTTAGTCAATCTCATCACCATAATTTGTAGGTGTACATGGATCAAGGATTTTATTGTTCATTGATTTTTGTAAGAGTTATGCCCCTGGGCCCTTGTTTGAACTTGACAATTTAAAAAGGTAGTCTGCAAATGTTTTGAATTTGGTTCTGTCAAAATAAGTAGTGTCTACAATTATTTTTTCTTGAAACAGCAGCAAAGTGGCAGCATATAATGTGACGATGGCACTCTTGTTCTACAATGTTTTCTCAATTATAAAATCTCAGGGACATAAGAAAAAGGTATTGAAGAGGAAAAAGTTATCAGGTATGGTTTTGTATCGCATGGGTAGGTTACTTTTCTGTCTTTATTTCAGTGTGGTGTGGTTCTTGGATCTTTGATGCTATGTTTTTCCACTTGGTTGACCATCAAGTCCTGTCAGTTACTTGTAAAAGCTGGAGTCACATCAAGGAGAAGGTCTTTTTCTCACCTTGGTAGGTATATTTATAAATTTCAATCGCAATTACTCTTTTATAAAAATGTCGTTTTAATACTAGAAGTAAAATAAACCTTGTTATGCCCCTTTATTAAAAAGATAAGGAGCAAATTGATTTATTGGTTTTTGTTTGTCTTCCTGTCCATCTTTCATTATGTTTTAGCTCCACTGGCTGAAAGCCAGCAATCTATTGTCATGGTGTTGTGTCTGTCATGTGTCCGTGTGTGAGCACCTTTTTGTAAACTTTTACTTCAAAAAACTTCTCCTCAATAAGAACTTAACAGAATTCAACAAAATTTCATAGATATAACCCTTGGGTGACCCTTAATCAGATTTCTTCAAATAATTTTGATTGAATGCAAAACATGGCTATTTTCAATAAATGGTGAAAACTTAAAAATCTTCGCAGAACCCGCTAATGGATTGCAACCAACCATCACAGGAATGTTCCTTGGGTGACATTTTATCAGATCCCTTCAAAGAATTTGATCATATGAAAAATATGGCTAAAATGGACAGGGCTTAATTACATATATGGTGAAACCCTGCAAAATCTTCTTCTCAGAAACCATTTGATGGATTGAATGGGTGGGGCTAATTTCCATATATGGTGAAAGCTTTAAAAATCTTTTCAACAGAAATCAAATTATGGATTCCAACAAAATTTTACATGAATGATTCTTTAGTGACCCTTTGTCAGATTTCTTCAAAGAATTTGAATGGGATAGAAAAAAAAGGCTTTTATGGGCAGGGCTAATTTCGATTTATGATGAAAGCTTTGAAAATCTTTTTCCCTGAAATCAGTGTATGGATTTCAAGAAAATTTTACAGGAATGATTCTTTGGTGACCCTTTGTTAGATTCCTTTAAAGAATTTGAATGGGATATAAAAGCTTGGCTTTAATGGGCGGAGCTAATTACCATTATGGTGAAAGCTTTGAAATTCTTCTTCTCAGACACCAGTTGATTTGCAAACAATGAAAAGTTTGAATTATCAAAATATTTCATTGAAAAGATTTATTTGCCACACATGTTGAAATTGATTCAATTTAAATTGAATTCCTGAATACACCATTAGATTAATCAGTACAATCAGGCCTGTGGAGCGAAACAGGCACTCAAGCGCCTCTAGTTCTCTGTTCTTTGTTAAAGGTCAATGTTAAATTGACCCTAGTCATGCTGAATAAATCCTCTACAGAATTGTATTAATATCAAAGGGCTGACTGTATTCTGGGCTCAGCATGGCAAGGGTTAATATTTACCTTTTATGTTAAAGCTAAAAGATATACCAGTATTGCTCTTATTAATCATGAAATTTCCTTTCCTTGATATACCAGAGTATCCACTAATTTCAAAGTCATATTGCAAGGTCAACCTTCAGAAAAAAAGTGCTCACAAATACATCTTGTCTTAGAGCAAAAGCATAATTATAGGTTGCAGGAGTGCACAATAGTGTACCACTTGTGTGAGTTTACTCCCAAACTGTGATGCACTGTGAAAAATGGGACCTTGCCAAAATTGTTTAAAAATCAAATGTGCATTTGAAAGAAAGATATGGTCCAGAACAGGTCAACCAGGGTTGCTAATTGAAAAATCATTAAATGGTTGAATGACAAACAGACTTGGCTTTCAAAGAAACCACTGAATATGTGTATATGTCTTTGCTTATAACAAAGTTAATGTTACATTTACAATAGGGTCATATTGTAAAATTGTCATTATATATATATCAATGTACTGATGTATAATGATTTCTGTAATGCTTACAAATGGATTACCGAGATTTCATTGTAGATTATCACTTGATTCTTTCACCGAAAAGTCAGTGAAATTATCAAAATGATAAAATCAATATTTTAGCCAACCTTTCTTCATTTTCAACATTGTTTTCTCAAAAAAAAATTCTATTGAGCATAAAAAGCGGGATTGTGTGGGTTGCACAAGTACTATTCCCAGAACCTATATGGACAGTGCTCAGTTGAGTCAAAAGAAAACTCAGCTTAGTGATATTGGACCAGATTGGTCCTCTTGTAAACTTATTTTCTGTATTTTTTATTAAAAAAGATCGTATATTTTATTCTTTTGCAGCTTACTTTACTCATGGAGCTATGGGAAAGCTGCTTGTTGAGCTATGGTAAGCTTATCTTTCAAGATGAAATAAAGATAAATATTGTATAGTTAGTAAAATGAGTATTGAGAGTTAAGCACACAGAGTTAGCATACTTGAATAGCTTTGAATTTGCTTCACTTGAACTTAATTTACTAGATCAATTAGAAAACATGAAAATGAAAAATACAGTAAATGTACGATGAATTCGCATGGAAGATCAATTTCTTATTCACTCTTTGAGCAAATGGAAAAAGGTACTTCAAAAAAGGAAACTGCATTGTCATGCAAAATTAAGGTGATTGATTTTATATAAATCTTAAAATAGTATTTTAGTCAAAATTTTCAACATGATTCTATATACTTTTCTAACCGATTTTTATATGAGTTTTTTTTAATACTTGTATGTACTTACGTGTCCTTATACTTTGCTTTACAGAACATAGATTTTGTTAAGGAGACAGTCTATTATTTCTATACATGTGGTTAGCAAGACAAAGTTGTCACAATTTCACTTAGGTGTTTGTGTATGTCTTAGCGAGTATGTGTATCCATCCAGAATTTTGTCTGGAGTATAACTGCTACATTTTTGGATGGATTTGAAAAAAACTTGGCACAGTTGTTCTTTTTGATGAGTGCTAGTATCATTCGAAATGTTTGTTGTGATACCTCCAAGGTCAAGGTCACAGTTGAAGGTCAAAGTACAAAATTGACCTTGTCTGGAGCATAATTTCTCCAATAAATGAAAGGAATTGAAAATAACTTGGCACAGTTGTTCTTCTCGATGAGTGACAGTGTCATGTGAAACGTTTGTTGTGATACCTACAAGGTCAAGGTCACAGTTGAAGGTCAAACAATAAAACTTACCTAAAAATATCATGGCACATTTTTTCCTTTTTGATGAGTGACAGTGTCGTGAGAAACGTTTGTTGTTATACATCCAAGTTTAATGTCACAGCTGAAGGTGAAACGTCAAAATTGACCTTGTCCACAGTGCAACTTCTTCATTTATGTAAAGCTTTAAAAAGATGTGGCACAATTGTTCTACTAGTGAGTACTAGTGTCTAATGATACATGCAAGGTCAAGGTCACTGTTGAAGGTGAAGCAACCTTGTCCAGGGCATAACTTCTTCATTTATGGATGAATTTGAAAATAACTTAGCACAGTTGTCCTACTTGGTGAGTGCTAGTGTCATGTGAAATATTTGTTATGTCCATGGTCAAGGTCACAGTTTAAAAAGAACATTCTGTGCACCACATTCCCTGGACAACTTAATTCTCATCTTGGTTATTTGCTAGAATGATATGTTTGATTTTCAGTATGATTGGCCTACAACTAGGTACTTTAGTAGCCCAAGTTGTGATAATTGGGGATCTGGGACCAGCTATTGTTTCCAAGGCAACAGGATATGAAGTGAGTTATATTTAAGATTCTACAAATCACAAAATGTTACATTGGTCCAAATTGAAAGAAATTCCAGATGGCATTTCAGAGCATGTGTAATTTGAAAAATAATGACTAAATTTGGTAGAAATATTGGGGCAAACGAGAAATGGCTTGTTAAAAACCATTTCTTTTTCCTGACAATATTTATTCATAGTAATTTTTACAGGGGCTTCAAAAGACCTTATTAAGTGGTAATGCGTTGAAACTCTATACCAAGTCTTTCCTACTTAAGATAGATAGTATTAGACAAGATGACTTATTGTTAAAATAATTAGATTGTTTCTCCATTAATTTGGACAATACTGATTTAGTGTTTTTTTATCAGACAGCATTATGTCCACTTCATGTCTTGCTCAAAAAAATAATGGAAGTCCTCATTATCAGTTTGTTTTATTGGTCAAAATTTACATGAGAGGAAAGTTTCTTCTATGTTTACAAGTACATGTATTTGTTTCAATTGGCTTTTGAAATTTCTCCCTTTACGCTCATTGGATATGTTAATTTCTAAATACAACAATGCAATGGTTTTGGAGTTTTCAGTTCATTGTGTATTTATCTGTCTTTTTTTGGGGGGGACACTTCACTAACAGGTACCTGCAGTTGCTGGACAGTTGTATAGATAAACCCTAATTTTGAAGTGTGGAAAAGGAAAAAACAGAATTGTCAACTCCCAATTATCAAGGAACTATCTTACCTTGTATTAAGACAAACTTTTACATCACTTGTATTTTATATTAGAGAAAACATTGTGGAAAAAGAAGAAATTGCTTGTAACAAGCAATTTCTCCTTTTTCAAAATATTTTCTACAAAAAAAGGATGGTTTCATTTCAATTGCAACCAAATGTCATTGTCGTGTGCAACCTTTCTCAATTTTGACCAGTCTAAAATTTCAAAAAAGAGGAAAGAGTGTGTTGTTTTCTGTACTCTTATTTTCGGAATAAAGTATATTCTCTTCTTGTGCTTATGTGTGTCTAATGACATTTGTTTATTTTCAGAATACGAGTAATTTGCGGACCTCTTTGATTGTTGCCTTGTGTTTGTTTGTTGGTCTACCACTGGGGCTGTTAAAGGATCTTCGAACACTCAGTAAAGCTAGCACCATGTGTATTCTGTTTTATACGTTCTTTACATGCTATGTAAGTTTTTTTTCATCATACTTCTCCTGAGTGACAGAGTGGTTAGCGTGGTAGACTAATTACTGGAGTAGGTGGAAGGCGAATGTTTAAATACCAGTTGTGCTGCTAATCACATGCTTGTGCATGTACATATCAACACAAGATAACTTTAGCCTGGTCCAAATTGAAAGAAATAGCAGATGACAGTTCCAAGTGGATAAAATTGTAAGAATCTTTGTCATTTGGGGTAGAAAACATTGTGGCTCATGAAGAAATTACTTATTACAAACAATTTGTTTAATTTTCTTCAGTGTTTTCCAAAGCCCATATGTCCTATGGTGGTTTGCTTGTTTGAATATGGTTTAATATATTACTACACAATCCAGTCTTTTCCACACTATAGGAATTGTATTTAGGAAACATTGTGCAAAAAGAGAAATTATTTCAATAAATATCTCTTATTTCACAATGAAATTACCTTCTCTGACATTTATTTTTCAATATAACTGCACCTTATAATGTCCTCCGCAATTCTTTCAATCTGGAGGAGGCTATAACTTTGTCATCTGGTAGTGGTTTTAGATGGTTGTATAACTTTGTCATCTGGTAGTGGTTTTAGATGGTTTGAACAACCATATAGTAGAATCATAACAGAGATCTATCATTTAACCCATTCCCATACTATCCTAATTTTTTATCCCCCCCCCCCAAAAAAAGGCTGTGGAAAATATGGTGGAAAAAGAAGAAATTGCTTTTCAATGTAATAAGAAAATTAAGAAATTAATGTACACGTAAGTAAAATTGAAAAAGTAACTATCCTTTATGATAGAAAATATTGTGGGAAAAGAAGAAATTGCTTGTAACAAACAATTTCTTGTTTTTTCCCCACAATATTTCCTCAAGTATAATATCACAGGGACATAAGAATCGGGGATCATACAGGAAAGGGTTAACTATGGTCATTTTTAGAATGGTCCACCCGTTCTACATTGTACTGTATGAAAATGCTTCATACTGTGTAATTAGACCTGAAGAAAAATGAAAGTTTAACATTTGTTTTATTTCCAAAGTTTCCTAAAATGTGATGTTTTCTGTACCAGGTTGTGTTGCAATCAATTCCCAACTTACTCCATGGTGACTGGTATACAAGGATAAGGTTTTGGAGAATGGAAGGTTTCTTTCAGTGTCTACCAATCTTCTCCTTTGCTTTTGGATGCCAAACGTATGTAAAACAAGACGCACTTAAACACATTAGTACTCTACTGATCAAGGTTTGATTGATCGATTGAATGGAGTTTAATGCCACTTTTAACAGTATTTAGTCATGTTGCGGCAGCATGAGCACCTAACAATGGATTCCTGGTATTTCTGACACCAGTACTACCATTACATCCTTTCCTAGCCTCCAGCTGCTATCCCACTTAGGTTTATGATTATCCACCCATTTGTGAGAGAAAAATGTCGGATAGGATATGTGCCACCACCAGGAGTTGAACCCATGACATCCCATTATTGAAGACTGGGAGTCTGATGTGCTACTGGCTGCGCAATGACGGCAGCTCTTATCAAGGTGATGATCACTTGGTGACCAGTTATGGGATTCCTCCAAAGAGTTTTGATTGTATGAAAATCATGGTTTTAAACCTTTAAAAATTTTCCTCTCAGAAACCAGTTAATTGATTACAACCTAATTTTACAGGAATGTTCATTTGGAGAACCTTTATAGGATTCCTTCAAAGAATTTTGATCAGATGAAAAACCCGAATTAAATGGGCGGGGCGTATTTCCATATATGGTGAAACCTTTAAGAATTCTCTTCTCAGAAACCAGTTATGGACTCAACCAAATTTCACAGAAATGATCTTTGGATGACCCTTTATCAGATTCCTTCAACGAATTTTGAATGGATGAAAAACATGGCTTTAATGGGTGGGACTAATTTCCATATATGGTGAAACCTTTGAAAATCTTTTTCTTAGAAACCAGTTGATGGATTTGAAGCGCTGTCATAGCTCAGTTGGTAGCATGTCAGACACCTAATCTTCAATAATGGGATGTTGTGGGTTCGATCCCCAGCGGCAGCACATACCCTTTCCGACATTTGTCTTTCACCAATGGGTGGACAATCTTAAACCTACGTGGGATAGCACCATTTGCTTAATCAGTAAAATCAGTCCAGTGGAGTGATGCAGGCAGTCAAGCACCTCTAGTTAGATCAAGTCAGGTATTCAATCCTCCTTCAAGTGGGGATATTATAATTACTGTCTTACCAATATTGGCAAACCATTTCAACTTGATAACTTTAAACAGAATAGAACTAGGATCACCAAATTCATCACAGACATTTTTCTGGGTATGTTGATGATCCCTATCAATTTTCAGATCAATTGATTAAAGGTCAGATACCATGTTTGAGGTCATGTTACAAGGTCAATGTCATTTGTCAAGGTCAAACTTCTGCAAAACTTAACCAAAAAACTTAATGTTTACCTTTTGTGAAAGCCTTTTTAAGATACAATGCTCATATAAGGCATGATGACAGATCCCAAAGCTTTTTTTTTTTTTCAGCACTTAAAAATGTGGCACTTAGTTGTGATGCGTTCATCTTTTAAATTTCAGGCAATTATTTATTGTATATAATGCGATGGCAGATCCCTCCATAAAGAGAATAAATGGTATTATCAGTTCTGCTGTGTTACTCTGTTTTGCTGCTTATTTGTTGGTAAGTCTGTAACAACTTCTCTTCTGTATTAACCCATGTCCACACAGTAAAATTTTAGACTAGTCCAAATTCAAAGAAATTGCAGATGACAATTCTAAGTTGATGAAATCTTTGAAATCTTTGTCTTTTAGGGTAGAAGACATTGTGGATAATGAAGAAATTACTTGTTACAAGGAATTTCATAATTTTCCACAATGTTTTCAAAAGAGTTCAAATATTGAAGGGCAGTTAAAAGCGTCATTGTGTGCGGATGGGTTTTAAACAATATTTCAACGATATTAACCCACTACCCTAAATTTGAAACTCTTAATCATTTAGAAATTTTCTTTTTAGAAAATTGTGTGAAAACAAGGAAATTATCGGCATGTTATTTGTTAAAAATCATTGTGTCATAAGCAGAACTGATGGATTGCATTCAAAGAATCAGTTTACCAACCAAATAGTTCATTTAGACCAGAAGTGAACTCTGAAACCTCACATTGTGATGCGATTTGCTATGTGTTGTTGGCCATGAATTTGGAAAAATAACATTGTATGATATTGAAGTGGAACTTCCTTTTGGAGTCAGTGGTGGAGGCTAGCAATCTGTCAGTTTCCCTCTTCCTCACAATATTTTCTTAAAAACTTGTGAAAACTAGTAAATTGTAGTTAACAATTATTGAGAAATTTAAAGCACTGACTAAATCCTTTAGTACTCATATGAGAAATAGCAGAAAGCAATATGGTAGATGCCAGTGGAATATTATTGAAAGTATCAAGTTACCGACTGACAGATTTCAAATCCTTCTCATATTTATGCCCCGCATTGATAAGATCGGGGGCATATTGTTTTACCCGTGTCCGTCTGTCTGTCTGTCCTACTGTCTGTCTGTCTGCAAAACTTAACCTTCCAACTAAACATTTTCCTATAACTTCAACCCTGATTAAGTTACAATGCTAATATTTGGTTTGTAGCTAGGTCTCACCAAGGCGCAACTGGGGAAGGTCATTTCATCAAGGTCAAGGTCAAAATTTTAACTTTTTACCCGTTTCTAAAGAATTCCCGTTTCGGGGGCATAGTGTTTCACAAACACATCTTGTCTACAATATTTTAACTGGAATTTTCTTTGTTGCACCAATTTGCTTAGTGGTAATTAAATTTAGGGACTCTGTCAGTGTTGTTAAATTACTAATCAGATACATTTATGCTTAATAATCTAAGTGAAAATTTAAGGAAGCCTTTTTATATATCGCCCTGTTCAATGTGCATGTCAAGTCAGATAGATTGAGAGGTCAGGCACTTAACCCTTTCCTATACAAATCTGTGATTTAAGTCCCTGTGATTTTATAATTGAGAAAACATTGCGGAAAAAGAAGAAATTGCTTGTAACAAGCAATTTCTTCTTTTTCCGCAATATTTTCTACTCTACTAAATGGTTATTTTTCAAATTAAATCGGCTTTAAATTTTCGTCTGCAAAACCTTTGAATTTGGACAGGTCTAAAATTTTGAAAAAACAGGAAAGGGTTGAAATAGTTTCACACTGACCACTGATGTAATGAACTGTCTTTGACGTAAACCCATTCCCACACAATCAGACTTTTTTATCAAGCTCAAGAAATAAACTTTTGAAAACAATTTGGTAAAAGTAAGAATTTGCTTTCCTTCATTTCCAACATTATTTTCTTCCCTAAAGTGCAATTAGATTCATTTTCATGACTGTGAAACTGTTACCTACAGGTAACTTCTTTTAATTTAAACAAGTCTTTTAATTTGGGTCTGTTGATGGTGTTAACTCATTACAAGACAACAAAATTTGAGACGGAGTCGCAGACTACTATTTAAAGTATATGAAATTTTAGATTTTTTTCAACTTTTGTGGTTAAAAATATTGTGTAAAATTTAAAAAAAAACCTGCTTGTTGCAAGCAATTTCTTCATTTCCTACAATGTTTTCCCAATTCTCTTCCTTGAGGGGCTTCAAAGAGCGAAATTGACTGGGAATAGGTTAAAGTATGTTAACCTTATTATATAATTTCAGGTGGCATTTTTTGGCTATATAGCATTTAGCAATGAGAAGGAATTAACTGGGGACATCATTAACCATTTCTCAGAAAATACTGTCTCTGATGCAATCAAACTGTGCTTTGTGATCTCAATTGCTGTGTCCATACCACTGATTGTGTTCCCGTGTAGAACATCACTTTATACGCTACTTTTTCCTCAGGTGAGTGTTTTGATACCTCTCATAATCAAATACAGATTCTTAGATAAGAGGGTAGGGTATTATATAGAAATTATGATTTGAGATTGTGAGTTTTGTAGATAGTCTAGATTTTTAGTTCAAATTGTCTTGTTGATTTTTTGAAGGAACGGGGCTATTACTCCTGGTTCAAAGACACAAAACCTTTAATCTGTTCCTACACAATACTGAATTTGAACACCCATGATAAAAGCTTTGGAACATATTATGAAAAATGAAGAAATTACTTGTAGCAAGCAATTTATTCATTATCCACCATATTTTCTATTATAAAAGGCAAATATCTTTTTATTTCACCAACTTTTAATTGATGTTTGCAACATCTTTCAATTCGTACCAGTTTAATACATGTATTTTGTCATATGGTAATGGGTTAAAATATACATTAATTAATTGTACATTTCTGTATTTACAAGATTAGATAAGGAATTTGTGAAACGTTATTTTACAAAACGTATAAAGCATCTCTGCAAGCCTGATATAAGCAACATAACACTTATTTTGCAATGAAAAAGAATTCTATGCTTGAATAAGTTTTGTCTGGCATGCTTGTGGTGGAATGTTATACTATGTCTTGCTGCAGTTTGGTTGAAGGGGTTTTGGTATTTTTGAGTGACAGATTTAATTTTTTAATTTCACTGGCCAATGACTTGTGAAGCATGTTCATTCTTTGTCCTTCCATAAGTAAGTAAAATATCCCTTCCTCAGAAATTACTGGCTTACTTTCAATGAAATTTCACTTGAATGACACTTTGGTGAGCCCACTTCGGTATTGAAAGTATTATGATGAAAAATACTACCATAAATGGACCTCCCTTTTTTACATAGATGGTATGTGGAAGCATTTTGAAAATGTCTTCTCAGAAATTTTTTAGTTGAATTAACCAAATGTTACTTCAACATTGTTGATAACCGTTAGTTAGATTCCTTGATAAAATATTGAAAGGTTGAAGATTATGGGCATAAATGGGCCTGGGTTTATTGACTTTATAGGGAGGTAATAAACACTGTTAGACTGAGTAACTTTGTTGCATATGGGTTGCTTCCCTTGCTAGTACAAGTAACTTCTGGTCTGGAGAATTATTGCATACAAGAGCTTCTCTTGTTAAAGAAAAAACTTATTATGCTCCTGTGATCTGTAAATTCAGGCTAGTAAAGCAATACAGAATCACAAATGCCTCTGGTTTTGGAAAAGTCCTCAAAATTCCTATGCATTTTCTCCTGAAGTAATATTTTGAACTGTTGTGCCAAACCTCAGAGTTTTAAATATTTTTTTCACATTACCTTATATCACAATTCCTGTATTTTAAAGCCCAGAATGATATTTCAAATGAAAATATAGCTGGATAGGAGGAATAACTTTCAACCCCTCAATTCTCTTTTTTCACAATCTTTTTGGCACAATAAAAATGTAGTTCATAGTTCCCAATATATAAAAACGTTCATGGACTTTTCTTTTGAGAACAAAATTTAGATTTATTTAAAAATTACAAAAGCTCTTTACTGTTACTATCATGCAAAAAGGGGGGAGGGGGTTGGCATGTGATAATGGGTTATTAAAGTAACCCATTGTCTTGCTGAATTTTAAGTTCTCTATAGAACTTTATTAAAATCAAAGGGTTGAAAGAACTTGATGCATCTATAGAGGGTTAATATTTCTTTTGAAAAATAGTACTCGCAGACTGATCTTAGTCTATTACTTCTACCAAAGCAGAGATATTCCAAGTTCAGCATGACAGGGGTTGATAATTTAAAAAAGAATAACAAATTAAAAACACAGAGCTGAAAGATCTACAGTGCTATAGAATGTAGGCATTACCAACTACAAATGTTTACACTAGTCTAAATTCAAAGAAGTTGAGATCACAATTTCAAGTTGATGATAACATAGAAATCTCTGTTTTTTCAGGTAGAAAATCTTGTATATCATAAAGAAATTTCTTGTGACAAGCAATTCCTTCATTGTCCACAAAGTATTTTTTTCCCCTTAGGCTCATAAAAATAAGGAATTGTGTGAGAATGGGTCAAGTAACACAACTTCCAAATGTAAAGTATTAAATGAAAAAAAATAAAAAATTCTATATTTAGAAGCTCCTAAATTAGTTTTGTGAAATAAGCACTGTCTGCTTAGGGTAGGTTAGCCATTTCAAAGATTGCATGTTTTCTCAGGTAGGTCATACATGTGTCATTTGTCATCTATCATGTCATTTCACTGTTTGAATATGTAGGAGTATGATGATGAAGCTGTAAGTATTGTGGACACCCATATATTTTAATATGATGAAATTGTAATTGCATTGGAATTACGATTTAGATTAGGGCAGTATTCAATAATACAGGAGTGGGTCTGGCTTTGAATGGGGATGACGTATTCTGTAGGGCTTAACCCATTCCCACACAATCCTGCTTTTTTATGTGCCTCAAGAAAATAGATTCAAAGAAAAACATGTTTGAAAAGTTTGTCAACTTGAAAGTGACCATGCAAATTCTTTCAATTTGGACCAGTCATTAAAAATTTGTGTGGTAATTGGTTAACCCTTAACCACATGGATGACCTTTTAGACTAGTCCAAATTAGAAGAAATTGCATAATATTGTGTTAATTTCAAAGTCGTGAAATTGGGAAAAATTTTCTCTTTAGGGTAGAACACATTGTGGAAAATGAAGGAAATGTTTTTTACAAGCAATTTCTTCACTCTCCACTATGTTTTCCAACATGTTTTTCTTGAGAGCTGTAAACAAGTGGGATTTAGTGAGAAAGGGTTGAAAGTTTTAAATATTTCTCAAGGCTAAGCATGATTAATCCTATCCCACGCCATTACATACATGACCATGTTGATTATTACCAAATCATGATTGGCTTAACATTTCAGGTACAAACCAAGCATAAATTACCCCAAATCATACACAATCCTGTTTTTTGATGCTCCTGAGAAAAGATTGTGAATATTCAAGATATTGCTTGTTACAATCAATTTCTTCAGTGTCATCAATGTTTTTACCCTGAAAGGCAAAGATTTTCTAAATTCCAACATTTTGATATTGTCATATGCAACTTCTTTCATTTTGGACCAGTCTAAAACTTTGTCGTGTGGTAATGGGTTACAGAAAATTATAATCAATTATGTTATACGATACATCATTGATAAAAAGGGCCATTTAGATTAATTTCATTCATACTAATATTGAAAAAGAGATCATACCCAGCAAAGATCAACTAGTGATTGTGTTTCAAAAATGTTTGTATGGTAAGGTAGAATGACCATCCTAGTTTCAGAAAATCTTCTATGTTAAATTGTTGACCTCAGTCAGCCTGGGCAACCTCTGTCGCCTAACTAGGTCAATACTTTTTGTTCCTACCAGATGGTTCCTTATGGGGTTCAAATTAAAAGTTGAGAAAAGATTCTTGGTGTTTGACCCTTTCCTGTTTTGCAAAATTTTAGACCTTTTCAAATTCAAAGATTTTGCAGTCAAAAATTTACAGTTCATTCAATCTGAAAAATAACCATTCAGTAGGGTAGCAAATTGTGTGGAAAAAGAAGAAATTTCTAGTAACAAGCAATTTCTTCTTTTTCTACAATATTTTGCCATTTATAAAATCTCAGGGGTGTAAAACCCAGGGATTGTACATGAAAGGGTTAACCCTTGTCACAATTGCATTAAAAGACTGAAAGAACTGGCAGCTATAGTTGTGGGTCAATATTTCTGTGAAAATTTATTGCATAAGCAATTTCTTGCTCGAAAAACAGGTGGTGTAGACTAATATTAGACTTGACATATTTGCAGGATGATCTTTGTCTATATCTCCTGCCAAAACAGGAATATTCTGGATTCATCATGACAAGTGTTACGTTTCTGGTCACAATGAGTGGCAAAATTCATTTTTGCTATACCCATTTTATAAGCAGAGGAAAATTATTTGGTTTAACCTGTCTGCTCCAGTTTCTATCTGGCTTCATATCTTCTTTTCTCTTTTCCAAAGATTAAGAAACTAGGCATTATGACTGATGGAGCTGATATACCATTTATGGTTTTAGTTGTTTGTCATTGCAAATAAAATAACTTGTGTATTATCTTTTGTAAAAATCAAATAAACTCACTTGCAAGAAGGGAAATATTGATTGATTGATTGATTGATTGATTGAATGGGGTTTAACGCCACTTTTAACGGTATTTCAGATATATTGCGGCGGCTGGAGCACCTAACAATGGATTCCTGGTATTTCTCACACCAGTACTACCACTACATCCTTTCCTAGCCTCCAGCTGCTATCCCACTTAGGTTTACAATTATCCACCCATTGGTGAGAGATAAATGTCAGAAAGAAAATGTGCCGCGCCGGGGATTGATCACTATCAAAAGAGCATCTTTAACCCTTGTCATGCTGAACCCGGAAAATTCCGGTTTTGGCAGGAGGTGTAGACTAAGATCAGACTGCACTTATGTGCAGGCTGATCTTAGTCTACACCTCCTGCTTGTACTTTCCCTGCTAGAATTGTTTATGAAGTTGATTTCTGAAAGAAATATTGATTTTTTAATAAATAGTTCTATCAGTGCTTTCAGCCCTTTGATTTGACAGCATTTCAGTAAGGTAATTTATACAGCATGACAAGGGTTAATTGTGGCTGTTAATCAAAAATCAAATGACCAAATAAATCATTCATTTAGACAGGAAAATAACTTAAGTGCATAACTATAGCTAATTCAAGCCGTATTAATGATGTTTAGGTCGCAGACTGATCATAAATTTTGCAAAATTTGTTTAAAATCTTAGAACTTTCTATCGGAGGACAGTGGGCAGGTCTATTGATCATTCAATTATGAAGCAGATAACTTTCAATAACCTTTGAAAAAATTATATTGAACTTTTGTTATTTAAGCTCACATGAGCAAAAAGTTCTTAAGGTAATCTTTTGTGACCTAGCTGTGTACGGCATGTGTAAACATCTTGTCTGCACTCTAGAGGCTACAATTTTTAGGTCAAAATGTCAGAATATTTGTCTTAACACAAACTTGGACATGTTCAATATTGGGTCACATGGGGTCAAAGCTAGGTTGCTTTGTAAAATCTTAGAAAAACCTTTATACACTCAATGTTCACATTTGCCTCAAATTTCTTGATATTTGGTCAGAATGTTCAAATTTGAGTCACTCGGGGTCAAAAACTAGGTCACAGGGTCAAATCTTGGAAATAGCCTTGTGTGCACTAGAGGGCACAATTTTGCTTCAAATCATTTGATATCTGGTCAGAATATTTGTCTGCATAAAACTCGGTCAAGTTTGATATTGGGTCACGATGGGTCAATACTCGGTCACTGGGTAAAATCTTAGATATACATTGTTTACACTCTAGAGGCTGCATTTTTGGCTCAATTGACTAGAAAATGTTCAGAATGTTTGTCTCCATAGAGGCATTTGTCAATTTTTGTATTGATTCACATGGGGTCAAAAACTAGGTCACTAGGTCTAATCTAAAGAAATCTTCTTTGTAATTTACATGCAACTTTTCTGGCACAAATACCTTGAAACTTGGTAGGGATGTTTACTCTAAATTCCAAGATGAAATTTGATAGCTTGTCATATTTTGCCAAAATTAGGTTACTTACGCTTTTGTAGTCATTGACTCAGGTGAGTGCCTTAGAGCCAATGGCCCTCTTTTCTTTCAATGTTAAGTAAAAGGTCTTATTATTGTAAATCTAATTTTTTACTGTTCTTAATCAAGAATCAGCATATATGTGACACCCCTTCACATGAAAATGGTTTTACCAAGGGTTCCTTAAAGCAAATATTTAAAACAGAATCCAGATCTGAATTAAAAAAAAAAGGTACATAGTAACATACAAGGATCTTTCCAGATTCAAGAAAAAATATTAACCCTTGTCATGCTGAATAAGAATCCTGTTTAGAATTGCTCCAAAATCAAAGGACTGAAATCACTGAAAGCACCAGTTGCAGGTCAATGTTTGATTTAAAAACTGATTTTATGAATAATTCTGGTTTCAAAGGGACAAACAGGTGGTGTAGACTAAGATCAGACTTCACATATGTGCAGGCTGGTCTTTGTCTATATTTCCTGCTCAAACAGGAATATTCCGGGGGTCAACAGGACAAGGATTAAGATGTAATAGTTTGACACTAATCAGTCCATGCAGTATGATCAGGGTCAATACTTTTGATTATTTTTTAGAAAGTCCCTTTTCATGTGACAGATCACAAACATATAAACATAAACCCATCACTAGACAACCAAATTTTATGCTGGTCCAAATTGAAAAGAGCTGCAAATGACAATTTTAATTTTAAAGCTAAAGATTTTTTCAACTCCACAATATTTTGTGTATTGCTTATATTAGGGCCTTCAAAAAGTGCCACTATGTGAGAATAGGTTAAGGTTTAATGTGAACATTATGTGTTATAAACTATGAATCGCATGATTGCATGTAATTGTTTTACCTACCATATTCATCTGTCTGTTACTGTTTAAATATGTAGGAGAATGGTGAACATCTAGTAAGTATTGTGGACACATGAGGTATACCACTATTGTAGTTTGTGTTGAAGCCTATCGAGAAATTAGAAATATGGAAGTTTTCAGAACACAATGAATAGATATTGTAAAAAGGGACAAAACTTGTGTACTCCTTCACTCTCTGCTGGTATACTATTTATGCTTTTAACTCCACCTGCCGAAGGCTAACCAAGTACTGTCATGGTATTGTGTCATTCTTGTGTCTGTGTGTGCATCTGCCCAAAAATCCATAAACTTTTTGCCAGACAACAAAATTTTAGACTGGTCCAAATTGAAAAATGTTGCACATTATGATTTTAAGTTGATGAAACTTTAAAAAAAAATCTTGTTGGAAACATATTAGAAAATGAAAGAAATAAAATCAGGGCTTATACTATTGATCCCTTATACCTCAGATCTAAGTTGGATACAAGACTTCTTGTTCCTATGTATGATCACAAAATAGATAAAGAAAATTTGGTCCTTTGAAGAAATGGGGCAGAGGTTATTTAACCCTTCAATAGACAACAATATTTTGAAATATAAAGATGTTTCAAATGGCAATTGTAAGTTTATGAAATTTTGTAAATGTTTGTTTTAATGGGTAAAGAACATCATGGAAAATGAAATTTGTTTTTATTTTTTATTTTTTATTTTATTTTTTATTTTCTAAAATATTTTAACTACCTTAGACTTTCTTCTGAATACTTGCTAGTCATTAACAATTTTTCCTTTGGTGTTATTAAGCTCAAATACTCTGTCAGAGGGAGTTAATCAGTCTCATTATCCTTTATATTCCCCAGAAAGTGAGTTTAGTTTAAGGTAAACTGGATTCACATTTGTCTTTTTTGTGCTGTGAACTACATTATGTGGGTGGACATATTTGAGCCATTGGAGCGACACAGGCCCTCTTGTTTACTATTTAACCCTTTCCTGTACAAACCCGTCGCTGTAATTTTATCTGCGAGGAAACATTGTGGAAAAAGGAGAAATTGCTTGTAACAAGCAATTTTTCCTTTTCCCACAATATTTTCTACCATATAGGATGGTTTTATTTCAAATTGCATCCAATTTTCATTGTCGTCTATGACCTCTTTCAATTTGAACTAGGCTAAAACTTAAAAAAACAGGAAAGGGTTAATCCCCTCCAACAGGAAATATCTTTTCAAAGAAGTATCTTGTGTCTTTATGTCCATGCTCCATCCATTTACTAGAAGCATGAAATTTTTTTTCACTATCTGTAGATAAACCCATCTTGCCTATGAAAGGCACTCTTCTAGAAGACAAAAACTTTTTTCCTCAATTGAGAATTACTCAAACTTCAATTTGAATAAATATCTTGTTTTAATTTCTATTCTATATAAAGAGTAATAAGTAACGATGTACCAATATTGTCATTTATTTTCATGCAATCACCATAGGATATAGAGCAGAAGTATTTATTTAATCCCAACTTGAAGTTCGAATAAATTTTCAACTGAGTACAAAAAAGTTTTATAATCCCGTGCCCTGATGATGCTCTTGTTCAGTTTTATTTGCATAAGTGTACACAGGAAAGTCTATGTTAGTCTTCTGAATGAGCTTGACTATGACCTAACAACACAATTCAATAGTTTGACACATTTAACCCTTGCCATGCTAAATAAAATCCTCAATAAAATTACACTAAAATCAAAGGGCTGATAGCACAGACACCACTAATCTTTTGTTAAGAACTACTTTCAAAAATATCTTATAAACAAGTCTTGCTTTAAAGGGACAAGCAGGAGGTCTAGACAAAGATCAGATTGCACATATGTGCAGACTGATCTTTGTCTAGATCCCAAGCCTAAACAGGAATATTCTGGGTTCAGCATGACAAGAGTTGATATGAAACATGTATGAAACAGCAGAAAAGGGAAAAAAAATCAATTTCTTCATTTCTCATGATAAATGGAACATGAATAATCCCATTTCAAAGTGAATGACGTCAAATATGCTAATGAATGTATTGTTGAAAAAGAAGAACTTGCTTGCGACAACCAATTTCTTCATTTTCCGTAATGTACTCTAACCTATTTGAGAGCCGCCGTCATAGCACAGTTGGTAGCACGTCAGACTGTCAATCTAGAGGTCCTGGGTTCGATTCCCGACGGTGGCACTCATCCTTTCCGACTATTTGTCTTCCACCAATGGGTCGATAATCGTATACCTATGTGGGATCCACTGGAGGCTAGGAAAGGATGTGATGGCGGTACTTGTGTGAGAAATACCAGGAATCCATTGTTAGGTGTTCCAGCCGCCGCGATATAGCTGAAAGATTGTTGAAAGCGGCGTAAAATCCCATTCAAACAAACAAAGGAAAGTACATCAATGATTTCTACACCTAAAGACAAAGACTTTAATGATTTAATCAACTTAAATTTGTTGTCTGTAACTTATTTGAATTTGGCCTGCTGGTGATGAAATTTAAGATAATTTTGTGGTTGGATGAAGGTCTACAAAAGCTTTAGTTTAAATTTAGTCTAAACTCTGGTTTGCTTGGCTAAAGAAAGGAGGAAAAAATGTTTGGCAAAGGGTTCATAGCTGTAACACACTTTAACAGTAACAATTTGTGTATGATTTTAACAATTAGAAGATAAATAACATGTGTGTTTGCTTTTATCAGGTTTGTAAAGTAATCATGAAAATATTAATGGACATTTTTGAAGCATCTGTAAATGTCAGATAAAATTTTAGTTTTATCTATCTAGATTCAAGTGTTTTGTTTGGCTGAATTTTTTCTTACTTCAATGATCAAAATTTTGAGCACACAATTAATTTTGATGCTTGCACACAAAGTAGATCCAATGAAATTCTACTTAACCCATTCCCACACATTGACGCTTTTAAATGCCCCTCAATATGAAAACTTTGGAAAACATTGCATGTAACAAGTAATTTCTTCTTTTTCCACACAGAAAGTTGGAAAATTTAAATTGTCATTTGAAAGTCCCTTCAATTTGGACCAGTCTACAATTTTGCCATCTGGTTAGTGGTTAAAACTAGTAAAATATTTTCTTTGTTTTGCTTGATGGAATTAAACTATAAGAAATGGAATGTTTATTTTGTTTTTATTGAGGTATATACCTTAACCCTTTCCTGTTCAAATACGGGATTTTAAGAACCTGTGTTTTTTTACTCAAGAAAACATTGTGGAAAAAGAAGAAATTGCTTGTAACAAGCAATTTCTCCTTTTCCCACAATATTTTCTACCACATAGGATGGTTTCATGTCAAATGGCATCCGTTTTTCATTGTCGTCTGCAACCTCTTTCAATTTGGACTAGTCTAAAATTTCCAAAAACGGGAAAGGGTTAAAACTTGATCATTCAGATTTGTATTATCTCAATTCCAAAGAGTAGTTTACATCTTACATCTATATGAACAGATTATTTATATTTCAACCAGACTGCAAAATTTTAGACTTGTCTTATTTGAAAGGAGTTGCTGCCTAAGACAGTTGTCTGCAATAGATATAGGTTGGTACCTGTCAAGGTATTTCTGTCAGCCTGATTAGCTCAGTTGGTTGAGCACATGAATTCTAACCTCAAGATCATTTATGTTTGTAATGAAAAAACTGATGAATTCATTTTAAAACCATCTATCAAATATCTAGGAAAATGGTGATCAGGAAATTGTAAGTAATTGGGAACCATTCAGGTATAGATTAAGCTTTTATTTTGTAATAAGTTTTAGGTTTATGTTGCTCTTTCAAAACAAAAAATGTTATCATTATCTTTGTCTGTTTGCGTATTTTATTCTACTTGAGTAGAATTGTACTCAAGTGAAGCTCTTTGGATTTTCTAGTCTGTTTTAAGAGCCATACAGTGTTTATCATAACCCATTCAAACAAAATGATACTTTTTGACGCCCCCAAGAATAAGATTTAGAAAACATTGTGGAAAAGGAAGAAATTGCTTTTAACATTGTAGAAAAGGAAGAAATTGCTTGTAACAAGCAGTTTCTTCATTATCCACTGTGTTTTCTACACCTAAAGATAAAGTTTTTTAAAATTCCATCAAATGATAATTGTTGTTTGCAACATCTTTAAATTTGGAACAGTCAAAAAATTTTTGTCTGGAAATTGGTTAAACTCTTTTTCCTACAATTTTTTTGGGCCAATTAACACCAAATTTTGTTAGAATTTTGATATTGAAAACTATGCCCAAACTGTATATAACAAATTGATTGGCCCATAATTTTGAGAGTGGTATTGCAGGTTTATTTTTGTTAGGAACTTTTGACAGCAACTCCTCAATCACTGGGTTATTTTGAACTCTGCTTTGAAGTGTCCTTTGGATGCTCTTCTCCAAGGTGGATCATGAAATGAAAAATGTCATGCTAAACCTGGAATATTCTGCTTTAGCGTGAGGTATAGGCAAAGATCAGATTACACATAAGTGCAGTCTGATCTTAGTCTACACCTTTTGTCTGCCATTTTGAAATCAGAGTTGTTTATGAAATTAATTTTCAAAAGAAGTATTGACAACTGAACAACAAGTGCTGGCAGTGCTTTCAGTCCTTTGATTTTTATACTATTCTGAAAAGGATTTTATTTGTCATAATATATATTATTTCATTTGTTGGGTTGACTGTATGAATAAATTGTTGTATCTAAATGAATACTGTCATAATAATTCTTTTTTAGCAAATATATGAGGGAAAGTCTTTGTTCTTTACTTGATTGTCATGTATTTCACATATAGATTTTAGATTGTTTCAATATGTATTGGCAAGATTTGAAGAACTCCTTACATGTATGTAATTGCACTAAAAGTTTTATAAGTCAATCATTGAAATTCAGTTAATGTGTCATACAAGTAGGGTTGATTTGAAAATAATAATTCAAAATTAATGTAAATCTCAACAAAATTCCTTAACTTATTTGGTTCAGTATATTTTTCTAAATTCTACATTGTAATTGATAAATGGTTATCTATTTGCATTAGAATCAAAGAGCTGAAAACACTTGAAGCATCTATAATGAAATGATATCTTTATTGTAAATAAATCTTAGAATCATATCTGGCTTTAAAGGGGAAAGCAGATGGTGTAGACTAAAATCAGACTGCACATAGGTACAGGCTGATCTTTGTCTATACCTTCTGCCAAAACAGGAATACAATGGGCTCAGCATGATTTGGGTTAATATGCTTTATAGGGATCAAAGAAATGGTGTAGACTTACATAGAATGCACATATGTCTTTGTCTATGCTGCCTGCCATTACAGGAATATTCAGGGGTTTGGCATGTCAAGGTTTAAAAAACTTGCATAGTTTTTACCTTACCTGAGCACAAACAATTACTGAGGAGGGGTTTAATGCTTTGGTTAGATTCTGTCTCTTTGCATGTAATTTATTGGCTGTCAATAATGTTTTTAAAAAGTAAATCCTCTTATATACTATGAAGTCACTAATCCAAAATGTGAAAGAAATAATCCTTTGATGATTTTCTTAAGTTACAAGAAAGAAACAAATCCAAGTTTGGTTGCAATTGATTTGAGTGACAACCTGAAAGGACAAAAATAACAAAAAACAACAATCTGCTCTACCCACAGTTTCTAAAATCCTGACCTATGGATTCCCATGAGCTGGGCCTGTGGATTGAAATATTAGGCCAGGGCATCAGAAAAGTACATTTATACATAAACATTTTCTTGAAATTGTCTTGCTAATTTGAAACAAACTTTGACAGGAATGTGTATTTTGTTCTTTTTCTTGATGCTTTGTAATGGAAAAAATGGCACTTATTGTCATGGCCATATTTTAAGTAGTATTTCAATGTTTTCAACTCATCCAAATTCAAAGTGCTTCCAAACATAAATTTATGAAATTAGCAAAAACAAAAAAAAGGAAAACAAAATGCAAATTAAGAAATTATTGTAAAAAAAGTAATGAAATCTTGTAACAGACAGTTGCCCTTTTTCTCAGAATATTGTATACCTTTTAAGCTTCCAGCTTCCATTTTGAATACTATTTTGAATTTAGTTTTCATTTCTTAAATTTTGACCAGCCAAAAGTTTTGTTGTGACATAATGTAGTGACAGATATTTCTCTCATTCTCTATGTTCAGAAGCCCAAGGAAGATGTTCCAGGTAGTGCAAAGATTCCAGAGCAACATTTCCAAGTCATCACAGCAGCTATTATTGTAGGAGCCATGGTTACAGGAATTCTGGTTCCTAATGGTGAGTGGCTGGGACTAGTAAGCTTGAGAGATAAAGTTTAGAGCTGGGATCTTGAATTTGATCTTTAACCAAACAACAGATAACAAAATTAGATTGTGCTGGAATATTCCTTTACCAGTGATGAAATACCTGGTATTTCTTAAAGGAAGCAGATGAAATTTACCTTCATGAAATTTGAATGACCAAATTCACATCATTTTATCTTTCTTATTATTTCAGTAGCTCAGGATTTAATCCTTCTCTGGCAAGGTAAATGACTACAGAAAAACGTTTTGAAGAAATGTAAAAAACAAAAAGCTCGCAGAAATAAAGTGCGATAGGGTACTCAGTTCAGAAGCGCAATGTTGATCTAAGACTTTTGTGTCAAGCAGTCTGAACTTTTCTTCTGCAGTAATGGGTTAATGTCTACAACCTTTTATTATGGAAACAGACCTAGTTTGAACTTTAACCCATTCCCACACAATGACGCCTTCAGACACCTCCAAGAAAAAAAGCATTAGAAAACATTGTGGAAAATGAAGAAATTGCTTGTTACAAGCAATTTCTTCACTATCCAGAATGTTTTCTATTCTAAAAGACAAAGGTTTTAAAGATTTCATCAACTAAAAATTGTTGACTACAACTTCTTTGAATTTTACTGGTCTCAAATTTTATTGTGTGGGAATGGGTTAACACAAACTTAAATTGAAAGTGATAATAGATACCATACCAAAGAACACAATACTTTGCCTGCCAAGTTTTCATAAGAGTCTTGAAATGTTTACTGGTCTAAATGACTACTGACAAACTGTTTTCTATGTATCAAAGTTTTGTCTGATTTCTGTATGTGAATGAAAAGGTGCAAGCCTGAATTAAGTGAATTTAGATAGAATTAAATCCTTAAGGTACAAAAAAATGGTGTTTGATATTCACACAGGCTTTATGCTAAATGATCAAGGCTGTTGGTCCCTGTCAAACACCAATCAATCAAACAAGGGGAAAAGTAAAATATGCTGCACTAAAGGAGTTTTGTGAGTCATGTCTGACGTTCCTTTGCTATGAGTAAGATAATATTAAATATAAGTTTTCGAAAACAGAATAGGAAAATCCAAGACGGTTTAACCCATTCCAAAACAATCCCACTTTTTTACCCCCCTGCCCTCATTAATAAGCTTTAAAAACATTTTAGAAAATGTAGTAATCACTTGTTAAAAGCAATTTCTTCATTATCAACAAGGTTTTCAACCCCAGAAGAGACAAAGATGTTTAAAATTCCTTTTGTCAAAAAATTGTTGTTTCTGCTGATGCACAGGCTGGTCTGTGTCATTCCTTGGTGCACACATGTAATGCTTTGAAATGTCATAGCTAAAATAATTATGGTATTTTAGACTGGACTTTTTTCCTCATTTTAGTTGAGTTTGTTCTTGGCCTGACAGGAGCCACCATGGGTACTTTGATATGTTACATCTTTCCTGCACTGTTCTTTATGCATGTGATGTCAGAGGCTTCTGAGGGCAGATTCTCAAGCAAGGTAGGTCAATTCTTTACACAACAACAGAATTTTGGGTGTGAATTTCAGGTGATGAAATTATATGCCATCTAAACCCGTTACCAGACAACAAAGTTTTAAACTGGTCCAAATACAAAGAAGTTGCAGAGGACAATCTCAAATTGGTAGAACTCAAAACTTATTGTCTTTCCGGGTAGAAAACATTAGACAAAATGCAGAAACTGCTTGTTATAAATTTCCATAATATTTACTAACCTATATTCTTATCGTCATAGAAAAGTGGGGTTTTGTAGGGGTTAACTCTTGTCATTCTGAATAAAATACTTTGAAATACTGCTTGAAAACTGCTTGAAAGCCAACATTAGTTTTGAAAATGAAATTCAATAACAACTCTGACTTAAAAGGGACAAACAGGTGGTGTAGACTAAGATCAGACTGCACTTATGTGCAGGCTGATCTTTGTCTATACCACCTGCCAAAACAGGAATATTCTGGGTTAAGCATGACAAGGGTTAAGATAATGAATAATTTACTGATTGTTAGTCCCTCCTACTTACTTGGCTTACCATGCCCACTGACTACAACAGGAAGTTCCAACTTAATGTAAAATGGTGTATTCTTACAAAGTTTATGGCCATCTATGTCTAACAAAAAGAAAAAAATAGTTGTTTGGCGACCTAAACATGGTAACTACAGCTTGAATAAGCTGCAGTTATGACATTTAAGTTGAGAAACCAACAAAAATGCTTAACATAAATGTGGACCAATGACAGATTGTTAAGTTCACTTCCAGTCAAGATGAAAAATTTAATTGGTAGATTGATTCTTTGATTGACAGTTGTTATGGGTCAAGTACTAGATTGATAATCGTATACCTGACTAGGATGAGCAGCTTAAGGCTCAGAAAGGATGTAGTAGTAGTACTGGTGTGAATCCATGGTTAGGAGCTTTAGCAGCTGTGATATGGCTGAGATACTGTTAAAAGTTGCATTAAACATTAAAAGTAAAAAGGCTATGATCATGAAACTTCATGGGTAGATAGATCTCATCAAGGGGAAGTGAAGTGCACAAGAAACATAACTCTACCTGGCTAATTTTTTGGGTTATTGCCCTTTGTTGTTTTTCATACTTGGATCTTGTCCAGAGCAGATCTCTAAAAGTATTAAAGCTATGATCAGGACACTTCATGGGTATATAGATCTCATCAAGGGGAAGTGCAGTTCACAAGAACCATAACTCTACTTGGCTTATTTTTTGAGTTATTGTCCTTTGTTGTTTTTCATACTTGGATCTTGTCTGGAGCAGATCTCTAAAAGTATATAAGCTAAGATCATGAAACTTCATGGGTAGATAGATCTCATCAAGGGGAAGTGCAATGCACAAGAACCATAACTCTACCTGGCTTATTTTTTGAGTTATTGTCCATGTTGTTTTTCATACTAGGATCTTGTCTGGAGCATATCTCTAAAAGTATATAAGCTAAGATCATGAAACTTCATGGGTATATACATCTCATCAAGGGGAAGTGAAGTGCACAAGAACCATAACTCTACCTGGCTTATTTTTTGAGTTATTGCCCTTTGTTGTTTTTTCTTACTTTGATCTTGTCCGGAGCATATCTCTAAAAGAATTCAAGCTATGGTCCTGAAACTTCACGGGTATATAGATCTCATCAAGGGGAAAAGCAGTGCATTAAAACTATAACTCTTCCCTTTGTTGTTTTTCATACTTGCATCTTGTCCAGAGCATATCTCTGAAAATATAATAGCTATGATCTTGAAACGTAATAGGTAGATAGATCTCATCAAGGGGAAGTGCACTGCATTAAAACTATAACTCTACCTGACTTATTTTTTGAGTTATTTCCCTTTGTTGTTTTTCATACTTGGATCTTATCCAGAGCATATCTCTGAAAGTATTAATAGGTAGATAGATCTCACAAAGGAGAAGTGCGATGTACAAGAACTATAACTTTTCCTTGCATATTTTGAGAGTTATTGCCCTTTGTTGTTTTTCAGACTTTGTTCATTCTTGGATTTTGTCTGGATTATATCTCTGAAAGTGTAATAGCTATGATCATGAAACTTCATGAGTGGGTAGATATCACCAAGGGGAAGTGCAGGTCACACGAACCATAACTCTACCTGGCTTATTTTTTGAGTTATATCCCTTTGTTGTTTTTCACACTTTGATTTTGTTTCAAATCTCTTATAGTGTAACAGCCTATGGTTTTCAAAACCTCATGATAACAAGAAAACACCAGAACCATAAGTAATCATTATCCCCCACCGTTTTGGCAAAGTCGATATAGTAATGGCCTCCGTCCCTCATTCTGTCCTTCCGTCACTAAACTTGTCTGGAGCATATCTCTGAAACTATAATTGCTATCAACTTGAAACTTCATAGGTCGATAGATCTCACTGAGGATAAGTGCAGTCTACAAGAACTACAACTCTTGCTTGCATAATTTTGGAGTTATTGCCCTTTGTTGTTTTAAAGACTAAGATTTTGTCCCTGGCATATCTCTGAAAGTATAATTGCTATTAACTTGAAACTTCATAGGTTGATAGATCTCTTTGAGGAGAAGTGCATTGCTCAAGAACCACAACTCTTGCTTGCATAATTTTGGAGTCATTGCCCTTTGTTGTTTTAAAGACTTAGATTTTGTCGTAAGCATATCTCTGAAAGTATAATAGCTATTACAAAACTCATTGAGAAGAAATGCAGTGCACAAGAAGCCTAAATCTAACTGGCTTCGGTTTACTATCAAGCATTTAAGGCGGGGGATGGCCATGTCGGACATGGCTCTTATTGTGAATTGTTACTCTTTCTTGAATTTCTTAAATTTCAATCCTCTTCCCCAGTTGAGTTAAATTTTGTTATTTGGTTAACTCTTTCAAATTTAATTCCTCCTTTTTATGCCGCTTAAAAAAAAATGGAAAAAATTGAAGAAATTGCCTAAAATTGTTAATAAGCAGTTTCTTCATTATTCACAATGTTTTCTATCCCAAAGACAAAAAATGTAAAATTCCATCTACTTGAAATTGTCATCTGTAGCTTCTTTCAATTTGGACTAGTCTAAATTTTAATGTGTGGAATTTGGTTGAGAGTTAACTATGGGTTCATTAATTCACTTATTTTGTTACAGATTGTGTTGATATCTGGATTGACAATCCTTATTGCAAGTACATACATCACATTAAACCCACCAGAAAAGGTACCCGATGTTATACCATTAGATACTGATCTAAAAGATGCTCAGGTTGATGTTGCTGACATTCTGGACCAAAGAAAAGAATTAAAGAAAGATATAAAATCTGGTAACATATTGGTTGTAATTTGAATTTTTTAAAAATAAGTTATATTAATTCATAGATCATTTGTTTTATTGTTAAGATTTCATTTATTAATAACTTTGTGGACAATATACACTATTTCTTTATATACAAGTAGTAAGAGCTAAAATACAAGAATCATACATTTGCATAATGGTATGAATCAAAAAAAGTATTCAATCTCTTCCATGCAATGGCTATAATTCCCTTACACAAAATCAGGAAATCAAATGTTTGATGATTTTAAATGATTTTAGGCATAAATGAAAATGCATATGTTTATTTAATACCTTTAAATCCTTTCCTGTAAAGACCTGGGATTTTACATTGCTGTGATTTTTATCTTGAGGAATCATTGGTTGTAAAAGCAATTTGTCCTTTTCCCACAATATTTTCTACCAAATAAAATGGTTTCATTTTGAATTGCATCCATCTTTTTATTGCCGTCTGCAACCACTTTCAATTTGGACCATTATAAAATTTCCAGAAACAGAAGGGTCAACCCATTACCACACAATCCCATTTTTTTTACAACCTACAGGAAATGAATTTTTGAAAACAAAGTGAAAATGAAGAAATTGCTTGTTACAACATTTTATCATTTTTTGCCACATAATTTCATACCCCTAAAGACAGAGGTCTTTAATAAAAATGATAAATTTTTGTTGTGTGGTAATATGTTAAAAAGTTTTGCACTTACCCCTTTTAAAATTTAACTTTTATGCAGGTGTGGAATATGAGAGAGTTGATTTACAAGAAAAGAACAAGCCTCCTGATGTAGCAGATGTTAAACAAGAGGAAAAGAGACATGAGCCACCAATACCTCAAGAACCATTTGACACTCCGGAAAAGGTATTTTACCCATTACCAGACAATGAAATTTTTGACTAGTCAAAACTGGACCAGACATTCAAATTTTAGATTGGTCCTAGTTGGACAATAAAATTTTAGACTAGTCCAAATTGGACCACACAATAGAATTTTAAAATGGTCCAAATTGAACCAGACAATAGACTTTTAAACAAATTCAAATTGGACCAGATCATTGAATTTTAAATGGTCCAAATTGGACCAGACAAAAGACTTTTAAACAAATCCAAATTGGACAAGACAATAGAATTTTAGACTAGTCCAAATTGAAAAGTAGTTGCAGACAGCAATTTGAATTTGAAGAAATTTCAAAAACCTTTGTCTTTAAGTGAAGAAAAAAAAAGATGAAAATGAGGCAATTCCTTCATTATTCACAATGCTTTTGTCCAAAAGACAAGGATTTTTTTTTAAATACTATCAACTTGAAATTAACATCTGAAGCTTCTTTTGATTTGGACCGTTCTTAAATTTCTTGTGATAATTGGTTAAATGTCATCTGCAACTTCTTTCAATTTAGACAAGTCTAAAATTTTGTAGTTTAAGAAGGAATTACAAAGCACTAAGCTTTGTCATTGTAATTTATTGACATTATATTTGTCAGATGAAGGATGATAAAAAAGAAAACATACAGAAAAGGGATAAGATAGAGAATAACGATGAACCAAACATGAGAGAACAAGGTGGTGATATCAATGAAATGGATGAATTAAAAGAAAAAGATGTAGCTAAAGATAACGACAAAACAATGAATAAAGACTCTTTTAATAAAGTTGAAATTATAAATGATGAGGTTAAAATGGAGGATGAAGTCAAGAAATCTGAAGAAGAAAAAGCAAAGAAAAAGAAAGAAGAAGAGGAAGAAAAAGAAAGAAAGGAAGAAGAAGAAAGGAAGAGAGTAGAAAATGAGAAGAAACAACAGGAAATATTGAATAAGTTGGAACAACAACAAGAAGAGCAGCAGAAACTTATTGAAGAGCAAAAAGAAATTCTTGAAGAATTGAAACAACACAAAGACGAACACAAGGTATTGTGACTTAATGTTTGTAACCCCTTACCAGATGATAAAATTTTAGACTGGTCCAAATTAAAACAAGTTGCAGGCTGAATTTCTTGGGTGAATAATCATAAACCTAAGTGGGATAGCAGCTGGAGGCTAGGAAAGGATGTAGTGGTAGTACTGGTGTGAGAAATACCAGGAATCCATTTTTAGGTGCTCCAGCCGCCGTGATATGACTGAAATACTGAAAAGCGGCATTAAACCCCATTCAATCAATCAATCAATCTGAATTTCTTGATATATTCACAATGAAAAAGCAATTTTTTCTTTCATAAAAAGGAATTTTCTTCGCTGGTTTGACAAAAGTCCCCACAATATGTGTCATTTGTCTGTAGTCACTGCACTAATAAAAAACAGTGCACCTAATGGGAATGTGCAGCTGGTGGCTCGGTTTGATTGTGTTTATTTAACTGGTGTGAGAAATGACAGGAAACTATTGTTAGGTGTACCAGATTCCATGTTATAACTGAAATTCTGTTGAAAGTTGCATTAAACCTGATGCAATCAAAATGCAGGATCATGTGGTAATGGGTTAATCTCATCCAACCACAATATTCAAGGGCATTTAAATCGCAGTCATACTTATGCAAAATCATAAAAAGCTGCACAATCCATTAACAGATGAAAAAACTTTAGTCTGGTCCAAACTAAAAAGAAGTTGCAGACGACATGTCAAAGTGTGATGCATATGAAAAAAAAGAGCCTTATATGGAAGAAAATAGTGTGAGAAAAGGATAAATAGTTTGTTATAATTGCTGAAATTGCTAAACACATTCCCACACAATGACACTTTTAAACTTCCCTCAAGAAAAAAGCTTCGAAAAACATTGTTGAAATGAAGAAAGTGCTTGTCAAAAAAGGTTGGATTAAGTGGTAATGAGTTAAGTTACTTAGATTCTACAACTGGTTGATGTAACTTAACCCATTCCCACACAGATTGGTTGTCAGTGTGTTAGTCAATTAGTTAATCCTAACTTGTCCATACCATAACTCCTATATTTATGGATGGATTTCAAGATATATATGGTTCTCCTTGATGAGTAAATGTGTCATTTGAAACAAATTTCAGAAATCTACTTGGTCAAGGTCACAGCTCAATGTCAAACATTGAAATTTAGCTTAGCAAATCACGTACATATTTTGATTGCTTTTCAAAATAACTAAAAACAGTCACTGTTGTTCTACATTATGAGTAGATGTGCTATTCAAACTTTCAAATTGAGCTTGTCAATAGCATGTCTTCTATATATTTGGATGTATTTTAAAATAGCTTGCCACAATTTTTTCCAACATGAGTAGATTTGCACATCGAAACAAATTTTTAGATAGTGTCAATGACACAGCTCAAAGTCAAACATTCCAGTTGACCTAATCCAGAGCATATCACCTACATTTGAACATGGATTTGAAAATAAGTTTGGACACTTGCTCTCTATCATCGGTAGATGTTCCATTTGACACTTATTTTCAGATTACACCATGGTAAAGGTCACAGCTGAAGGTCAAATATTTGGTTGGCTCAACTTGTTGTCCCTGGGTGACTTTCTAGTTTTTCAGAATCTAGCACCAGCTGCTGATGGTGGCATTCACTTTCAGTAAAAACAAATTATAGGAGAAAATGTGTAAAAGTTTGTTATTTACATGTGAATTAATTACATGGCTAAATCTATCAAAAAAGTGAGTTTGTAATAAGTACTCATTTATTGGGAAGCATTTAGTCATTCCTACACAATGACACTTTTTGACGCTACTCAAAAAAAACCAACTGTGAAAACATTACGGAAAATGAGGAAACTGCTTGCAACAAGCAAATCTATCAAATTCCATTAATTTTAAATTGTTTTCTGCTACTCCTTTCATTTTAGACCAGTTTAAAACTTTGCTGTGTGGGAATGGGCTAAAGAAACTTGTTTGTCTTAATATTGTAGGAAGCTCCACAAGATCAAAATGTTCAAGTGCCAGTACAGCCTCAAGGACAGATACAGAATCAAGGTCAAGATATTCAACAACAAGTCAATGTAGGGCAGATTCCTTTACAACAAGTACAAGGCCAGATTCCTTTACAGCAACGGCAAGGTCAGATACCCATGCAGCAGGGTCAAGCTCTCCAAATGCAACAAGGTATTGGACAGATTCCTGTACAAGGTCAGATTCCTATGCAGCAAGGTCAAGGTGGTCAAGTGCAACAAAACCAAGGCCAGATCCCCTTACAACAAGGTCAAATGAACTTCATACAACAAAATCCAGTCATCAATCAACCTCTACAGCAACAACTGCCAAATCAAGTCCTTGTACAGAATAATCAAGGAATACTTCCACAAGGAGGAATAAATCAGCAACTGGTTAATCAAAACATGGGTGCGCAAGGAATACAGAACGTGAACCAGTTTGTTGGTCAAAATGTTGGAAATAACTTGCCACAAGGTCAGAATATAAATGCTGGACTGAATGTGGCTGGGAATATGGCACAGGGTATAGGTCAAAATATAGGCGATAATCTGGGTCAAAATTTTGTTCCTTATCAAGGTAAGAATGTTGCAATGAACATTCAAAATCAGATTGCAGGACAAAATTTAGCTCAGAATCAAGAACAAATTGTGGCACAAAATATAGACAACAACCTGCTTAATTTAAGAAATAATGTGGAAATACAGAATGCTCAAAAACAGCAACAAAATAAGAAACAATTAGGTCAACAAAAGAAGAAACATTTAGATCAGCAAGGTGTTAAGAAAGAAGAAATAAATGCTGAAATGAAGAAGGACGAGGACAAGCAGAACAAAGAAAAAGATGTGAAACTCAAAAATGATGTAAAGGCACATGAAAAGTCACCTGCAGATCAAGTTAAAGGGAAGTCAGATGCTAAAATAGCTCTCAATAATGATCTAGATAAAATGAAACACAGGGGAAAACGAGATGTGGACACTGGTATAGAAGAGAATAAAAATGAAAATGTAGAAGTGGATAAAAAAGTGAAATTGGACACTGTAGAAAATAATAAAGAAATAAATGATAAAGACACCAATCATGGTGAAAATGTAAATAGAGATCACAAAAAAATGCTAAAAGAGAAGGATGATAAAAAAGGAGATCAGAATAATATGAATAAAGAAAATGTGGAAGACAAGAAGAATAAGGACAAATATGATAAACAAACAGGCCTTGATAGTGTGAAAGAAGTTAAAAATATTAAAGAAGCTGAGGTAGAATTAAATGACAAATATGGTAAAGAAACAGACATTGATAATGTGAAAGGAGTTGATAATATTAAAGAAGAAAGAAAGACAGAGTCAAAGGATGTTGGAAATGGGAATTTTCCAGCTAAAGAAACAGTTGATAAAGCATCAGATAAAAATGGTCAGAGAGACTTGAAGATGATACCAAATCAGAAAACAGATCTTGCCAATGATGTGAATCCAAATGACTCAAAGGATTATGTGGATGAAGTGATAGAGAATATGAAGAATAAGCTTCTATATGAAAACAGTAAAAGGGTTCAGGGTTTTAATGCTCTGGATAACTCTAAGCTACGCAGATGATAGTGACTGAGTACGTTAATGCGAATGATTTAGATAAAGCCATTATCTAGATTTAAAAATAAAAAAAGGCTGGTCCAAAATTTAACCAGTTCCTGCACGATCCCACTTTATAAGCAAATTAAGAAAAAAGTTTTGAGAAACATTATGAATTATGAAGAAATTGCTTGTTACAAGCAATTTCTTCATTATTCTCAATGTTTCCTATTCCGAATTCAATTTGAACAAGTCTAGAATTTTGTTGTCAGGGAATGTGTTAAGACATCAAATTCGACTTTTAAAAAGGGAGAGTATATAGAGAACTAAGTACCATGCTCGATGAAAAAATATGAAAACAAGAAGAACTACTTGTAACAAAGATACAAAATGTTTTAGAGAATATTATCCTTGATAAGTATGAACTCATTGTCTATAAATAGATTTACCCAAATAAAAGTTTTGTCAAATTCAAGAAGAAATTTCAGAACATTTGCTTGATTTGGAAAAGGTAAAAACTAAATACTTGGTCAGGCTTAGCTTTCAGATACTGGTACTTAATTGGGAGCAAACAAGATTTAAAATATTGATATAGTTTTGCTCAGTTTTACAGATTCTTTGCCCCTTGTCACATTATAAGAGAAGGGGCATATTTTTTTACCTTTGTTGGTCTATCGGTCCATCTTTCTGCATGTTATAAACCTTACCTTGAACTGAAAACTTCAGTCTCCATGGTCAAGAGGTAAACAAGCTTGACTGGTGATCTGAAGGTCAGGGTTGTAAACCTCCACTCTGCCGATGTGTGTTAATGGACAAGACACACATAAGAAAAATCCATTATAAACAGCTGTAAAATTGGGGTGCATTGGGTTTAACTCGTCCCCACACAACAAAGTTTGGACTGGTTCAAATTGAAAGAAGTTGCAGAGAAAAATTTTTAGTTGATGAATTTTTAAAATCTTTGTCCTCTTTTTATTGTGTAAAAAAAACATTGTGGATAATGAAACAAGCAATTTTGTTCATTCTCTGTAATGTTTTCCATATTCTTTTTCTTGAGGGACGTCAAAAAGCGTCATTGTGTTGTAATGGGTTAAGCCAACTCCTTTCTCTGTGGGATGTGAAAACATCTTGATTGAGTGTTCAAGATTGACTCTATAATCTTAGACTAGTTAGTAAAAACAAATCTTTGCTAGTTTTCAAAATAATTCCAGCTTTAAGGGCCATATGAAGTATGAATATACACCTCATTCATATTGTTGTTAGATGTGCATAATATTCTAACTATGGCTTAAATAAAGCTGTAGTTATGACATTTACCCGTCTAATGACAATATGCAGCTGCTTGAGCCAATGTCAAGATTAAATATCAAGGCCATGTCCTCAAAATAAGGCTGCTATTTGAGCATTAGTGTTCATTATATCCCCCTCCTAAGAAATGGGGGTAAACTGGTTTCACCAAGTCTATGATCCAAGTAAGGACCCCATTGCTTTTGGGTCACATAATTCAAAGGTCAAGGTCATTTGAACTTTGATTGAAAACCAAAATTTACCCATAACCCAAGGCAGTGCCCTTTTGTTTTTGGGTAATCTAGGTCAATAGTCAACTGCGTTTTTTGAGTGACAAAATTCTGGTGGGGGGTATTAGTCCCCTTTTTGATAATTCTAATGTTGTTAGTAATGAAATCCATATTGCTATAGTGGTTTGGTCAATTACCCATGGCTTTACATGTATAATTGATCCCTAATTTAATTCATTCCAATACTGCCCTGCCTTTTTACAACCTCCAAGAGAAAAAGCTTTAGAAAACATTGTGGGAAACTGAAAAGTTGCTTGTAACAATCAACTACTTCATTTCCCACTATTTTGTCTACCCCAAAAGAAAAATGATTTGTAAAACTTCATAATTGTGATAACTGTGAACTGCAACATTTTGAATTTGGAACTGTTTAAAATTCTGTTGTTAATGGGCTAGTATTGGAGAATGATCCTGAATCATCTTAGCTTGTTCAAACAGTATGTTGCCAGTTATCATCAACCAATAAACGTAAACACAATTTTTAACACCTCTTTAGAATGAAGACTGGTCGAAATTGAAAGAAGATGTAGACTAGATTTTTTAATGGAAGAAATTTGAGATTTTTTCAATTTCCTTGGTAGAAAACTTAGTGTAAAATGAAGAAATTGCTTGGTGCAAGCAATTTCTTCATTTTTCACCATGTTTGTCTAATTGTTTTTGCTTCAACCAGCGTCATTATGTGGGAATGGGTTAATGAATCGAATCCTTACTCTCCTATCTATCAATTTGAAATATCTGGTATTACTATTTTGACATACAATACTTCGTGATAAAGATTTTTGTAATTTTAAGTTTGCTAGCTTGTTTTGTGTGCAAGTTAAATTATATTTTTGAATGAAAATAAATGTTTTATATAGTAAATATTCTTTTCTTGTCTTCTATTTACCCTTTCACCAAGCAATCCAACATTTTGGCACTTTACAGAATTTTGTTTGCCCAGCGATAAGATCGATTGTATGTTGTCTCACCGATGTCCGTCTATCCGTCCGTATGTCTGTTAGCATTTTTAGCTCACCTGGGCACGAAGAGCTCAAGTGAGCTATTGTGATCACCTGGACGAAATTGTACCAAATTTGTGGGAAATGTTTCTTAGGTGGTCCCCTGTGAAAATAGCTAAAAGAATTGAAATCCGTATAAATCTCTGGATGCCATGGCAATAAAAGTGACATTTTACACTAATCTTTAAAAATCTTCTCCTCCTGACCCAGAAGGTATAGAGTTGTGATATTTACATGAAGCATCAGTATATTAACCTCTTTCGAATTAGCTTAAATCATAATCCTAGGGTCCCCTGGGGCTGAGCGCCGGGAGGGGGTTATAGACATGGAGCATCTTTCTTATTTTTGAAATTATAACCAATGGATCAAGAGGGAGGAAAACAGTTTCTCCTTCTTTCAAATTGCCCTTAAGCCTTGGGATTTGTATTCTAGACGTTTGGATCCCCCAGGTACATAGTCTATATATGAATAAATTATGGCCCGCTTGTATCATAATCCTTACCTTAACATGAAATTAGACTGTTGAAAGAAAAAAAGCCTTTTATCTCAGGTGAGCGCCCCGGGGCCAACGGCTCTATTGTTATGTTTGCGCTACTCCTTCGTTTTCACATGGATTTAATGGAAACTTACCAAAGTGAATCTCTATGATGTTTAGTTGTGTATGAGACGAAAATTATTTTGATACCTCAAGTCGCTTTGGAATTATCGGCCATCGAAAATATTTTCTTCATTTTACACTTTGTTTTCTACAATTTAAAGCAATTTCTTCATTTTACACATGCTTTTACCTATAAAATTGAAGTTCATGATCTTGAAATTAACGTCTGCAATTCCTTTCAAGTTAGACCAGCCTAAAACCTTGCCATCCGGTAATGGGTAAATTGTTTTCTATTTTGCCCGGTAGTAGACGTTTATTTCTATTACTAGTTAATTTCCACATGTTTCATAAAGCGAAGGCTTTGAAATTACTTCCCTCTGAAACCGTGCGTTAGGTTTCTGCAACACTGATTTATAGAAATGGTCGTTCGGTGACCATGTGTTGGATTCCACATTTATTGTCGAGGCTACTTTCCTTATATCGTATTTAACGAAACAATTGAAAACCCAAACAAAAAGCGGTGGACATTTTCAAGTCAAATTCCACAGGAACTATTCTGAGCTGACCGTTAATCAGATGCCCTTAGAAAATTTTGAAACGGCGGAACAATTGCTGTCATAATCGTTGCTTATTTTCTTGAAAGGAATACAGTCAATTTTTTGATAATTTTACCCTGGATAGAGAGCCCGGCCATTACGAAGTTGGTAGTGCGTAGGACTTCTTATCATAGGGGCCCGGGTTCGATCCCCTGCCGCGGCGAATATTCTTTCCGATATTTGTCTCTAACCAATGGGTCGATAATTGTAAACCTAAGTGGGATGAGCAGATGGAGGCTCGGAAAGAGTCAAGTACTTGTGTGAGAAATGCCAGGAATTCATGCCGCGATATGACTGAAATACTGTTAACAGTGGCGTAAAACCCAAATCAACCAATCAATCTATCTCCCTATGTAGATCATTCCAACCAATTCCTTTTCCATTTCCTGAATTGTTGAAAACACACATATGGGCATGTTATGATATATAATGTAACATTTCACTAGTCTTCCATAGCTGTGCCCCGCCCACTTACTCCATTTGCCACGCCCATCGACTCCGATAAGAAGTCCAACTTCGATTTAAAACGGTGTTATTTTGGAAAATTTATGAAAAGTAGCATGCAACAAGAAGGCAGGAGTTGGTTGGCGACCTAAACATCGTAACTTCAACTTGAAAAAGCGATTCATAAATTGAAGGATCGCAGTTCCTGACAGGAAGTGCGACTAAGATATTAACCGGCGTTATTTGAAAAATGTATGGCTAGTAGCATGTAAAAAAACAAATTAATAAATAAAATGAAATTAATAGAATTGTTGTTTAACAACCTCAGCTTCGCTACAAAAGCTTTCTCATTATTATATCGCAATTCAAAGTTAACTTCTTCTCTAATAGTTTGCCATTGTGTTCCATTACGCGTTTTTAAGTTAACATTCATACAAAGAACACAATTAAACTTTTGCAGATAAGAGATGTACAGAGTTTAACCCACAAGAAAAATCGACTCTCGATATTAAACGACATCTTTTTTGAAATTTGTCAGTAATATGTGGCATGAAATAAACGATCGATCCGCGACTTAAACGTCATTACTACAGCTGCGACGTTATGTCGCTAAACCAACAAAAATGCTTAATATCAATGAGGTCAAAGTTTACTTCCGTTCTAAATAAACGATTTGATTGGTTGTTTAATTGACAGCGACAATAAATAAGTTGAATCAGAACGTGAGATGTCAATAAAAATCCTTCAGGATTTTTTCATGAAGTAACCTTGATGAGATTTATGTGCAATCGCCGGATCGCTGACCACGCCCACTTAGCTCCGAATTTCTATTTCAGAATTAACCCTTGTCATGCTGTGTAAATTACCTTGCTGAATTGTTGTCAAATCAAAGGGCTGAAAGCACTGATAGAACTTCATGTTCAACAATCACTATTTCTTTTAGAAACCAATTTCATATTCAACTCTGGCAGGAAAAGTTCAAGCAGGAGATGTAGACCAAGATCAGACTGCACTTATGTGCAGGCTGATCTTGGTCTACACCTCCTGCAAAAACTGGAATATTCCGGGTTCAGCATGACAAGGGTTAATGATAAGTGACATGTAACAAAAAGTAAAGTGGTTGGCGACATTAACGTCATTAATTGAATAAGCTGTAGTATCGACTTTTAAGTCGACAAACAAAGATGGTTATTACAAATATCGACCAATGATTGATTCCAAGGTTCACTCTCGGTCTATATGAATGATTTGATTGGCCGGCTGGCTCTTTGAATGACAGCCTCGATCCGTAAACTGATATATTACAGTTACAATGGTATAATACACAATGTTACTTAACTATCAGAGGTACCATCTCTTAACCCATTCCCACACGACAAAATTTTAGACTGGTCCAAATTGAAAGAAGATGCAGACGACAATTTGAAGTTGATGGAATTTTAATTTTTGTCATCTTTTGGGATAGAAAACATTGTGGATAATGAAGAAATTGCTTGTAACAAGCAATTTCTTCATTTTCCACAATGTTTTCTAGAAATGTTTTATTGAGGGGCGTAAAAAGGAGGGATTGAGTTAGAATGGGTTAAACGCAAAAGGTTTTGACGGTACTTACACTAGACTAGGCACTTCTCGCTTTTGGTCGATTTTCTAGATGTATATAAAGGCCATTATACTTTTCATACTTGTGTATTTATTTTTAAAACCTATTGCCAGACGACAAACCTTTAGACTGACTGAAAGAAGCTGCAGACTACAACTGTAAGTGTCAGAAAGCGTTTTCTTTTCAGAAACTGAAGAAATTGCTTGTCGAAAACTGTTTTTTCTACATGTCGATAAAAAGATGGACTGTATTGGAACGGGTTAACCCTTTCCCGTTTATCTTTCTTTCAAATTTTAGACTGGTACAAATTCAAAGGTTTTGCAGACAACAATTTAAAGTCAAATTCATAAGAAAAATAATCATTTAGTAGGGTAGAAAATATTGTTGAAAAAGAAGAAATTGCTACAAGCAATTTCTTCTTTGTCAACAATGTTTTCTTAAAAACAAAACATAGGAACGTAAAAGCCGGGGATTAAACAGGAAAAGGTTGATTAATACTAAAACATTTTGCTATCTCTTTTTCCAGTAGTAGCTGATCTCTTTTGCGTATAAAGTGTGAGTCTGTGCATGCCATTTCTAATAGTCTCACGTGTCTGTGAATCGTTGGCCCCGCCCACTGACTCCGGCAGGAAGTTCTTGTTATGGTTTATGGCCAGAAGAATGTAACAAGAAAGTAGAATGGTTGGTTGGCAACCCAAACGTTGTAACTACAGTTTGACATAGACGTAGACATATTTTATTCAGCATTTAAGACCATCTGCACAAGAGATATACAACATATAACAACTGTTAATAACAAGAGTGACAAAATCAAAACAACTGTGAATTCTTAGATTGTTTATAAAATCAAGAGCATCTAATGTTCGTCCAGAGATAATAGTTTAGAGACACATAAATTGATTGATTGTTATATTTTAGCAAACGGAATTTTATAACAATATAAAAAAAGTTCATTTTGTACATTTTTTCGAGGAGTAGATGCTTCTGCCAGATATACTGATAATCTATTAATAGATCTATACGTCATCTACTTTCTGAAAATCTATATACTAACATCGAAGAGTTTCGATCCTAGTCATCCTGCATGATCCTCGCAGTTCAACAAGGGTCGATACTATTCGCACTTCCCAGTGGATCCCTTTTCTCTGGACGTGTCTTACACATTCAAATTAAAACAATAAGTTATACAGGTACGTATGTCTGTATGCTTACTATCATTATAGTTTTATTACTTCAATTCTTCTGAAACAAAGTTTTCAACATTTATTTGGAAAAGTGAATAAGCGTCAAATTAGTTTGGAATTAACACTTTTCTGCGAATTTGAAATGCGCCAAAATTGTGACCACCAAGAAGTACACACCTTATATACCATCGGTGCGCGAGCAAAATGTCGTAACTACAGTTTTAATAAAGATATAACATATTGCTCGCAAATCGACGATACATATGTACTTGAAAAAAAGTAGAGCTTTGTAGGATTACTTGCTACAATAAAGTCCCATATTTTGAATCAACGTTAAGTGTAGGAAACATTTTGTGAAGAGAAAACTTTGCTTGGTTCAAGCAACACGATTTTTCAGCCATATTTTCTACTTTATAAGGTTATTTTTCAAATAACAGTGAATTATCGCCTGCAAACTCTCAATTGACCAATCGCTGGCCCCGCCAAATTACTTCTTTAGTCCCGCCCATTGACTCCGAGTTAAAAGTCCGCCACGATTTTAAACACCATCATTTTGAAAAATGTATTACCAGTATCAATGAACAAAAAAGTAAAATTGTTGATTAGCGACTTAAACGTCGTAACTACAGCTTGAATAAGCTGTAGTTACGACGCTTTAGTCTCCAATCAAACAAATAAGGTTAGCAAAAATGACGACAAATGTTGGAGTTCAAGATTCATTGGTCGACTGGCTATTTGGTTGATAGATGCGATTGGTCAGTTAGGGACAATAATAGAGTTTTCTCCTATAGTAAGGAAAATTACTATTCATTGAATATTATTATACCAAATTTACATAGCGTCCTTCTCGTGTGAAACACGGTCAAGGGCACTTTACAATGCATAAACAATGTTTAAGTAAATAAAACGTTAAGACATTGACTAATATGAAAAAAATGTAAGATGTGTTTAGAAAACCATAATCTGAAAAATAAAACCAAAATATATAATAAGAATTTATTTGTGAAAACGGTTGTCCTAAACGAAAAAGAAAAACTCAGTGGATAGTGTAAAAGATTAGAACTTTAGATTAATAAGAAAATATTTATACATAAAAAACAAACACAAAAAAAACACCCCATAACATCATCAATTCAAATAATAAATTTTTTGTCCTGTGGACAGCTATGTCTATAAAAAATGGATGCCAACAAAAAGATTTAAATGACAGCTTAAATGAAACTTTGAAAATGGTATTTTTCAGGCGTGGAAAACAAGAAAGCAAAAATGACTAATGTTTTTCGAACAACGATAGCTTCTGGTAGAGCATTCCAAGGGTGTGGTGCAGGATGTCCGAAGCTTTAGGTTACCAAATGTAACAGTTCTGTTTTTAGATATCAAGCGTCAGCTTTGATAGCTTAAGTTATCAGACAAAAAGTTGATAGCTTAAGTTAACAGACTAAATTGTGAGGTCTTCTAAATTCAACTAACTCGAAATCGTCGTCGGCAATTTCTTTCAATTTGAACCACTCTAAGATTTTGCCAGGTTGTAATGGGTTAACTCCTGGGTTACTTTAACCTCGCTTATTTATCATGATAACATTTTGGGAAAAAAAATTACTTAATTGCTTTGCTAGCATACACTACTTTCAGTACTTTGATTCGGTACAAGTAACATATCACCACTAAAACGAATAACATACTCTCTGTGAAATAGAGTTATGTCTTCATGACGATCGTTTCTTATGAAGATTCCTACTGCCAGTATTTTGAGTATGTTGAAGCTTACAGAGCTATGATTTTGAGACAAGGGTTACAATAGTCTAGACTAGAAGTTACTTATAAAATATTTTACATTTAATGGATTTACTCCCCGATGTAGAAGATGTTTCAATTTAACTTTAAAGCAATTCTAGAAGTTTTCGTGGACATTTGATATAAGAAAATTATTTGCTTTTCCAATAGTTTTTAATCTCATTTTCATGTTAAAATAATTTGCATTCGTATTAAACCAACTGATTTCACTATGAATTTAATATAATGTAATGTATTCCTTGGGCATCCTAAAAAGTTTTTCGGTTGAGGTCGTTAGTCTTGGGTTTATGTCGATAACGACTAAATTGCTAGCGGATTCGAATGACGTAACTGAAAACCACAAATAAGACAATCGACAAAAAGAAGTATTTACTCGATGAATTCCGGTATCATCCGGGTTGCACTTCGTTGACTAATTTGGCATGTCGTAAGGCGAAATATTTTGCTTCTTTTCTTTCTTTTCGTAAAGCTATGAACAGTCATTTTCATGACAATGCAAGCCTAATCCACTTCTTTCAATTGTCAGAAGGCATTAAAGTTTGAATGAGAAAATCGAGAGCAAAAAGTTTTCTGCCATAATCCGTCCAAGAACCGCTTTTATTTTCATACAGTATAATTCATCTAGCTTTTATAAAGAAACTATGACTGATTACTTCAGGACAGAAAAAACTTTGTCTTCGTAGCATACTAATGAGAAGAAAAAATGTTTTCACGTGGCACGTCTCATAGGTCGTAGAAGTAGACCTACTGGATAGTATACATGAAAAGGGAAACTACTCTATCTTTTTTTCCTACATTTTTTTTTCAACATAATTCATAATACCCTTGAATATTGCAAGTTAATCGATTTTTCCGCAGTTAATGATAAAGAAACGAAGATGCGCTTTTTTATTTGGTCTAGATACAGATGATTTTGATCAATATCCTTGTAAATGTTTGTATACCCAGAGTTTGTTTCGATATATAACTAACAGCAAAAAGTCCTATCTCATGCGCATTCGAAAGTTCTAAAAGATGACTCATCAAATTCAATCCTTTCCTGTACAAATCCGGGATTTTACATCACTGTGATTTTATACTTGAGGAAACATTATGGAAAAAATAATAAGCAATTTCTCCTTTTTCCACTATATTTTCTACCACATATGATGGTTTCATTTCAAATTACATCCAATTTTCATTGTCGTCTTCAACCTCTTTTAATGTGGACCAGTCAAAAATTTAAAAAGAACAGGAAAGGGTTAAACAAAATGTGATAATAAACTCATCCAATTTCATTGTGAATAATACGTAAAACGTTGACTGAATACCTTTAGATCGTACCCACAGGTTATTCAAGGTGAAGCTACGACGGTTTCACCAACCACCGACGATATGGGTTGAGTAAGTGTTTGGGACAAATATTTGAACACCCAGACTGAATAAATGATTTAATCGATAGAGTTTTTTTCCCAAACTGACAGATCGCTTGCTACGGCATATGGCCTTGAAAAATCAAAGGACTGAAAGTACTAAGATGTTGGAATGCGCTGAAAGGGTCATAACTGCGGAATTCGGTTCAAATTCATTTATTACTTTCCGAGTAAGCCTCCCTCCTTTAAACTTAAACCAAAATTCCCATTCGTGTACATGTCTGTGTGAATAACGCACAAAAACACAAATCCACTTACAGAAATAAAAAAAAACTAGCATTGTCTTAACCTATTTCCAGACAGTGACGCTTTTAAATGACTCTCATTATGAAAGCTTTGGAAAACATTGTGGAAATGAAGAAATTGCTTGTTACAAGCAATTTCTTCATTATCCACAATGTTTTCTGACCAAAAAAAAAAACCAGGATTTTAAAGATTTCAACAACTTACAATTGTTGTCTGCTACTTCTTTGAATTTGGACTGGTCTAAAATTGTATCGTGTTGGAATGGGTTATAAGCTCGTGTCACGCACAGCAAAATTAGAATTTTCAAGCATATTTTCTCCTTTTGATCAACTGTAATACGTGAACTCCTTTTAGATTCTTGAAAACAGAGAATAACAGCTTCTGCTGTAAGAAATCAATGACCTCGATGATTATTTGACCGTCAAGTCGGCCAATTCTGTAACGATCATACTAAACTCACGTAGATTTTCACTTCAAGTTTATGAGTATACGTGGAAATTTGCGGAAATGCGCGGAAACTTGTTTCAGGATGATCGATTTGAAATACCGGTTTAGACTTAGGGAAAAAAAAAAAAGAATATCTAAAGCGTTGTGAGTAAAATTCAAAAGAAAAAATAGACGTTAACGTTATTGTAACGTTATTGTGTGCACATTGTAGTTTTGCCCCTTTCCTAAAAATTCCTATAATGTGATGAAGATAGTATCAAATTATCTTCGGCGCCCTGTAGTCGCGCGATTTCCTTTTTCTTTATTCGGCGTTAGAACTGTGAAAAATCTTAAGTAAAAAGGACAAAGCCGAAAACTAGATGACACTTGTTAAAGGTTTGATGTTTTATTATCGATTTAAACTTGTAAATAGCGACATAATAAAGCGTAATTATTTAGTAAATAGGTAGAAACCGGAAGTTGATATGTTGGCATTCTAATTTTCAAAATCTTCTACTTTCGTTATGCATCTATTAGATTTTTAATGAGTAAAATCTATAAATCCCATAATAGTCGCGTTTGCTTGATGCCTACGACCCCCCTTAATCGCTCTAGAATGTTTTAAAGCACTGTGCGGCGTGATTATTTTAAAAATGCATTTGCGACCTGAGCAATATTGGTAAACACTGCCTATCTATGGTCAGATGACTACCACATGTCACTTGAGATCACGTGATTACCAAACACGGGACGGTGAATCACATAAAACAAATTACTGCGCTGACTATTACCTTATTTTTCAATAATTCAAAGCAAACTAAAGCATGTTTAGAAGTCTCTAACCGAATTTTTATATCATCCTTTACGTGTGCCATATTATTGTCTTCGGCTACGACTAACTGATTGTCCGTGGCAAGTTGAGATGAGAAGTAACCCGAGGTGTATTCATATCTAAGAGATCACGTGATATGTGTTATCAAAAAACCCGAAATGAAATTGTCTTGTGTTCATTTTGCGGTTTGGTTAAATCTAAGTTGGAATTGCTCCGTATTCCAACTTAAAAAGCATTGTTGACAAACTTTGTTTTACGGTAACTTACTGCCTTGAAAATGTATGTGGTAATGTAAACTCAAAGAATAATTGACTTGTGACAGGTTGAAGAAATATTTTTTTGTGAAATGAGATTAAGTCAATCTGTACGGGTTATCTTATTCCAGAGTTTTACACATCTCGAGTTACCACGAGACCACTGTACAGGTATTTTTTGTAAGACAACGAATAACAAAAACTTAACAGATACAACACTAAATACGTAAGCTATTTCACGAAACAATTCTTAAAAATGCTCGCTTCTATATTGGCTTGGTTATTTGACCAATCGCTGCCACCTCCACTTACTCCTTTGGCCCCGCCCATTGACTCCAACAGGAAGTTCCGCTTCGATTTTAAATGGCTTTATTTTTAAAAATCTACAGCCGAAAGCAAGTAATTAAAAGTACAATGGTTGGTTGGCTACCCAAAAAGTCGAAACTACAGCTTATTTATGTAGCTACGACGTTAAGTCGCAAAACCAACAACTTTTTCAGACTAATGGTGGCCAATGTTGGAGTTCAAAGCACAATTCCGGGCTGAATGAATGATTTGGTTTGTTGGTTGGTATAGTCCTTAAATGGCAGCCGAATTAGGTCAAATGCGAAATTATGATAGTTACCGACCCCGAATAACAGATAAAAAATGCATGAGTAAGGCTTAACATCCTTGAAGACAACGGAGTAAGTTGGCAAGCAAGTGGTCAATTCCACCGTATTTCATAGTTTGTTTTTTTTCAGTGGGTTGTCCTTGGTTGAAACCAGCTGAATCTAATATTTTTTTCAAGTATTTGTTTTACAGAAACCCGGGAGATTCTTTTCGCCTAATGGGTAAGATATACGACCTACATATAGTTGGGTATACGCTTTGAGGGATAATTCTATTATGTTCACCTTAATAAACACTATCACTTCTAAAATCCTTACAAATTTAATCGCTATGCGTTGAGTTTATATATTAAATTTAACGCGACAACATTAATATACAGCTTCACTGATTTCTTTGGGGGGGGGGGGAGTTTCTCGTAGATTTTCGTAGAATTTTCCATGCAGAAGCTACAATCAAGTTCCCTCTGGTAGGCGCACTTCATCGTGTGGGCGCATTTTATCGATGCAACAGAGGCCGTAACGTAGGTCTCGAAGAAGTGGACCCAAGACATTTAAACATCCAATAAGCCCATTTGGTATCGTTCTCATAAGACTCTAGCGGAGACGGCCGACGAAAAATCCATTTATCATATACCTATAAATGATATGAATTAAAATCTGGCTATCAAATGCAACTCGACAGAAAAAAAATCAATATTCGGCGTGTACCAAAAAACCGTATTCGTCGAGTACCGTTAAGCACGGGCTACTTTTTTGTGTATTGACGTTCGGGGTCCCCCCCCCCCCCTTATTCATTGAAGAGAATTTTCTTAATGTCATGTTCTAAAGGTATATAATAAAAGGAATATTACAACAGTGTGTTTTTCTATGTGTTGTTATCGTGTTCTGGAATCGTGTGGAGGTAGTTTTTATTGGATTCGACCTTCGGTCTCATCCAATAAAAAATACCTACACACGATTCTCGACCACAATAACAACAAACAGAAAAATATACTGTTGTAATATTCCCTATTTATTTCAGGTAATCGACGGGTCGCTGGTCACGCCCACTGAGCTCAGATCGGTCCGACTTTGAGTTTATTCCCCTCTTGAATTTTATGGCCAGCCAGATGTAACGAAAAAGTAGAATGTTTGATAACCGACCAAAGCGTCGTAACTACGGCTTGAATAAACTGCAATTAGGCCGTTTAAGTCGCTTAGATTTACATATATGTATAACAATGTCTGAGTTCAAAGGTCACTTCCAGTCTGAGTGAACAATCTGATTTGTTTATGGTTTTCTTAACTGACAGTCGTTAGCCGTCAATTTTTGGTGGACTGTTGCTTGATTGCAGAAGCGAGCATACTTAAGTAATAACAAGTGTAATATAGAACACGAGTAAATCGGCAACTACAATGAAATGAATGAAAACAACATGATAAATAGTGCTAAACATTTTGACCTGGTACCCCTATGATATATATAGACAACATCTATAAAAGCTAAATCATATTTCGATAACATCTTTAATATGTAAGAAAGCTAACCCATGACATTTCGTTCACACTCAAAAACATAAAAAAGCAAGATCATATTTCCCTACACATGTTAGGAAGCTAAACAAAAACGCTAACCTCACAACTAAGAAAGTTAAATCATAAAATAGGTAAAGCTAAATCTTAATATTTCTTTGAAACACGCACGCACAAACGCACGCTCACATACAAACACACACACACTCACAGAGAGAGAGATAGATAGAGAGAGTATGTTTGTGTGAGAGAGGGAGAGAGGGAAAGAGAGAGAGAGATAGAAAGGTACACCATGGAAATAGTATATATTTAAAAGAAAAGTAAATCAAAGCGTTTCTTTCACAACTAATGGTAACAACTAATCACAACTTTAAAGCTTTAACATAACATTCATTTCCGTTTTGATTCATAACATGTCGATCAAATCTAAAAAGTTTAATAAAAACAGTTTGTTCACAGTAAACTAAAAAGCTAAAAACCATATTTCGTTCACATCTAAGAAGATAATTCATCACATTTCGTTCACATCTGAAAGACTTAATCAATGCTATTTAGTCAATTTCAAGCTTAAGTCATACATAAACAAACAATTGTTTTCACAAAATAATTATTTTGGCTAAATAATTTGTACGGTAAGACGAAATTGCTTGCCTGAAACAGTTTTCATACTGTGAAAATGGCATTGTTTTACAAACTGATTTTTGTCAGTTCTACCAGGTCTCCTAAAATTTAGGACTTATTTTTTATTTTCATTAAAATTGCATGTGTTATATGTTTTCAATGTTCTATACGACAACATGTTGTAAACAAATTCAGATTATGTGAAAGATATATTCAAACTATATATAGTTAATGTAACCAATGGTTGGTATTTTTTATAGATGACAATGTCCACATGACAGATTCATAAATCGACAGATCAGTCAAATTAATCTCAAATTTATCGTTAATTTTAGTTTATGCTGCAGACTTCATGTACATATCGAGGGCTTAGAGCAAATACATAGTATGGCTCTATACATTGTATAGAGCCATACTATGTTTTTGCTCTAAGCCATAATTTACAATAAAGTCGTTTGACATCTCGTTAGAACTGTAAGGAGCCAGTGGGTGTGGTCAGCGATCAGACAATTGGTGATAATCAACAATACCGACAGAAAAGTAATGGATGGTAAACTGATCTTTTTCGAATGTAAGCAAAAAAAAAAAAAATGCTTCTGTAAAATGCGACCATACTTTAGAATGTGTTTAAATCGGTATAAAAATAAAATTAAATGAAAAAAAAAAGACAGATCTATAGATACATGAATAGAAATAGAATTATGAAAACAAATGTAAGCCAAGTAAAGAATCTGGTAGGCTGATAACCCAGAACATTAACTTTTATTTATAAATGAATAGAGTCTCAAAGTCTCTGCGTCCGAGCAGTTGAGTTTTTTCTTGCACAAAGTGGCTTTCTGTGCTTTCGCTTTCTCTGTCGAAACTCTCAGTGTCCTCCCGCTCAGTGACCTCGCTCTCAGTTTTCTCGCTCTCTACGCCCTTGATCTCACTAAACACGTTCTCAGTATCCTCACTCTCAGTGTCCTCACTCTCAAAGTCCTCTTTCTCAGTGTCCAAATTCTCAATGTCCCCATTCTTAGTGTCCCCACTCTCAATGTCCCTAATCTCAGTGTCCTCACTCCAAAGTCCCAACTCTCACTGTCCCCACTCTCAGTGTCCTCACTCTCAGTGTCCTCACTCTCAGTGTCCCAATTCTCAGTGTCCCCACTCTCACTGTCCCCACTCTCAGTGTCCTCAATCTCAGAGTCCTCATTCTCAGTGTCCTCAATCTCAGTGTCCTCACTCTCAGTGTCCTCACTCTCAGTGTCCCGACTCTCACTGTCCCCACTCTCAGTGTCCTCAATCTCAGAGTCCTCACTCTCAGTGTCCTCAATCTCATTGTCCTCACTCTCAGTGTCCTCATTCTCAATGTCCTCACTCTCACTGTCCCCACTCTCAGTGTCCACAATCTCAGAGTCCTCACTCTCAGTATCCTCAATCTCAGTGTCCTCACTCTCAGTGTCCTCACTCTCAGGGTCCTCATTCTCAATGTCCTCACTCTCAGAGTCTTCACTCTCAGTGTCCTCGCTCTCAATGCCCTCATTCTCAATGTCCTCACTCTCACAGTCTTCATTCTCAGTGTCCTGATTCTCAGTTTCCTCATTCTCAGTGTTCTCACTCTCAGTGTCACCATTCTCAATGTCCCCACTCTCAGAGTCTTCACTCTCAGAGTCTTCACTCTCAGAGTCTTCACTCTCAGTGTCCCCACTCTCAGTGTCCCCACTCCAAACTTAGTGTCCTTATTTCCAGTGATCTCATTCTCAGTGTCCTCACCTCAGTGTTCTCACTTTCAGTGTACGCACTCTAAGTGTCCTCATTTCCAGTGTCTCGTCTTCCGGTAGGAAATTCGTCTTTGATACGAAACGGCGTTATTTTCGCAAAAAAACTATAACCAGTGAAATATGATATGAAATATGATAATGGAAAAAGTAAATTGGTTTGCTTGTGACATAAACGTCGTAACTATAACTTGTTGCGGGGGGGGGGGGGCTTAGCCCTTTACAGCCGCGATTTGAGCAGAGAAAATCTAGCACAAATAGTATGATTAAAAACCTCCGCCTAGTTCTCCAGTTATGGATATATATATACATGTATATATAAAATTTAATCTTTAGTTTTGTTTATCAAAAACGAGCGTTCTGATTGGTCGAAAAAATAATTCATACCTCCATAAACCAAATTTTGAGCACACATCTATTCTGTATGCATCCGTGCAAAATAGTTCCATACAAAAAAAGCATCAAAATTTGTAAAATATTTCCTTTTTTCGCTCGATGTTATTAAATAATAAGAAAAGAAGATAATATTTTTGTATTCATGGAAATATGAACCGAAAAACCTAATCACACTTATGTATGGATCCGCTTTGCGTATTCATACAGTGTGATTAGTTCATACCTCCATGAAAACAAAATAATGTCTTCATCTCTCGAATGAGAAAAACTTGTTGCGGGGGTAATTCCAATGTTTCTACGGTGAAATTATTGAGCGATAACCTATCAAAAAATCTCGATGATCCATCGGAAAGCATTGAAGAATACGCAGTTTTTGGTTTGCACGCGGACAATTTATCAATCGCTGGCCCCGCCCACTTATTCCTTTCGCATCGCCCATTGACTCTGACAGGAAGTCCAGCTTCGATTTTAAACTGCGTTACTTTGTAAAACTACGGTCAGTAACATGTGACAAAAGGGTAGAATCGTTAGTTGGCGACATAAACGTCGTAACTACAGCTTATTCAAGCACTTTTAAGTCGCCAAACTAGCAGAAATGTTCACACACATGGCGGCCAATGTCAGAGTTAAAATCACAATTCTGTGCTGAATGAATAACTTGATTGGTTGATATATTCCTTTGATTGACAGCCGCGATTGGTAAATTCAGTAAACCTCCGCTTATCTGTAAGTACTAATTGACCAATCGATAGCCGCGTCCATTAACATTCAACATAAAGGTAAGACTGAGATAATAATTGAGATTTCGTTTTAAAACATTGGTTTTTGATTGTTTGAATGGGGTTAAAGCCAGTTTCAATAGTATTTCAGTCATGTCGTAGCGGCTGGAGCACCTAACAATGGATTCCTGGTATTTCTCACACCGGTACTACCATTACATCCTTTCCTAGCCCCAAGCTGATATCCTACTTAGGTTTACGATTATCCACCATTGATGAGAGACAAAAGTCGGAAAGGAAAGCCAACAAAGATACCTTACACACAAATAAACTTCACTATCGGTCTCAAAGAATCATTTGATTAGTAAACCGACTTCTTTAAAAGGCGACCCGTCAATTATTTGTGAATCGTTAGTCATTGTTAGTCAGTAGCCAATTGCTTAACCCATTCCTACGCTTTTTTACACCACTCTCTCTTTCCCACCCCACCCCCCCCCCCCAAAAAAAAAAGAAGAAGAAAAAAAGAAAAAGAAAGAAAGAAATTAAAAAAAAAAACTATAAAAATCTTTGGTTAACATTTTCGAAAAAAAACCCAGTGAATGTATACAGCGAATATTTGTTATTTCAGTCATAACGCGCCCGATGGGGCACCTAACCATGAACTCATATGGCCGCGGCCTGTAGCGAATATTATAAGAGTGTGTTTTTCTCGTGTGTAGGTAAATTATTGGATGAGAACGAAGGTCGATTCAATAAAAAAAATTACTACACTCAATTGACCAATAGCTGGCCCCACCCACTTACCCTATGTACCACGCCTATCGACTCCAAGAGGAAGTCCCGCTTCGAAATTAGCTTATTTTTTCAAGAATTATGGCAAGTAGCAAGTAGTGCAACAACAACAAAAAATAACAACGTCATCTCGCCTTTACAGAGAAAACCCGAACGTCGGTACACAAGAAAGTAGTCCGTATTTATAGGTACAGGACAAACGCGATTTTTGTACACGCTAAGTATGGATTTTTCTTTCTTTCGAGTTGTATCTGATAGCTAAATTCTATATCAGATGATTTAAAGGTATATAATAAAACGTGTTAGTGTTAAGATCATGAACAAAACGGTGATATTGGCGATTCGGCTACGGACCTGCCCTACGTCACTAGGCTGTGGCAGTGAGAAAATTGTGTCTGCAAGACACACCCTGATTTCATCCCTGACACTTTCAAATTCTCTATCTGACAGAGGCCGCTGGGTTAAGTTGCTGTAAAGAATCGTGTAATCTGCAGTAAAATTGAGTTTGAACTCAGTCGATCTCAGACTTACCTGCGGACAGAGGAATAGCTTATTAAAGCGGTTTCCCATAGAACTATCGGTATAATAAAAATTCCAATTCGGTCCACATGCGCTGGTCTCATTAATTGCCCAGGACTGGTGATACTTCACAATAGATCCATTCATCTTAATCGGCCATGACATCTCGATTGACGTTTTGATATCTCTGAACAGTTTCCCTAAGTCTCGAGCTCTTGTTTCTAACGTCACCTTATATTGCCCTTCATTACATTTGAGCGGGTATGGCCTTCCCCGAAACCTTTTGACTAACCAGCTATTCGGCCATGGATTTCCATCTTTAATTGCTTGAAGCACATTTCGAGCATCCTTCTCATTAGTAATCATGTAGACATTATCTTCGTGTCCTATTTGGGAAAGAAATACTGTGACATGACGAAACCCATTTTGCAAAGAAGTAGTAATGAATTCACAGTCTCCGTTAGCATTTCGCATCTTTCCAGATGAACAGTAGAGTGGTCGGCAGCTTTCCTTCACCTAAATATATATAAATGAAAAATATTTCTGCACCCTTGACCCAACAGCAACACTTGGCCGAATTTGAAAGAGGACGAAGACAACATACGAGGATGCAAACTAGTTAAAACTGTTAATTACCTTTGTTACCAGTGTAGTATTTGATGGCTAACCCTCGCCTACTGTTGTGATAGTAAATCGACACAATGTAATAGTTTCAAATAAATGAAATGTTACCAAATCAAAACCGCCGATCACGTTTCTTTTGACGCCTGTGTGAAACATATTAAAATCCCCCCAATCGACCAATCGCTGGCCCCGCCCACTGACTAAATAGATCCCGCCCATTAACTCCGACAGGAAGTTCAGCTTGGATTTTTAACAGCAAAGTTTATTGCCACTAGCATGTAACAAAAAGGTAAAATGATTGGTGACCTAAACGTCGTAACTTCAGCTTGAATAAGCTGTAGTTTACGACGTTTAAGTCTCCAAACCAACAATTAAGCTTAAGACCAATGGCGGAAATGTTTGGGCTGATAAACTCAGGTCCGGGCTGAATAAATTATTTGATTGGTTGGTTTTTTCCTTGATTGACAGCCGTAATAGGTCAATCGGAATCAAAATCCAGCTTTATTTAATAGCTTGACATGAATTATAGGCTAAAACGATAAGCCATACACTATTTACAAGGTATTAAGAGATTTCTTTAAATTTCAATAAATACCACGTTCTGTAAATAAAAGTGGTATGCCAGAATGCATATGCATGTAATGCAGTAATGAACTTAGCCATCACGGTTTTAAAAGCTAATAACGGTTTTAAAAAGTCTCTGAATTTTCAGAATTCAAATTATTGTGATGAATAACCGTCACAATTTTTTTTTTTATCAGTGACGGTTTGCCATCATTCTTTCTAATGCTGCCTCGATGGGCGAGTGGTATAGGTGCTTGACTCGTGATCTGAAGGTCACGGGTTCGAGCCCCAACGTCACCGGGGTGTGTTCACAGGCAAGACACTTAATAGCCAGCCCCAGTCTACCCAGCTGTAAAAGTGGGTAGCAGTGGGTTTCAGCCACTGCCTCTCTTTCAGGGACGTGAAAACATCTGGACTGTGAGTGTATCACCTGCCAGTAATACCCGAAAGGGGAGTTAGGCAGTATAAATAGACAGATAGATAATGCTATTTTAAGATTTTTCTTCAATATTAGCCAGTGACGGTAAAGCATCAGAAGGAAAATTAAACTTTTAACCCTTTCCTGTTTAATCCCTGGTTTTTACGTCCCTGTGGTTTTGTACACGAGAAAACATTGTGGGAAAAGAAGAAATTGCTTGTAACAAGCAATTTCTTCTTTTCCCACAATATTTTCTAACGTGTAGATTGGTTACTTTTCAAATTGCATCCAATTTTAATTGTTGTCTGCAGCTTCTTTCAAATTGGAGCAGTCTAAAATTTGGAGAAACGGGAAAGGTTTAATGAGTTTCCATGACAATGAATGGTGACGGCTAGCCAGCAGATACTAGACTGGTTAGATATCGTGTAACAAGAGCTCGGCATGCAGGTGCTAACGCTTGGCGTAGGTACTTAATAGTGAAAATCATTTGAAAGTCATAAAGGAACAAATTTCCTTAAAATGCCTCCAGAGTAATCACCCTTAATAGGAAGGTAATGACCGCACATGTCAATATTCAAACGTCACGAAGATATGACCAAATTTAAAGTTTGTAACACCCATGTCAACGCAAACAGCATCGGCAAAGTCAACGACCCAAATAAACTGTAAAAAGATTGAATTTTGTTCCAAAACAATAAGATAAAAATGATGAAATAAATCATCAAAATTGAGACGTTGTTTCAGGCTAGTTATATTCTGTATCACAAAATAGAAATCGATGAATTAGTTTACAATATTACATGTGTACATGTTGTGCCCTGTCTTGAGAATTTGCTAATTTTTAAGAATGGGCAAATTCATTGATTTTTACCATATAACAATCTTAAGAATGGGCATTCTCGAGAATTGGCACGACATATACATTGGAATCATATCATAAAACGGTTGACCAATCAGGGCTGTCAATCAAATATTCTCTCGACCAATGAAATAATTCATTTCACTGGAAGTTTACTTAAAACATTGACATTGGCCGCCATTTATGTGAAGCATTTTGTTGGTTTGCGACTTACACGTCTAAACTACGGCTTATTCAAGTTGTAGTTACGACGTTTAGGACGCCAGCAAACCATCCAACTATACTTTTTTTTTACATGCTACTGGCAATAAATTTTCAAAATAACGCCGTATAAAATCGAAGTTGAGCTTCCTTTCGGAGTCGGCGCGACCAAGTAAGTAGGCTGGGTCAGAGATTGGTCGATTGTCACGACCTCTAATCAAAATCACAAGATTAATCCTGCATATTTAATAGTCCGATTAAATCCTACTGCAGGAATATCATAAAATCGAAGTTGAGCTTCCTTTCGGAGTCGGCGGGACCAAGTAAGTAGGCTGGGTCAGAGATTGGTCGATTGTCACGACCTCTAATCAAAATCACAAGATTCATCCTGCATATTTAATAGTCCGATTAAATCCTACTGCAGTCCAAAATTTTGTTGTGTGGAAATGGGTTAAAAAGATTAGGACACCGACTAATACAGCTTGAATAGGTACGACGTCATTTGCGTTATACAATGCTTAACTTGGCCAATACTTTGTTTGATTTTTCGAGGAGCTCAAGCGTGTATCGTCGCCGAGGTGAATCAAAAACCGCTATTTGCCTAAAAGAATATCGATGGGTCAGCACGAAACAGTTGTAACTAACTAAATGTTTTAGGCAGTTACAGCTGCTTTGCGCCGTCTTATCGATATGACAAATAATGGGAGGGTCTCTAATGATGTGGGCCGGAGTTTCAATACACACTAAGACACCCCCGTTCCTGTTTATGGAAACTTAAATGCCACACAATATCTAAATTAGTTCTCATACTTTTCTTTCAGAAACAATCGTCGTATGACAATAGCAAAAGACAATGCCCTGTGTCTTGGTGCCAGGTAAATGAGGAATGAGAGCTGAGTGATGCGAGATCTACTTAACCCTGTTGTACGTATCTGTGAAGTGCGAAGACTTAACCACAATTAAATTATGGTATTCTGAAAATCTTGAACGCACTAAGCGCAGCTTTAGGTTTTATAAAATCTAGGTTTGCTAATGTTAAAATGCACGTAGATCTATCTAGGTCGTACCCTCGGGACGCTATGACTTTTTTAGGGTTTGTTCGTTTCTTATTTTTGGCCAGATTCGAATGAAATTTTGTTATAATGTTGGAAATTAGCTTATTCAAGAAAGGGTCCAAATTACTCAGAGATCGGTGAACGTTCGTTTCAGTATATAATATCATTAGTTGCCTGCAACCTATTTTACATTTTAACTAGTCTAACATGTTGTCTTGTGTACAAGCGAAATTGAGTGTAAAAAGTAAAAAATACCTTTGGTCCATCGCTCGCGAAACATACTTCCGGATGTTCTTGTCTCTCAGGAGGAAGATTAAGCTGAGCCTTTAGTTTTCTGGTGTCCATGATGTATGCGAGAGAACCCCCGAAATTTCTGTCCCAGGGGTCGTCGATCCGACAGTCGTTAGGTCTTATCAACTCTGAAGCGCAAATGAGGCAGAATTGATTCCTGTACACCTTCGTATACATTGGCGTAGGGGAATAGATACTATTTTCACAAAGAGATCTCACAATTTCTATATTCAAAGGTTGTCTCCCAGAATAGCCATGAGGAACATGTTTCACCTCTTCTGATTCACATGTGTTCACCATGTCCCTATAACAACGATGCTTAGAAATAAGGGAAGGATCACCAAATCGAAAGTAAATGATACACTTCTCAGAAAGTGTTCCAGACACAAATACGTCCATTTGTTCAGCTAATGCGAAATGTTCTTCCTTATTTTCACAAATCAATAGCGGAACAAACGGCGTCATCATTGATGCCCCGTGACAGATGGCACATAATGCGTTCTTGTAGATCAAGTCGGCGCCATTCGAATAAACAGGATAGAACGACCCAAGGATGGGTAGGTAGCTATTGTCGCATGTCGGTGAAAACGTTTGGCCCGGTCCGATTTTAACAGGTCTGGACGACACACATCCATTTGGCGGCGCAGCGACTACTGTTCTGTAAGCTGGTATATCTCCTCGTATTGCTTTACCTGGTGGCACTAGTTGTGTACTGAGACATTCGAACAGATTGGCTTCAGTTTTCACAGAGAAGGCATCATTCCTTTTTGGAAAACAACAATTTTTCTGCTTCTCACATTCAGGATGACAAGAACAACCTGGTATGGTAAATAACATTTTTTATCTAACAAATAAACAATCAAAGTAAAGGGGGAACAAAAGCCCTAATACAAATACATTTTTCTTAAGATTGACTTTGACTCGACAGATCTTGACAATAAACAAGCTCTACCCCTTCCAAATTACAAGAAAAGATATGAGGAAAACAAGTCTGGAAATGAAGAAATTGCTTGTTACAAGCAATTTCTTCATTTCAACCTTGTTTTTTTTCCAAAAGAGACTCAAATACTCAGAATACTTCTATTTACGATCATCGTGGTTGGCACAATCTTGAGATTAGAATTATAGATTTTATTATCATCATTTATGATAATCAATATTGCATGAACTTTAATTGTGTTTTCCGCCACATTTCGCACGCTTCGTCATTTATATATCGTCAGAATCGTTGTCGTCCGAAAACTTTGACATTGTGTAATATCTCTGGTAGTACCGAACACATTTACTTGAAACTCGGAATATATATAATAAATATTAAAGGGTGATCTATACCAACAAGGGGTATACTCTAACTGCTTTTTTTTCTTTTCACGAATTATGCCTTTTGACTTCGAAGAACTTTGATATTTTTTATATTTCTGGTACTTTAGAACACATACACTTGAAACTTGAATGTGTGTTCACCACCAAAAGAGCAATCTATACCAAAAAGGGGGATTACTCTAAATTATTTTCTATATTACAACATCACGCATGTATTGAAATAATCACCCGATATTCTAGTAATTCAAAATAATCGAAATAGCTTCTATTAATGGGCCATTTTTTGGCAAATTTTACGTAATTCAAAATGAATGATTCTAAAAAAGGGCACTCCCTTTTGCGATTTTTTTTGTTGCCGATTCAAACATGAACACATTTATCGCTATAGATACCTAGAAATGTGTCACAGTCTCGTAGGGAACACGCATGATTGATTTTCACATAGCCTTCACTTGTGACCTTGAACTTACGAGTATCTAACAAAACTTTTTTTTGAAATTCCACGAATCATGTAGAATGTATAATCCGTACAAGAATTGGACACACACAAACACACCCATTTACACACGGGAAGAGATAACTTTTCCGTCACCATTAAATGACGGGGTATAAAAAATCGCCATTCTGGTAATTTAATTTCTGTCTTCCATGGAATTGCTGTAATTTGCCGTCATTGGACTTGCATTGCCCTGGGCTTGCTCATAATCATTATTTAACTAGAAATGTTTCAAAGATACGGATTTCCCGCGAAATTGATTGTCACGCGACATTGAACTTGGAAGTATCCAATAAAACATAACACTCCAGGACTTTTTGAGGGGAACAACTGTACCAAGTTATTTAAATTGTAGAAGTTATGCTTTGGACAAGAATAGGTCACACACATTAATTAACATACACTTAAACTACTGCCACTAATGCATGCACTCACACATGGACGCGGTTATCTCTGTACACCCGTCGCCAATGGCAAAGGCATAACGAAACTTTTTGAAAAAAACAGGGTTTAGCACCTTCCAAACTTCAATAAATCATGAATCACTTTGAAGATAGAGAGCGGAACGAAAACCTGACATCTGCACGACGGTACAACAATACTACGGGACGAAAAAGATACTCGATTAAAGTTGTGGTACTTATACACGACCGGAAACGCCGAGCTAAATTGAAGTTAGGTACAATCGAACTACTTTTGATTGGAGGTGATAGTTTGGCACGATCTATTTATTCGCACCTGGGAGGATCGGCGGGAACAACGACCGTTGGGCTGACGTTGTTTTGACGGATTGATTCTAAAGAAAAGTATTACGATAAAAGAGGCAATCAAAACAATATGTCACTCTAAAACGATTGCGTTCCAAATGGGGATAAAGGGTGGAATTAGAATAGATATTCGTGGACGAGACCACATACCAGTTATATCCCATCTCGGAAGTAATTATTCCCCAATCTACGAGGTAGTTATACCCCATCTATGAAGTAGTTATATTCTATTTATGAAGTAGTTATATCCCTAGCTACGTAGAAGTTATATCCCATCTACGAAGTGGTTATACCTCACCTACGAAGTAGCTATATCTCAATCTATGTAGTTATAGCCAATCTACGAAGTAGTTATATCCCTTTCTATAAAGAAGTTTTATCCCATCTACGAAGTAGTTATATCCCATCTGCGAAGTAGTTATACCCCATCTACTAAGTAGTTATATCCTTATCTACAAAGTAGTTATACCCCATCTTCGAAGTAGTTATACCTCATCTACGAAGAAGTTTTACCCCTTCTAGGAAGTAGTTATATCCCATCTACGAAGTAGTTTTACCTCATCAACGAAGTAGCTATAACTCAATCTATGTAGTTATGTCCAATCTACGAAGTAGTTATACCCCTTTCTACGACGAAGTTTTATCCCATCTACGACGAAGTTTTATCCCATCTACGAAGAAGTTTTGCCTCATCTACGAAGAAATTTTATCCCTTCTACGAAGTAGTTATACCTCATCTACGAAGAAGTTTTACCCCTTCTAGGAAGTTGTTATATCCCATCTACGAAGTAGTTTTACCTCATCTACGAAGTAGTTTTTCCCCATCTACGAAGTAGTTATATCCCATCTACGAAGAAGTTTTATCCCATCTACGAAGTAGTTTTATCCCATCTACGAAGAAGTTTTATCCCATCTACGAAGAAGTTTTACCTCATCTACGAAGAAGTTTTATCCCATCTTCGAAGTAGTTATACCTCATCTACGAAGAAGTTTTACCCCTTCTAGGAAGTAGTTATATCCCATCTACGAAGTAGTTTTACCTCATCTACGAAGTAGTTATACCCCTTTTACGAAGTAGTTATATCAAATCTTCGTAGTAGTTATCCCATCTACGAAGTAACTATACCTCCAACTTTGTAGTAGTTATATCCCATCTACGAAGTAGTTATACCCCCACTGCGAAGTAATTATACCCAATCTGCGAATTAGTTATACCCCATCTACGAAGTAGTTTTACCCCATCTACGAATCAGTTATATCCCATCTACGTAGTAATTATATTCCTTTCTACGAAGTAGTTATACCAAATCTACGAGTTAGTTATTCTCCATCTACGAGTTAGTTATACCCCATCTACGAAGAATATGTGCCGCCGTATGGAATGACATAGGTTCGATCCCCGGCGGCGGCGCATATCCTTTCCGACATTTGTCTCTCACCAATGGATGGATAATCGTAGATCTAAGTGAGATAGCAGCTGGAGGCTAGGAAAGGATGTAATGGTAGTTCTGGTGTGAGAATCCAATGTTAGGTGCTCCAGCCGCGCGATATGACTGAAATACTGTTAAACGTGGTATTAAACCCCATTCAGTCAAATTTGCTAAAATCATAACCCTCGGTTTCTTAGGGGTGGATCAATATACTGATGATTTACTCAAGATATAAAGGTTGTAGTCTTCTACGCATTCTGGGCCCGGAGTGAAGATTTTAAAAGATTTTTGAAAAAAAAAAAAAAACACTTTTGCTGCGATAGCAACCAGAGTATCGACCAAATTCAATTCTTAGGGGATCCTTTAAATGCTCCTAGAGAACACTTCTTCTAAAGTCGGTTCAAAGTGATCCAGATATCGTTTTCAAATGCTAATTTGTTTTTGTATAAGCCCTACCCCCTGGGGCTACGCCCCTGGGGACCTGTGGGGATCCGCCTCCTAGAACCCGACGGTCATGATTTAATCAATTTTGAAAGAGATCAATACCTGTATACCGATTTTCCGTTCAAAATATCAAGACTTTAGCCTTCTGGGTCAGGAGAATAATAATAAGAAAAAGATCACTTTTGCTGCCATAGCAAACAGGGTTTTCAACCAATTTCGATGCTTTGAGCCATTTTCGAACAATGCCATCTAAGGAACATTTCTAACAAAATTGGTTCGAATTGGCCCAGTACTTTTGGAGAAAATGTCGATTGAAATTTTTTTCTTTGTTTCTATATAAATCCCCATATCCCCTTGGCAATCGAGGGTAGTGATTTTATCTATTTTTTAAAGACGTCAATATACTGATGTGTCATGAAAATATCAAAGTTCTTCGTCTCCTTGGTCATCAGAGGGAAGTTTCTTAAGCTTTAAGAAATCACTGGTAACCAGAGTTTTCAATCAATGTCAATTCTTTTAGCAGTACTTTAGCCTCCTAAGGAACGTTTCTGCCGAAATTGGTTCACATTGGTCCCGTGATTTTTGACGAGATGTGTGGTTTCAAGAAATTGTTTACGGACGACTGACGACGCACGAACGGCGAACAAAAGGTGGCCACAATAGCTCGCGAGAGCATTTTGTGCTCAGGTGTGCTAAACTTTTGTGGCTGTCTATTACAAGGATTTCAGAATTCACTTGTATGGTATACACCATTCCCTTATCTATGGTTTAGTGATTGTTAAAACAATTCGCCATATCAACTAATATGCAACTATAAGCAGTTTAGAGGCATAAATGTTACGTTACAAATGTAGTAATGTACTAAACGTAGTAATAGAGGACATTGTCATTTGCAAAGAAACCCACCAAAAACAACAAACAAAAACATTAAGCCTCTTTCAGTACCTGCATAATGTAAAGGGTTTTTATCACCAAAAATTAACAGTACTAAGATCTGTAAAAATTCTTTCATTAACCCTTATAATGTTGTTCGGAATAGCAATTATAATCAAAGGACTGAGAGCAATGAAAAGACCTGATTTTGGGTCATTTTTTTATTTTGCTTAAGTTGTTAAAAAAAAAATGGCCTAAAAATTTGAACGGGTTGTGTGGATATATGCGTGTTGATTTTTTTCTATACCGTCAGACAAGGCTGATGTAAAATATACTTGGTTCACAAAGTAAAAGTAACGATTTTTTTTATATAGCCAAAATGAGTTTGGTTCGGGTAATTATGAAAATATTTGTCAGAGAAAAAGTAAGATTTTTCTAAAGGTCTACTCGTCAGCTTTGATAGCTTAAGTTAACAGACAAAATTCTGAGGTAGACTCAGAGTTCAACGAATGCAAACTGCTACTAGAAGCTTAACCACTAAACTCATTGAATTCCTACGCCACAAAAAGTAGTTATTATGTATTTCATAAATATTGCAAACTATTCCTGCATGTTCATCTCCTAGGTATTTTTTTAAACTTTATTCAAATTGTAGATAACCCCTTCAAAAGCTCGCTATTTAAATCATTCGATCCCAACCCCTCTTTTTACGCATTTCAAGAAAAAAGCTTAGGAAAACATTGTGGACAATGAAAAAATTGCTAGTAACAAACAATGTCAATGTCCACAATGTGATCTACCCTACAAGGCAAAGATTTTCTAAATTCCTCGAACTTGAATTTCTTGTCTAAACCAGTCTTAAATTTTGTCATGTTGTAATGGATTGAGAACTGGGTCTTTAACCTCGTTTATTTATCATGATAACTTTTGACAAAGGAGATTACTGAACAAAACTATGCTTTGCTAGAGCTTACAGTACTTTTAGTACTTTATTATTCATGTGAATTAAATTTACTGCGTGAAAAGATTTACCTGGTGGAATGATCAGGATTCGCCAGGGCAAAAAAATTAGCTCATTTTTTCTCTAATTTGTTGAAAATATTAATCCGTTTATAAGATTCCTATTGAAAATAGCAGCATTTCATCACGTAAGAAGCCAAGGAATGTCATTATGGCAATATAAGCGTAACTGCTCATTCAATCACAATATTTTGTATGTGTTTAATTAACCCATATCATGATAAACCCCAAATTTTCTTTTTGTGGCAAGAGGTATAGACAAAGATCAGTCTGCATATATGTGCAACATGGCTGTCTTTGAAAGCAAACAAAGATAGAAACGTAAAATCTAGGACAGAGATGTAAGGAATATTATTCTTACTTGTGCAGCAAGACACGAATCCGAATCCAATGGTTCCTTTCGGTTGTAGGTCTGCAGATGTTGCATTTGGGTTACATATATCAACATTTGGACATCCTAAGTCGAGGATCTCTCGTTCGAAGTCATCTATGCTAGCGTTGTTGTGATTCCCGTGAACTGACTGAAGACCGACGTAGATCAATGTCAAGAATGTTAACATTGTGATAGGAGAATGCTGAAAGTAGGAAAGACAAAATCATCTTTAACCCTTTTCTGTTTTGCAAAATTTTAGACCTGTCCAAATTAAAAGGTTTTGCAGCCTAAAATTACAATGGGGTTTAATTTGGAAAATAACCATTCAGTAGGATAGAAAATATTGTTGAAAAAGGAGAAATTGCTTATTACAAGTAATTACTTCTTTTTTTACAATGTTTTTCTCAATGAAAAAAAATCACAGGGACGTAAAACCAGGGATTGAACAGGAAAAGGTTAACCCTCTTCTGCACAATCCCTTCTTTTTACTCCCCTGTGATTTTGTACTTGAGTAAAAAAATTGGGAAAAGAAGATATTTTTTTAAAAAAAACAATTTTCTCTTTTCTGGCAATATTTTCTAACCTGGTTGCTTTTCAAATTGTACTCACTTTTATTGGTCGTCTGCAACTTCTTTTAAATTGGATCAGTCTTAAATTGCGATAAACAGGAAAATGGTTAAAAGCGGCTCTAGACCAGATTTTAATGAAAATTTGGCGGAGGAAAATTTCTGCTTGTCCAATAGTTATGAATGTCATTTTCATGATAAGTATTCTTTCTTCGTATTAAATCTACTAAATTCTCCGTTAACCCATTCCAACACAGCAAAATTTTAGACTGGTCCAAATTGAAAGAAGCTGCAGACGACAATTTCATGTTGATGGAATTATGAATTTTTTCGTCTTTTTGGATAGAAAACATTGTGGATAATGAAGAAATTGCTTGATACAAGCAATTTCTTCATTTTCCACAATGTTTTCCAAAGCTTTTTTCTCGAGGGGCGTAAAAAGGAGGGATTGAGTTGGAATGGGTTAATTTAAATAAATGAGATGCATTCCATGTGATCAACTTTGAGACATCGGAATTTATGGGGAGAGGTCGTTATTCTTCGGGTCTTTGGGTGAAGTCGATAACGACTGTATTGCTAGCGGAACCAATTGCCTAATAGATACGTCATGGAAAACAAATAAATAGCTTAATTACCTTCTTTCAAATGTCTGAAAAGCATTACAGTTAAAATTCTGAGAATCAAGAGCCGAAAGTTTCTTTAATACTCATTGCACTCCTGAATTGACCAATCGCGGCTGTCAATCAAGGAACCGATCAACCAATCAAATCGTTTATTCAGACCGGAATTGAGCTCCAACATTGGCTGTTATTTTGTAAACATTTTTTTTTTTGGTTTGGCGACTTAAACGTCGTACCTACAGCTTATTCAAGCTGTAGTTACGACGTTTAGGTCGCCAACCAACCATTCTACTTTTTTGTTACACGATACTGTCATAAATTTTGCAATATAACGCCATTAAAAATCGATGCGAGACTTCTTGTTGGAGTTAATGGGTGGGGCCTTGGAAATAAGTGAGCGGGGCAAGCGATTGGTCAATTCTGTTTCGCCATCCACTCTTCGACCTAAGAGGAACTCGAAAAGTGAAAATTAGACATAATAACCTCCACTTTTCTAGTAATAATGTTGCAACAAAAATCGAAAGTTTTTGACCTGACGATTGTCACAAAACATTCGACTTTTCGACCTAACGTTCGTCTAGAAAAGTGGAGATAAGGAACTTATTAAATTCATCTTTTCAAATTCAACTTCCGGGTCGAAAAGTGGAAACGTGGAAAAGTGGAAGTTTTTCTCTTGACAATTGTCTACTTTTCGATCTAGTAAACAGTATAAGACTCACGATAAACAACAAAACTGTTGATGAAGGGAGCTTCTCGGATAGCTTAATATCTAGGTAGGGGTCAAAGTTACTCTCCGACCCTCTGACGTGTAATAATTTGTTTGATACTCTCATAGAAGCTCATTTTATAAATTATGAATTTGGAAGTTGCCAGGGGCCTCGCCCACATATTCTTTTGGTCACGCCAACTGATTCCAACAGGAAATTCTGCTTCGAATAAACAACGTTATTTTGAAAGTTGTATGACGTTATTATGAAGAATTTATCGGCAGCAGCATGTAACAAAAAAGTGGAACAGTTTGTTGGATAAGCTGTAGTTACGACGTTTAAGTCGCCAAACCATCAAAAACGATTAACAGAAATTGTAGCCAATGTTAGAGTTCAAAACCCATTTCTGATCTGAATGGTTTCATTGGTCGACTAGTCATTTGATATACAGCCGCAAATGGTCAATTGCTTTGCAGGTCAAATATCTATCGTACCTGATCTGTTTTGCATTACTTTTGTGTTTATTTTTAGATGTTTTAAAAGACGAATTTCAATCTTCAGATACATAAAAATTCAAAGTCACGGGCACTTTCTTAAAATCATTATAAGAAATGTAGAGAGTGTTGTTTATTGTAATTTTTTTTTTTTTTTTTTTTCATGGAGGTATGAACCGGAAAACATAATAACACTTATGTATGAATCCACGTGTCCCGTAATTTCTTATAACTCAATAGCATCGAGCGGAGAAAAAAGAGCAAATGTCACTACAACATCTTTAATTTTGAACCAGTCTAAATTTTATCGTCTATAATGGGGTAAGACCATGTCCGTCCTCTCGGAAAAAAGAACCCTGAGCATTACTGCATTTGGGAAGAAAAATCTTACTTTTTGTTTTAACTGATTCTTATAAATTGGATTTTATAAAACAAAATAATTTGTGCGGATGAAAAATTGTCCAATCATGGCTATAAATCAAACAACCAGTCGACCAATGAAATAATTCATTTAGACCAGAAATGAGCTTTGAACTCCAAAACTAGCCGCCATCTTTTGGTAATAGTTTTTGTCGGTTTGGCGACTTAAACAGCGTAACCACAGCCTTTTTAAGATGTAGTTACGGCGTTTAGGTCGCCAACCATCTATTCTTCTTTTTTGTTACATGCTACATGTTATGTATTTTGCAAAAAACGCCGTTGGAGTCAATGGATGTGGCGAATGGAGTAAGTGGGTGGTCAATTGTTCACGAGCAGTGCAACGAATCGGTCAGCACTATGGACCAATCATTGACATACATTTTATGGGACTACAAAGCATATACAGACCTCGACCAAGAACTGAAAAACTTACAATTCCGACCAATTTTGTAGAAAATGTTGATAAATGAAGTGGAAGTCGTTTGTAAGCTTTTTCTTGGAATTTGAGTTGTCGATAATAGATCTTGATTGATTTATTTACTAGCTCTATTTTTTTTTCAATTAAAATTTATATCGAATTATGCTATAGAATTTTAATATGTTTTAAATCATGAGTTCAGAGTATATAAATTATATAAAATTTTGAAAAAAATAGGGTTGCGTTCCATGCATCGTTCGGAAATTTTTTCAAATTTCGGAATTAGATTTTTTCGGCAGTATTGGCATCAAATTGGGGAAAAAAAGGTATTCTGCCCTTTCCTCTCTTTTGATCGGTGCAAGTTGAATATAATTTGGTTGAAAAGTTGAGGTCTGTACATTAATGTGATACTAAGAAACTTATCACCATAAATTTATAAAACTATGGTCCGTGCATTGATTTAATTAAAAACGACCGTCTAATTGCACCTATTTGTGCTATCATTTCATCCACACCGATTCTACGAAGTAAATACTTTGTTTACGTATTTAAATTTAACGAATATCTCAATGCGCGGTCGAGTGTGAATTCGCGAGCTGATATTACCAGATCGCGATTACAAGCACAATAAGCTTTATTTAAGGAAATCTTCGATAATGACCGATCAGTAGCCTTCTAAAATATATCTAAAGATGTTATAAAACTTAGAGCATTTTGACATTCTGTGTTTAACAGGTACCCTACTTCCGATGGTGTTAAAACTAACTTTCGCTATTTTGACCAGTGTTGTTTATACAAATGACTTTCACAGGAAATGATCTTTGATCTCAAGCTTTGGCTGGCAATTATGCGATGCGGTTTTGGTGGTTTGGCGACTTAAACGTTGTAGCGATATACATCCTGATCCCAATCAATATATTTGTTTTAGACGAATCGCTACCCTTGCCCTTTGATCTCCGATAAGAAGTTCCACTTACATTATTAAACGGCAACATTTTGCAAAATTTACATTTAAATGCAAGTGAAATGGTTGATTCGCGACCTAAACGTTGTAACTACAGCTTGAATAAGCTTCAACAATGTTTTCCAAAGTATTTTTTTTAATGAGGAGCGACAAAAATCGTCATTGTGTGGGAAATGATTAAGAAAGTATTGGTAGAATGCTAGCGCAAATGAGGAATACATGAAAACAATGAAATTTTGCACATTTGTGATTCATGGGAATACATACTAACAAATTTAGTTTTTTTCTTTTCTTTTTTTTTTTTTTTTTTTTTTGTAAAATATGACACTGGTAATTTGATTTTTCGTCGAGTTACTTATTGTTTAAAAGACTTTAGTATCAATGGAAAATGTTGACCATTGTTGTTTTTTTTAATAACAATACGCAAAAATCCTTTAAAGTACATTTATTATGAACATCTTTTATCTAACTATTACTTACTATCAGATCTTATCATATGTATTTTAAGTAAAAACAAAGTCTTATATTCTCCTGAAAATCAGCACATTTACCTTTTCAAGTTTTCTTTTTAAAATTCCAATCGCAACCGACGGATAGCCGCTGTCACACAAACTTTCGATTGGCTAATCAAATCATTTAAGAGATGAAGAGAATATTTTTTGTTTTCATGGAGGTATGAACCGAAAAAACTAATCACACTGTATGAATACGCGAAGCGGATTCATACATTGTGTGATTAGGTTTTTCGGTTCATACCTCTATGAAAACAAAAAAAATATTTTTTTCATTTCTTATAATTAAATAGCTTCGAGCGCAAAAAACAAAAGCATTACAAATTTTGATACCATTTTGTATGGGACTTTTTTTTGTGCGGAAGCATACACAATCGCTGCGTGCTCAAAATTTGTTCATTGAGTTATGAATAATATTTTCGACCAATCAGAACGCTTGTTTTTGATAGAAGAAACTAAAAATTAAATTATTTAGTAATACTCGAAGGTATAGAGCCCTTACACTTTTTTACAATATAATTTGAACGCGTGCGTGACATTTCCAACCATTACACATGTGCGCAAAGTAAAGACTCAGATCAGCCTGTGCATCCGCACAGTCTGATCAGAGTCTTCACTCTGCGCTCTGTAGATAGATACTGACCCAAAACATCTTTAAACAATCAGCGAATATTCTTACTGCCCCGAATGACTGTCCAGGGTGCTCAATGTGTGCGAGTAACGCACATGCGAAATTGTTGGAAATGTCACGCACAGGCTCATTTTGTTTGCGGTTTGTCGTAGGTCATTTGGCCTGGCTATAGCGATTCCTCAATTAAATTGATACAAAACCCGTTCTTAAGATGATTCATTCCCAAAAGTGTACAGGATATATAATCGTATCTGCAAAATATAATAGATTCACCTAAGAATATTAAAGAATTTCGAATTAAGGCAACAGAGATATTTTTTGTAGTATTCGATTTCTAATATTTACTTAAACTTGCATTATCGTCATATTAAATGAGACTGTAGGTCTAATGATTTATGAAATACATAGTCTTTTATTTTCTTAATACCCCCCCCCCCCCAAAAAAAAAAACAAAAAAAAAAAAAAAACACCACCACCAACAACAACAACAAAAAAACAAAAAAACAAAAAACACCACCCCTCAAAACAAAGAACTCGAGACAGCAAGTAGCTAATAAAAGGAAACTAAACTGAACATAAGTATAGGGTACTGTATCTCTGTTTAAAGATGAGATGCCGTACATTCTATAAATAAATAACTGTACTTATTAAGAAACGTAATAAGAACATTTTTCTTCGGATCCGATTTTTCTAAAGACATTTTGAGCCTGTGCTAGCCGACATTTGTCGTGTCGCGTTTATCAATCAAAGAATCAATCGTCCAATCAAACCATTGCTTTAAGTCGGAAAGTCTTGGGAGATATCTATGTGAAACATTTGTGTTGGTTTGGAGACTTAAACATCGTGACTACAGCCTATTCAAGCTGTTGTTACGATGATTTAGGTAGCCAACCAACCATTATCTTTTCTTGTACAAGTTACTAGCCATAAATTTTTGCAAAATATATTGCCTTTGATATGGAAGTGAAACTTCCTGTTCAGTGGGCGTTGTCAGCTAGCCGTTGATTTACGCAAGTGCGTCAGGTAAACCGTCTGATCACAGGCTATGCGGATACAAAGGCTGGTGTGAGTCTTCACCATGGCCTTATCGAAATACCACTTAACCATTTCCGTTTTTCTTTATTTTTTCAAAATTATAGACTCGTCCATGTTCAAAAGTTTTGGAGACGAAAATTTTAATTGCATTAAATTTGACAAATAAGAATTAATTAGGGTCGAAAATATTGTAGAAAAAGAAGAAATTGCTTGTTACAAGCAATTTCTTCTTTTTCTACAATGATTTCTCAATTATAAATGACAGGGATGTTAAAACCAGGGATTAACCAGGGATTTAGAGGGAAAGTGCTGAAACATCTTTAGAGGATGAGCGAGTATTCTAGTTGCAAAGGGTTGCTGTGCATGTTCCTCAGTGTGTGCGACCTTATGTGCAATTGACCAATCGCGGCTGCCAATTAAAAAAAACAATCGACCAATCAAATCATTCATTCAGTCAGAAATAGAGCTTTTAACTCCCACATTGTCCACCAATTTTTCGATTTTTTTTGTTGGTTTGGAGTCTTCAACGTCAAAACTACAGCTGTAGTAAATACATTTAGGTCTCCTACAAACCATTTTAGTTTTTACGTGATTCTTGTGAAAGTTTTTGCAATCTATAGCCAAAGGAGTAAGTAGGCAAACGATTGGTCATTTTATCTTTTTTGAAATATCACGTACAGACTTCAACACACACAAATTAAAATATACAAATATTTGAATCAGATTATCCCTTCTAAAAGTGTATTGAGCCGCCGTCATAGCACAGCTGTTGGCGCGTCGGACTCCTGGTCTTCAATCATGGGATGTCATGTCCCCGGCGGCGGCACATATCCTTTCCGACATTTGTCTCTCACCAATCGGTGGATAATCTTTAACCTAAGTGGAATAGCAGCTGGAGGCTAGGAAAGGATGTAGTGGTAGTTCTGGTGTGAGAAATACCAGGAATCCATTGTTAGGTGCTCAAACCGCCACGATATGACTGAAATACTGTCAAAAGTGGCGTTAAACACCATTAAATCAATCTAAAAGGCCCTCATTGGCGAGTTGCGTGTCCCACTCACTGACTTCGTTTGCCCTGTCCATTGACTCCGACAGAAATGTCCAGTTCGATTTTAAACGGCTTTATTTTGCAAAATTCATTGCAAGTAGCATGTAACAAAATAGTAGAATGTTTCGTCGGCGATCTAAACGTCCTGTAAGTCACCAAACCAACCAAAAAGCTTAACAAAAATGGCGGTCAATGTTGGAGTTCAAAACTCACTTCTGGTCCTATTGAATGATTTCATCCGAAAGGATGGTCGACTGATTATTTAAGAGACAGTCGCGGTTGGTCAATTTTCTTATCATTTTCGACTTTAAACGGAACAAAGTAGGCTTATTACGCTAAAATCGATACGAAAGCGTTTACAAATTTTTACTACAAATATTTAAACACAATTTTTTTTTTTTAGAAAATCTCGAACGTTTACAATTTATTTTACTAAGCATAGATTTTTCAAAAGTCGTGATAACTTACCTCAGGCATGATGCCGGTTTTCCTGAAAGAAACCTCAATGTTATCCCCTCTTTGTCTTCAGTAACTAAAGGTACACACTTTTGTATCGGAGCTACGTGTATTTTAACTCATTGAAAGGATGAAATACATATAGAACTGTATTTAGTTTTTTTTTGTTTTTTTTTTTTTTATTTCATACCTTGATAAAAAGTTGTGTCTAACGAAATTTCTGCATTCTGACAAAAAATCATTTCACACCTCCACTGGTTTTCTTGGTGTTTGGTGTTTATAATATTCGATATAATATGTATCTGAGTTAATTGGGATATGAAACGAAATACCTTGTCATAGATCATATTTTTAAATGTCATACCTCAATGAAAACAAAAATATTGGCCTTTTTCTACTTAATTGAAAACACACACTCAAAACAAACCTCATTTCTTTAACCCTTTCCTGTTAAATCCCTGGTTCTAACGTCCCTGTGAATTTATAACTGAGAAAACATTGTTGAAAAAGAAGAAATTGCTTGTGACAAGCGATTTCTTCTTTTTCCTCAATATTTTCTACCGTACTGAATGGTTATTTTTCAAATAAAATCTGAATTACGTTTTCGTCTGCAAATCCTTTGAATTTTGACTGGTCTAAAATATTTTGAAACATGGTTAAACACTATCAAATTCATGAAAAGTAATCAAAGAAGTTAATATTTGGCCAGTTTGAGATAAATTTTCATGGAAACTACTGTGTATGCAAGCATACAAAATAGACCTGTACCCACACTTTCGATAAACTATCTATACGATTCACTAAAAAAGAAAAACAAATCTTTATGAACATATGTCAATGTCCGTATACTATATCTTTCCCCAAACCACACAATCAACAAGAAAACAATACTCTAGGCCCAAAAGCATAAAAGAATATGACGGTTGAAATTATAAGATCAAAATGATTCTACGCGGTAAGAAAAATGTTGTGACCCCCACACAATTTAAGGTTTGTTGGCATAAAATTATGACGTCAGTGTTGACGTTTTAACTTTCGCTAGTCATTCAAGCCAGTAGCTCGATTACGGAGATCAACGAAATCGTCCGTCAAGTTAAGTCATCAGCACCTTTGCATACAGCGGTCAATGTCGTAGATTAGCGAACATTTTCTCGTAAAGAATAAAATCTGTACAATCGAATCAATTTTTAAAAAAGTAAAAAATTATTAGAATAAATCGGAAGGAAAAACACAAAATACTCTTTACAGAGAACTTAATCAATTATGATACACTCTTGTTGCATCCTGATATTACGAAGGCAGTGGCCGAATAAAAAGTGTTTTTTCCTTCCTTGGACGAAGTGACAACCGTTTTTTAACATTAACAGACCCAGACGACCGCAGGGAGGGATACAGGTTTGAAATTTCAAAATTTATTTTACAATTATTCATTCTGATGAAATGATGAGTCATTATTAAAGTTACATCGTATTGGACTCAAGATTTTAATTCGGTATATGACCCGTCAAGCGGAATAAGATTTCTAACGATCACCATTAAACAAATGATACATCAGAGGTTAGAAATGGTTATTTAAGAATAATCACATATAAGTTAAAAAGGCCACTCCGAAAATCTAAACATAGCAAAAATTTTCGAACGTTGTCAGAATATCCTGGTTCGATATCTTTGGCAGTTTCCAATATGCGATACTAGACGCGTTACTTATGACCTTACTCTTAAGGGTTCGTTTTCAGGTGTCAACTCATGGAAACATTTAAGTTTAAGAACACTTTCTTCGGTACAAAACCTACAATCCGAAATCTGTCGTAAGAGGGGTTCAACGGGTACTGGTATATAATTTAATTGTTAGTTTCGTCTATCAAAAACGAGCGATCTGATTGGTCGAAAAACTTAATTCATACCTCCATGAACAAAATTTTGAGTACGCAGCCATTTTGAATGCTTCCGCACAAAATAGTTCACTACAAAAAGGTATCAAATTTGTTCAGTTGTTGCATTTTTCGCTCGATGCTATTCAATTTTAAGAAATGAAGATTTTATTTTTTATTTTCATGGAGGTATGAACCGAAAAACCTAAATCACACAATGTATGAATCCGCTTCGCGTATTCATACAGTGTGATTAGGTTTTTCGGTTCATACCTCCATGAAAACAAAAAAGTATTTTCTTCACCTCTTAAATAAACTGTTGAAGTATTTACAGTTATTATGTACAATGTACTTATAAATATTTCTAGTGAAATGTATACATCCCACGCAGACGAAATCGGGCACGTCAGAAAGCAATCCGTTTTTGATAGTATTAAATACGGCTCCATATAAAGTATTCTAGGATGACGTCATCATGAGAGTGAACAAAATCAGAATGGTAAAGGAGAAGGGAAATGCTTGCAGGATTATATATATTTATAATGTCAAATTTAACATCTGCGTTTGGATTATTTGATCAATCGTGGCTGCCAATCAAAGAAGCAATCGACTAATCTAAGAACTTCTTTAAACTGGGAGTGAACTTTGAACACCAACACAGACCGACATTTTTCTGAACAATTTTAGTTGATTTTCGAGCTTTTCCATGCTGTATGTACGAGGTTAAGGTCGACAACCATCCATTTTTACTTTTTGTTACGAGGTTCTGGGAATAAGTTTTGCAAAACAACGCCTTTTAAAATCGAAGTGGAACTTCCTGTGGAGTCATTTGGCTCGGTAAGTGGAGTCACTAGGCGGAACCAGCGATCCATCAAAAGAAATGGAACCAATTTTCATTTAGATAATGACTTTTAGACATCATAATTGACCAAGCGCGTCTGCCAATCAAGGAATAAACCGACCAATCAAGTAATTTATTCGGCCCGGACCTGAGCTCATCAACTCCAACATTGGCCGCCATTTTGTTTACCTTTATTGTTGTTCTGGTGACTTAAACTACGTAACTACAGCTTATTCAAGCTGTAGTTACGACGTTTAGGTCACCTACCAACCAATGTACTTTTTGTTACATGCTACTGGTCATAAATTTCGCAAAATAACGATGTTATTATTCGGAGCGGGACCTCCTGTCGGGGTTAATGGGCGGGGCCTAGTTGGACAGTTGGCGGGGCCAGCGATTGGTAAATTACTAATTCGTCCGATATATATTGATTCTATATACAATTAACCCATTCCCACTCAGTGACGCTTTTAGACGCCCCCAAGAAAAAAAAAGCTTTTGAAAACATTGTGGAAAATGAAGAAATTGCTTGTTACAAGCTATTTCTTCATTTTCTACAATGCTTTCTACCTAGAAAGTTGAAAAAATCCAAAATTTCATAAACTTTAAATTGTCGTCTGCAACTTCTTTCAATTTGGCCAAGTCTAAAATTTTGCCATCTGGTAATGGGTTAATTATTAAAGTTCGCCATGCAAATGCTTCTTTTATAAAGTTTGTTAGTTTGAATAAGGTATCATAAAAAAGTTATTTTTCATAAAAAGTGTTATGGTCAATTTATTTCCGCCTGAGGGGTAACATTCCATTTCAACTTGTTATTTAACTAGAGTTCCCCTTTAAATATAATGACGAATAACTAATTTTGATAAAGTTAATTATTATACAAATCATTCTAATTACAGCCTAGTCTTTTGTTTCATGTGCTTAGAAGGAAAACAAAGTATAATGACAGAGCAAAATATTGAACACATTACCTTACCAGACAGTATTTAGACTGGTCCAAATCGAAAGAAGTTGCATACGTCAATTTAAAGTTTATGAAATTACAGTTTACTTTATAGAAAGAAAACATTGTCTAGAATGAAGAAATTGCTTCTTACAAGCAATTTCTTCGTTTTATAAAATGTTTTCACAGATGTTCTTCTAGTGGGGTGTTCAAAGGCGTCACTGGATTAACCCTTGCCTGTTTTGAAATATTTTAGACCTGTCCAAATTCAAAAAATTAATTTGGATTTAATTTGAAAAAAAAAGAGAGAAAAAAAAGAGAAAAAAAATACTTAGTGGAAAAGGAGGATTTGCTTGTTAAAAGCAATTTCTTCTTTTTCTACAATATTTTTCTCAATCATAAATTCACAGGGACGTAAAAACCAGGGATTGAACAGGAAAGGGTTAATAAAAGCTCACACTCCGTATTACCCGTGTCTTTACAATGGCGGCGGCGGTCTACAACATAAATTAAGTAATTTAACTTTTTGAATCTATCGAACTACAAAAATTGGATAGCGTGCAAAGTATAGAATGCATAGATAAGTTGAGAGAGTTGAATCAGTCAGTCAGTGTTTAACTTTGTCAAGAGAAATAACAGAAAGAGAAGAGAAATGTGTCGTGAGAAGTGAAAAGACAGCTGAAAGAGATGTAAGAATGAGGGAAAATGATTGTGAGCTTAAAATGCGAGAAATGGATTTCAAAGCGAGGGAACTCGAAATTAAAAAAATCTAATCCTGATGTCACCATCACTCAAAGTAAGAATGTCAAGGTAAAGTTGCCTAGATACGAATAATAATGAGGTTTTCTAACTTCGTTTGAGGGACTTGCTCTTGTGCTTGGCTGGCCTAAATCTCAAAGGCATGTCCACTTTATTCTCCAGCTGAGTGGAAAAGTCTGACAAGTACATTCGAGAATGGTATATACAGAGAGTAAGGATTGTGAATGTATCAAAAGGGCTATTTTTGAAAGATATGAATTGAATGCATGGGAAAACAGAGAAAAATTCGGAGAATCTTTTAGAGAGTATTCGGTGCATTTGAGATCATACTTTGATGATTAGAATCATACTTTGATGAATATGTCGACAGAGTTTCTGATCGATATGTTTAGATTTAAAAAAGAGACTATCTGTTGTTTGGCACAGAATATTGGCCGCCGTTTTTGTGAAGGCAACCGAAAACTGTAAAACGGTGCGTGTTATATTCGTGACAACACAGAGCATTTAATCGTCTCCTGTTCGTTTAAACCATTCCCACTCAATCCCTCCTTTTTACGCCCCTCAACGAAAAAGCTTTGGAAAACATTGTGGAAAATGAAGAAATTGCTCGGATCAAGCAATTTCTTCATTATCCACAATGTTTTCTATCCAAAAAGACGAAAAAATTTAAAATTCCATCAACTTTAAATTTTCCTCTGCAGCTTCTTTCAATTTGGACCGGTCTAAAATTCCACTGTGTTGGAATGGGTTAAACTAAATCACGCTAAAAACCCAAAGGGAATTGACTAATTGCGGTTATCAATCAAATAATTGGTCGCACATTGAAATCATTCATTTAGACTGGAAGTAGTCTATGAACTCCGACATTGACCGTCATTTGTATAAAACAACGCAGTTGTCATTCAAACAAACAGTCGACCAGTGAAATAATTCATTTAGACCGGAAGTTAACTATGAACTCTGGCATTGGTCGTTATTTATGTGAAGTATCTTTCTTGGTTCGGAATCTTAAACTGTAGTTAAGTGCTAGTAGTCCATTTCAAAGAGAAATGCTCTCATTCGTTCACCTACTAAGTGCAAAAGTGACAGTAAAGTCGAAATACCTATTGACCCAGAAACTTAATTAATGTAGGCTAAAAAGCATCCTTAAATGCTTTGAAAATCTGTATTGGGTTGGTCAATGGAAATCCAATGATTGCTGAGGGATACATGGTGTACTGCAATCTTTGAATCTTAGACATTTGGTACATCAGACTCATTAACGCGTTACAAAATAGGAGTAACATTCGCACATGAGATTATAAAATTCATGCAAAAAAGTACTTACAAAAACCGAACATCCTTCATTTCTGGGACAGTTGCTGCTCTTTTCATGAATAACCCCTGTATAGACCTCATCTTAGGTAATCTTTGATCTCTGAGCCCTTTTCTGCACAATCCATTGTTTTTACGTAATTTTACAATAAAGAAAACATTATGATTAAAGACGAAATCGCTCGTAACGAGCAATTTCTGATTTTACCACATTTTCTTACCTGAAGGTTGATTACTTTTCAAATTGCACCCATTTTTAATTGTCGTCTGCATCTTCCTAAAAACGGGAAAGGTTTAATTCAGGAAAGGATAATTTCCAAGTAATTACTAGGCGCATGCACGAAAACCTTATTGAAGATGAAATTAAACAGGCAGAAGCTGAAGCAAAACAAAATGGTTAATTCTACAGCTAAACGAATAAGTTAATGGACGAAACAGAGGTGGGAAGAGAAGTAGTCGATACAGATGATCTCATACAAGAACAACAGAATGACTTTTCTGAATATGTTAGGAAAGTTGGTTAAGGGGCCAAACATGGTAAGCAGAAATGCATATTTCTTTGAGAAAGTTAAAAAAAATTACAAAGCCTTTCAAAAACAAGATGGGAGTGAGATAAGTCTTAGGTATTATTAATATTACTTTAGTTTTTACAAAGTGATAGTTTCAGATATTACCCAATTCCCAATCAACAAAATTTTAGACTTGTCCTAACTGAAACAAGCTGCAGACGACAGTTTCAAGGCAATGGATTTTTAGAGTTTTTTTTCTTTCTTTTTGTGGTAGAAAACATTGTGGATAATGAAGAAATTGCTTGATAATTTCTTCATTTTCCACAATGTTTTCTAAAGCTTTTTCTTGAGGGGCGTAAAAAGGAGGATTGTGTGGGAATGGATTAACCCTTGTCATACTGAAAATCAAAATCAAAATTAAAATCAAAAAGGTTGAAAGCACTGGTATTACTGGATTACTAGACCTTTTGAAAATTAATTAAATAAACACCCCTGGTTTGAAATGAACAAATATGTGATGTAGACTAAGATTAGAGTGTACATATGCGACAGCCGAGATATTTCACTACCGATTTAGTAAATAGATCAACAAGTGAAACTTCTCTTCGAAATACTGGTAAATCTTAGAGGTATCGCGATATTGTACAATGATTTCTCAAGTAACATAATCAGCACCATCCTCTCTTCTAATGATCACTCTCTAATTTTCTCATAAATAAACAACTACATGTATATTAAATGTATCAAATAGACATCATTTACGTACATTCTGTATAAATTATTTCACTAGACAATATAATTAGTAAAATTATTTTTCTAGGCAATATAATTAGTAAAATTACAAAAAATAGAAGCCCTACTTGCTATCAAAGGTAATCTAATTTTCAAGAAAGATGATAGCTTAAAAAAAATAATGCATAAAATGAATATAACAAATTAAAAGTTTGCCCTTGTTTCACGACGTTTTCACCCAATTTCCAAAAGGAAGTTTCCTTGTGACACAACAATCATCCTGTGAATTTTTCAATCCGATAATAAGTGTGAACCTTATCACATAAACGAGAATCTTTTGAGTGAAAATCCTCATTTCCTGTGTTTTCTGGTGGATCCATTTCGTTTCCGATTGGAACTTTCCTTGCGACCTTACAATCTTCCTGTGAAAGTCCTGTAAAATGTGCATTAGGTCCCCTTTTCCATGATTCTTTACTGATCACACCCAATTTCAAATAGAACCATCCTAATGATGGTACAATCATAATATGAAAGTGCATGCGATAAAAATATGGGGCCTTCATTGTCAAATTGTGTAAAAAGAATATTGCAATAAAATATTTGTAAGGCTCCTTTTTAAACGATACTGGTCAGATCGTACCAAATTCAAAAAAGAACCATCCTTATGACGGTATAATCATTCTGTGTAAGTTTGAAGTGAATCCGATAAAATCTATATTCATCATTGTGTTAACTAGAATATTTAATCATTTTTTGGACTCCGTAGGCGCCATTCTGTGAAAGTCTTAACAAAATCCTATCAACGCTGAAGGCTTTATTGCGTTTACGGGGGTTTTTAATTAAATTTTCATAAGGCCACTTGTCCCTTGTTTGTTGATGGAACAGACACAATTATGAAAAGAACAATTCTTATGACAGGGCAATCATTCTGTGAGAGTATGAAGAGAATCCGATGAAATCTGTCGACTAAATTGCATTAAGGAGTATTTTAAAATTAATTTTCATCCTTAAAACTGTACAATAATTCTGTGAAAGTTTTAAGACAATCTGATGAATACTATGAACTCTAGAGTGGTGATGGTATAATCATTCTATAAAAGTTTGAAGTGATTCCGATGAAAACCGTGGACTCTAGAATATTAACCAGAATTTTTAAATCAAGTTTTCGTAAGGCCCCTTTTCCCATGTTTCTTTGCAATTCAGACCAAATTTCAAAAGGAAGGATTCTAATGATCTAACAATCATTCTGTGAAAGTTTTTACAAAACCCGATCAAAGCTGGGGGATTTATTGCGTTTACGGCGATTTTTAACAGTTTTTTTTAAATTAAATTTCCATTATGCCCCCTTTTCCGTGATACTTGACGGATTGGACTAAATTTGGAAAGGAACGATCCCTATATTGGTACAATCATTCTATGTAAGTTTTAAGGGAATCCGATGAAAACTGCTGAGTCTAAAGTGTAAACGAAGATTTCTAAATTAAATTTTCATAAGGCCAATTTTTCCCGTGTTTCTTGACGGATCGGACCCAATTTCGAAAGGATAGTACAATTATTCTGTGCAAGTTTGTAGACAGTCCGATAAAAGTTGTGGACTTTAGAGTATAAAGAGGAGATAATAACGGACGGACGGACGACTGAACGGACATACGCACAAAGGCCGGACGGGAAAACGCCATCACTTTAACTCTTCTGGCCCTTGGTCAGTAGAGCTAAAAAATCCAGACTAAAACAGAAAAATAGGTGGCGGGTGTCGCCGTTATTTAAAAGAACTGATCGACTAATCAAATAGTTCATTTTGATTGAAAGAGAATAATGAACTCTTCCATTCATATAAAGCATTTTTGTTTGCTCTGCAACTTAAACGCCATAACCGCAATTTATTCAAGCTATAGTTATGATGTGTAGATCGATCATCGTAGATTGTTTTTTTCTTTTATGTTCCCGACCAGGAGTAAAGCACTCTAATGTGTTGTAGTATCAACACTTTCAAAAGTATTTGATTCATATTGCGGTGGCACCTAGCAATGGATTCCTGGTATTTCTCACACCAGTACTACCACTACATCCTTTCCTAGCCTCCAGCTGCTTTCCCACTTAGGTTTACGATTATCCACCCATTGGTGAGCGACTAATGTCGGAAAGAATATATGCCGCCGCCGGGGATCGAACACATGACACCTCATGATTGAAGATTAGGAGTCTGACGCGCTACCGACTGTGCTATGACGGCGGCCCATTTCTTTTCGAAGCATGCAACCAGGAGTAACCGGTTTACTGAACGAAACTATCGACCGAGTATGAGGTCTTTGTAATGCAAGACGTTATAGGCAGGCGATTTATATAACATCTACGACGCTCAAGTTATTAGTGGTTCGACAGACAGTTTTATCAATTGACGGATCGCTGGCCACGCCCACTGACCTCCGACAAGAAGTTCCATCTTAGATTTCAAGAGGAGTTATTTTTCAAAATGTACTAAGTAACATTTATAAAAATAAGTAGAATGGCTGGTTGGCAACCTAAGCGTCGTAACTATACAGCTTAAATAAGCTTTATTTTTCGACGTTTAAGTAGCCATACCAAAACAACTAGAGGAACTTGAGCGCCTGTAAAGCTCCACATGCCTGAATGTACTTATTAAGCAAATGGTGTTTTCAGGAATTCAATTTATACTGAATTATCTTTGCCATATCTAGCAAACAAATCTTGTCACCTTAAAATCACATGTAAAGCAATTTTACGCCCCTGCCATCTAGGTTTGTACATATATCATTGGCGGTAAATACCGAAAATTACCCGGACTCCCGTGACAAATACCCCGCTCTCCCGGATTAACAAGATAAAAAAAAAACTTTATTATGCAAACATGATTTTTACAGACTTTCGCATTCATACTTTTACAAACAAAATCAAAATGAAACTAACACAGTTCGAACAACACGTTGGAGTGTCTTTTAGAAGAGGGCATTAGATATAAAACATGTTTACTACATTAGTCCCAAAGCTAATGATAAGCGTTACTTGGAGTTTCATCAACTTAATTGATTTAATAGAGAGCGATGCGACAAGAAACGAACCTAATTATTCTATCATATTCATTTCCTGTCACAGCCATCTCCCATATATATATTTATTAAAAGATACTATTATTTAATTGCCGACTGTCTGCCATAATATGGCAGCCAAGAAGTATTAGCTCTGTATCTGAGATACCCGAAGGGCAACAATTTCCACCTGACTATCATGACTAGAACCATTTAAGAGAGAATATTTTTGTATTCATTGAGCTGGTATAAGCTTGTAACTTAATCCCGTTTTATGAATACGCGAAGCTGTAGGCCAAATTGAACGATTCTTGAAAATTGTTAAACTATTAATCAATATTTTTATGTAGGCTCGGCAGGATAAAATTCTTTTCGACGGGGCTGCTCGTTCTGTTTAACCCTTTCCCATTTTCGGAAATTTTAGACTAGTCCAAATTGAAAGAGGATGCAGATGACAATGAAAATTGGGTACAGTTCGAAATGAAACCACCCTATGTGGTAGAAAATATTGTGGAAAAGGGGGGGAAATAGCTTGTTACAAGCAATTTCTTCTTTTTCCACATTGTTTTCTCAAGTTTAAAATAACAGGATTTATAGATCTGTTGCTGGCAGTACAAAGAGACCACAGCAGCTTATATAGAACAGACTTAACCAATACCTACTAATCTCGCGTTTTTTTTAATGTCCTTCAAGCAAAAGGCTTTGGAAAATATTTTTGGAAATCGAAGAAAATCCTTGTTACAGGCTTTTTTTTCATTATCCACAAAGTTTTCACCCCCCCCGCAAAAAACAAAACAAAACAAAACAAAAACAAAACAAAAATCAAAAATTTATCAACTAAAACATCTGCAACATCTTTGAATTTGGACAAGTAATATTTTACCGTGTAGTATTTGGTTAACGGACAAACGGACACGACAGGGGCTGTGTTAATCATTTGGATTAGAAAAACTAATGATTGCTTAATTGAATGGGGTTTTACACCACTTTAACAGTACTTCATTCATATCGTGGCGGCTGGATCACCTAACCGTGGATTCCTGATATTTCTCACACCAGTACTACCACTACATCCTTTAAGCCTCTAGCTGCTCATCATCCCACTTAGGTTTACGACTATTCACCCATTGTTGGGAGACAAATATCGGAAAGAATATTCGCCGCGGCTGGGAATAGAACCCCGAATCCCCTGACTAAGAGTCCTACACGCTACCACTGCACCACGGGCCACGTGCACGTTCGGGATCAGAAAATTAACAAAGACTCATTAATCCACATATGTTTAATGACAACAATTGGGTATAGATGTTACAGTGATTATAATGAATTTCTACATTCTATACTCAAACAGAATGAATGTGAGTATTAACCCTTGTCATGCTGATCCAGTGATTTTCCTATTTTGATAATAGCTATGGCAGATGTATAGACTAAGATCAGCCTGCACAAACGTGGAGTCTGATCTTAGTCCACACTACCTGCAAGTTCTTTCAGTGTTGAGGAAATATTTGAGCACAAAGTAGATCTGAATTAGACAGAATTAAAGATTCTGCGAAGAAAGGATCGATAATCAGCAGGACAAGAGTTAAGACATTTCACGACATGTGAGAATGGCCAATTCAAACCATTAGCTATAAAACGAAGCCCTCTTGCTCAATAACTTTAATATTGTGTCAATATCATTTTTGACAAAAGAATCACTTTTGATCCATTTTATTATTTTTCGATTAATGTTCATCTTTTTAGACCAAGAAACAGAGGGTGCGAAAAATGGTTTCCTCTCTGCTATGAGATGCTAGGGTGTACTTTTACACCCGAGTATCCTTTTTATCTCTATTTTCAACTCTAAAACATGGTTGTGAATTGACATATCGCTGACCCCGCTCATTTACTCTGTAGGCCCCGCACGTTGACTGCAACAGGATGTCACGCTTCGACTTTAAACATTATTTTGCAAAATGCGTAACCAGTAATAAACAAGAGGGCCGTTGGCCCTGGGGCGCTCACCTGAGATAAAGGCTCTTTTTCTTTCAACAGTCTAATTTCATGTTAAGGTTAGGATTATGAAACAAGTGGGCCACAATTACATATAAAGACTATGAACCTGGGGATCCCAAAGTCTAAATTATAAATTCCAAGGCCTTAGTGCTGATTTGAAAGAAGGAAAAAACTTTTTCCATGGGTTATAATTTCAGAAATAAGAAAGAAGTCTGTGATCTGATGCTTCATGCCTATACCCCCCCCCACCCGAGTCTGCCCCTGGAAACCCTAGGATCATGATTTTAGCTATTTTGAAAGAGGTCAATATACTGATGCTTCATGCAAAATATCAAGGCTCTACGCCTTCTGGGTCAGGAGGAGAAGATTCTTAAAGATTATTTTGAAATTTCATTTTTGTTGCCATGGCAACCAGAGTTTAAACAGATTTCAATTCTTTTAGCTAATTTTCAGGGGGACCACCTAAGCAACATTTCTGCCAAATTTGGTTCAAATTGGTCCTGTGAATTGGGAGGAGATGTCATTTAAAAAGTTGTTCTTTATTTCTATATAACCCCCCCCCCCCCCCTGGGGCCACGCCCCTGGGGATCTGGGGATCATGATTTTAGCTATTTTGAAAGAAGTCAATATACTGATGCTTCATGCAAAATATCAAGGCTCTATGCCTTCTGGGTCAGGAGGAGAAGATTTTTAAAGATTATTTTGAAATTTCACTTTTGTTGCCATGGCAACCAGAGTTTTTAACGGATTTCAATTCTTTTAGCTTTTTTTGAAGGGGACCACCTAAGCAACATTTCTGCCAAATTTGGTTCAAATCGGCCCAGTGGTTTGAGAGGAGATGCCATTTAAAAAATCGTTCTTTATTTCTTTATAAACCCCACCCCCCCTGGGGCTCCGCCCCTGGGGATCCGAGGATCATGATTTTAGCTATTTTGAAAGAAGTCAATATACTGATGCTTCATGCAAAATATCAAGGCTCTATGCCTTCTGGGTCAGAAGGAGAAGATTTTTAAAGATTATTTTAAAATTTCACTTTTGTTGCCATGGCAACCAGGGTTTTTAAACGGATTTCAATTCTTTAAGCTATTTTTGAAGGGGACCACCTAAGCAACATTTCTGCCAAATTTGGTTCAAATTGGCCCAGTGGTTTGAGAGGAGATGTCATTTAAAAAATCGTTCTTTATTTCTATATAAACCCCACCCCCTGGGGCTCCGCCCCTGGGGCTCCGAGGATCATGATTTTAGCTATTTTGGAAGAGGTCAATATACTGATGCTTCATGCAAAATATCAAGGCTCTATGCCTTCTGGGTCAGGAGGAGAAGATTTTTAAAGATTATTTTAAAATTTCACTTTTGTTGCCATGGCAACCAGAGTTTTTAACAGATTTCAATTCTTTTAGCTTTTTTTGAAGGGGACCACCTAAGGAACATTTCTGGCAAATTTGGTTCAAATAGGCCCAGTGGTTTGGGAGGAGATGTTGTTTAAAGAAATTGTTGACGGACGATGGACGACGGATGACGGACGACGCACGACGGACGGACGCCGGACAAAAGGGGATCACAATAGCTCACTTGAGCACTACGTGCTCAGGTGAGCTAAAAAGTTAATCCATTCCAACACAACAAAATTTTAGACTGGTCCTACTTGAAAGAAGTTTCAGACGACAATCAAAAGTTGATGGAAATTTATTTTTTTTCGTCTTTTGGGGTAGAAAACATTGTGGATAATGAAGAAATTTAAGCTCTTTAATTCGGGGGCGTAAAAAGGAGGGCTTGAGTTGGTATGAGTTAAATGGTTGGTTGGCAACCTTAACATCGTAACTACAGCTTGATAAACCAACAAAAATATTTCACACAAATGGCGGTCGATGTCAGAGTTCAAATCTCAATTCCAGGCTGAATGATTGATGGTCCACAACCTCAAGGTCGTAACTACATTATTACGACGGTGAGCATTAATAAATATTGCGTCACATAAATGTTGGCTCCCCATTTGTGTATTAGACCAATTTTCACATGACTGAAATGCCAGTGATGTATAACTACCCAACAACAAGTATCAAAGAAATGTCTTGAAAACATACATCCTACTGTTACACACCTATCAATGCAGCCTGATCCTGTACACAGTATTTATCTTAACCCTTTCCTGTACAAACCCAGGATTTTATGTCACTGATTTTATACTTCAGAAAACATTGTGGAAAAAGAAGTAATTGTTTGTAGCAAGTAATTTCTCCTTTTCCAACAATATCTTCTACCACACAGGATGGTTTTGTATCAAATTCCATAATTTAATTGTCTTCCGCAACCTCTTTCAATTTGGACCAGTTTAAAATTTCAAAACAAAAAAGGTTAACTGCATAAATGACAGATTGCTAGTAATGCCAATTGACCCCAAACAAGGTAGCATGAGTATAACTATGTTACCGTTTTTTTTTGCAAGAATTCTGGTCTGGAATATGGAATAATCAACCAATTATTGGTGGGCGATCTAAACATCGTGACTACACCTTCAATAAGCTATATTCATGACGTTTAAATCATCCAGTAATGTAAATGTTTGACATGAGTGGTGGAGTTCATCATTGAATTTCCAGTTTAAATGAATGATTTGATTGGTCAATCAATTTATTGATTAACAGCTGCAATCCGTCAAACATAAAGTTAATTAATTCATGTTGATTTGCTTTACTTCATTCGTAGGATATGAATTTTCTTATATTGCTGTGTACATTTTTGTCATTCACTCTCTATTTTATACAAAACGACCAACGTCTCTCATACACAATGAAAAATGAGTTAATAAACTTTTAATAAACCTCTCATTATCATCAATAGTTAAGGAAAGTTTCCAAATCAGTAGGCAAAAGAGGGCCTACATCACTCCACTATTACTTCGAGCCAGCAAATCAACCCATCATCAGACAATAGAAAAGATATTAAACGGCGTTGTTTTGCAAAATCATATCCATATCATGTAACAAAAAGAGTAATATGGTTGGTTGGCGACCTAAACAGTAAAATGCTTCACATACATGTTGGCCAATGTCAGAGTTTACTTCCGGTCTAAATGAAAGATTTCATTGGTTGATTGATTTTTTTATCAAAAGCTGTGATTGGTCAATCATAGGTATAGCCAGTTTAAATATTCAAATATCAGACAAAAATTTCACAAAGTTAAATTGTAGCAATTTTAGTTAATCCTGAATTATGTTCATAATTTGAAGCAACGAAAGATTTTCAGCATAATGTGCGTATAATAATGTTTCATTAAAAATTGGAGGTAGAATTTTCTGTAGGCCATTCAAAAAAGATATAATTTCCTTTTTTTTCTTTTTCTTATGATGTACAAGCATTTCTCAAATTCAGCTACTATTTTGGGACATTTGTCTTATATTGCTATCCATTCATCATCTCCTAAAAACAACATTTGCAGCACACTTCAAAATGGATCAATGTCTAACCCATTACAACACAATGACGCTTTTTGATGCCCCTCAAGCAAAATAATTTGGAAACATATAAAATGAAGAAATTGCTTGCAACAAGCAATTTCTTCATTTTCAACAATGTTTCTATCCAGAAAGAAAAGGAAATCTAAAATTTCTTAAACTTTGAATTTTTGCTTGCAAATCCTTTCAATTTGGACCAGTCCAAATTTTGTCATGTGGTAAGGGATTAACAAAACATGAATAAATCAATCGATAACATTTAATAAGACTTTGACAAAATGGATTTCAAGATTCTTTAACCTTACATATTTATCTTATGAAGAATTCTTCAGTCATTTTTTTTCTTTAACAACATTATACTAAGTCATACTTGTTTGCTTACACCTAGCTCATTCCCACACAATCCCACTTTTTGTGACACTCAAGAAAAAGCCTTTGGAAAAAATTGTGACAAACAATTCCTTCAATGTCCATAAACAATTCCTTCATTGTCCATAATGCTTTCTACTCTAAAAGGCAAAGATTTTCTTAAACTTCTTATAACATCTTTCAGTTTAGATCAGTCTGAAATTTTGTTGTCTGGTAATAGTTTAAGGATCGCTGGTTGCTTTCATTATCTATTTGATTGATTGATTGAATGGGGTTTAACACCTCTTTTAACAGTATTTCAGTCATATCACGGAGACTGGAGCACCTAACAATGGATTCCTGGTATTTCTCACACCAGTACTACAACTTCATCCTTTCCTAGCCTCCAGCTGATATCCCACCTAAGGTTTTCGATTATCCAACCATTGGTGAGAGACAAATGTCGGAAAGAATATGTGCCGCCGCCGGGGTTTCATTATCTAAAATTTTTAAGTAATTTCATTATGATTGATTGGTAAGAAACCTATGAACTTGAATTTCAAGAAAATGAAAATAATGTTTCTTCCTGTGCAAGTAGGGCTCATTCCAAACAAGTACAAATAATTTAATTTTTAGTTTCGTCTATCTTGACGAATATAGACGTAAGATATTCGTCAATTTTCAGATTTTTTTAAATCAAAGAAGAAGCATTCCTGTAAAATTTGGTCTAAATTGGCAAAATTGAAGGAAAGGAGCTTGAAAGAAAAAAATTATGGATGGACAGAAGCTCTTACACAAGGACCCACACATAGACAGAATGCCATGATAATGGCCCAGCTGGCCTTTGGTCAGTTGAGCAAAAAATAATGTACATCAATCAATAATAGTTTTCACATGTAATTTAATGCTCTAGAGAAGAAAAGGTAAAGCCGTTCCAAAAAAGCCTGAGTAAGCTGTAGTTGAAACAATTAGGTGGAACACTAACATGGTAGCACAGTTAGGAACAATATGATTGGTATATGACACCCCTAATATCCAAACAAATTATAATAACTTAATTGTTAGTTTCCTCTATCAAAAACAAGTGTTCTGATTGGTCGAAAAAAAATATTTATAACTCCATGAACAAATTTTGAGCACACAGCAATTTTGTATGTTTTCACACAAAATAGTCCCATACAAAAATGTATCAAAATTTGTAAAGCTTTTGTTTTCTTTGCTTGATGCTATTTAATTATAAGAAATGAAGAGAATATATTTTGCTTTCATGGAGGTATGACCTGAAAAACCTAATCACACAATGTAATAATCCGCTTCGCGTATTCATACAGTGTGATAAGTTTTTTTGGTTCATACCTCCATGAAAACAAAAAATATTCTCTTCATCTCTTTATTGAAAGGACAAGTGCTGCAACATGTTTGGTTGTTGTTGCTTGTAAGCTATATGAAAAGATTGTTTTGTTATTTGGCGTAGTGATTACAACATGAGCATTTCTATTCATATCCAAAATTTATATTCTGATTTTTTATGTTTATCAAAATGTATATGGAGAATTGTCATATCGGGGATTTCAATGAAAGATGGATAGTCCAGTCAAATCAAATATTTAGACTAGAACTTTGAACTCTAACACTGGATGAAATTAGTGTTAAGCATTTTTGTTGGTTTGACACTTACGACAATTAGGTCAGAACCAACCATTTTACTTTTTTGCTACATTTAAACCATTCCCACTTGACAAAATTTTAGACTAGTTCAAACTGAAAGAAGTTGCAGACGACAATTGTAAGTTCATGAAATTTCAAACTTTTTTGTCTTTTAGGGTAGAAAACATTGTGGACATTGAAGAAATTGCTTGTTACAAGCAATTTCTTCATTTTCCAAAATGTTTTTCAAAGCCATTTTCTTGAGGGAAATAAAAAGGTGGGATTGTGTGGGAATGGGTTATAATAAGCTGTTTATTATCTTTAGTTGAACGGGTGAAAGGTTGTGGCTAGCGATCCCTCAATTGGGACGATTGATCGATTGAATGGGGTTTAACGCCGCTTTTAACAGTATTTCAGTCAGATCACGGCGGCTGGAGCACCTAACAATGGATTCCAGGTATTTCTCACACCAGTACTACCACTACATCCTTTCCTAGCCTCCAGCTGCTATCTCACTTAGGTTTACGATTATCCACCCATTGGTGAGAGACAATTGTCCGAAAGAATATTTGCCGCCGCCGGGGATCGAACCCATGACACCCATGATTGAAGATTAGGAGTCTGGCACGCTACCGATTGCGCTATGGCGGCGGCTCTCAATTGGGACGACCTAGAAATATTGACATACAGAAGTTTCTATAAGCCGTGGTGATCTTTTTTTCTTTTTTCCTCTGTTCCGAAACAAAGTGAGTATCCCCAGTGGAAGCAAGGACACCATCAAAGGATATTCATGACCGCTAACCACTTCCACCAACCTCCAACAGGAAGTTCAGCTTATAAACTAAACAGTATTATATTGCAGAATTAATGGTAAGTAATACAGAAAATGGTTGATTTGCAACCTTAAATTGTAAATACAGCTTGAATAAAAAGTAATGCTTAACAATTTTCCTGTTTTATGAAATTTTAGACTCGTCCAATTAGAAAGAGGTTGCAGACAATGAAAAATGCATGCAATTTGAAATCTGACCATCCTATGGGGTAGAAAATATTGTGGGAAAAGGAGAAATTGCTTGTTACAAGCAATTTCTCCTTTTACCACAATGTTTTCTCAAGTATAAAATCACAGGAATGTCAAATCCTGGGTTTGTCCAGGAAAGGATTAATATAAATGTCAGAGTTCAAAGTTCACTTCAAGTCTGATTGGGCAAAAGACAGCACAATATGCCAATTAACCCATTACCAAACAATAAAGTTTTAGACTGGTTCAAATTGAAAGAATTTGAAGATGACAATTTCAAGTTGATAGAATTTTCAATTTGCCCATGTCTTCGGTTAGAAAACAATATCGATAATGAAGAAATCGCTTATTACAAGCAACTTCTTTATTTTTCCCAATGCTTTCAAAAGCTTTCATCCTCAAGGGACATAAAAAGGCAGGGTTGTGTAGAAATTGGCTAAGTGAATACTATTTTCATTTCAAGATAAATATCATAAAGCAAAAATACAAATAAATTGTGTGATAGCCAAAATGACCAGCTGATAGTTTATTTAACCCATTCCCACACAATGATACTTTTAAACACCCTTCAATATGAAAACTATGGAAAACATTAGGGAAAATGAAGAAATTGCTTGTTACGATTGTTATCCACTATATTATCTACCCCAAAAGATAAAGGTTTAAAAGAATTCATATTCTTAATATTTTCATCTGCAACTTCTTTGCATTTGGTCTGGTCTAAAATTTCCTCTTGTGGGAATGGGTAAAAACACTCTCGCTTCTCTCATCTAGAGCATTAGATACTCATACAAAAGGCTTATTCCCCAAATGTCGATTCACACCTTTTCTTATCAGGGAAATTTGGGCACTTTTAAGGGGTATTATAAGATAAAAATCTTTCCTTCATATAACATAATTATGAATTACAATAAATTACATAGACTTTTATTCCCCCCCCCCCCCCCCCCGCTTTAGACCCCTCCAAATCCCCTATAGCTGTTAAAATTGAGTCGATGTTCAGGGAACACACCATATAAAATGCATAGAACAACAGTTAGTGATCTAAAAATGTTATTGTGATAACCTTGTAAAGAAATTTCTCTAATATATTTACAATAAGTTGAGTGGTTCTTTTTTTCTTTAACGATCTACTAACTACCTCATAAATCACGAGTAACAATCACAATGTTCAATAATGAAGGGGTTTTATTGACAAAAAAATGTCAAAAATAATTATATACTACAGTACCGGAAATATACAATCCAGATCTATTTAAAGTTGATAAAGAAAAAAAGAGTTAAATGGAACTTGATGAAGTAACCAATTGCAACTGTTCTAATCATATCAAAACTGAAAATTTTAGACTATTCTGAATTGAAAAAAGCTGAAGACGATTTGAAGATGATATTTCAAAAGAGTTTAACTTTTGGGGTAGAAAAAATTATTGAAAATGAAGTAATTGCTTATTATAAGCAAATTAGTTCATTATCCACAATGTCTTCTACAGCTATTTTTTCACATCTGTAACAAAAAGCCCTTGGGCTAAGAAAACTTAACCTGTATCATGCTGAATCAAAAATATCTGTTTTCGACATAAGTGCAGGTTTTCGACATACCTGCAGTCTGATCTTTAATTGACAGCTGTTTATAAAAACTGATTTTCAAAAGAAATATTAGCTCTCTATAAGAGCTTCAAGTATTTTAAGTGCTTTGATTGAAATGTGTTTTTGAAAACAGATTTTAATCAGCATGACTAGTGTTAACCCATTACCATACAATCCTGCTTTTTCATGCCCCTCAAGAAAAAGGTTCAGAAAAACAATGTGAAAAAATGAAAAAATTGTTCTTTATAAGCAGTTTCTGCATTTAACACATTGTTTTCTACCCAGTAGGACAGGGATATTTGAAATAATATCAATTTGAAATACCGTCTGCAACTTCTTTCATTTTCGACCAGTCTAAAATTTTGTTGTGTGGGAATGGGTTAATAAAAGACAGGATCTGTTATTCCATGTTCAGATTTTTTCAAAATGTTTCTTTTTCTTGCACAACAAACAATGTGTGACCTTTTAAAAAACTTTTTTACCCAAGGACAATGGAGAGGGTTTAAAAAAAAGTTTAATTAATAAGCTTTTATCTCTGTTATAACATACAGAAGTTTATGATTTTGGTGACCTGCAAATTTTGGCTGCAACAGTACTCTCAGCAATAAGAAAACATGGAATGATTTAAGTATAAGCATTATAAGCTTTGATTTGAGAACCTTTTTTCAAACACTTTTAAAAATAGATACAATTTTTTCTCTGAAATTTCAAAAGGTGTCTGTCATATTTTTATTCAATTAAATAATATTGGGGTTATCATTTTTTTTCTGCACTGGCTTAACCCATTACCAGATGATTTTATTCTTTTAGACAAGTCCGAATTGTAAGAAGTTGCAGATGACAGTTTTTTGATGATATGATGGAATTTAAAAAATCATTGTCTTTTTGGGTAGGGAACATTGTGGATAATGAAGATATTGCTTGTAACAAGCAAGTTCTTTATTTTCCACAATGTTTCCCAAGCTCTTTTCTTGAAGTGCATTAAAAATCATCATTGTACAGGAATGAGTTAAAAAGTAATTACAAACAAATGTACATGTGTCACTAATTTTTTAATGAATTACAATTCAAACCTTTAGGAAGCCAATCAACAGTTTTCCTTTTGTTTAATGTTCCTGCTTATAAACCATGCAAAATTATTTCATTTGATATCCCCAACAAACTGTCTCATCAACGGTCAGTCAGGGTGGCCATCACTCTGTCCATGTGACAGATAGCTGGCCCCGCCCTCTGACTCCGCTTGAAACACCCACTGACTCAGACAAACAGTTCCACTTGCATATTAATCCTTGTCATGCTGAACCAAGAATATTCTGGTTTTAGCAGGAGGTATAGACAAAGATCAGACTGCACATAAGTGCAGTCTGATCTTTGTCTACACCTTCTGTCTGTCCTTTTGAAACCAGAGATGTTTATGATATTAATTTTTAAAAGAAGTATTGACAACTGAACAGCAGGTACTACCAGCGCTTTCAGCCCTTTGGTTTTTATACAATTCTGAAAAAGGATTTTATTCAGCATGACAAGGGTTAAACATTGCTATTTAACAAAATTTATGGCAGGAAATTCACATGTAGCAAAGAAGTAAAATGTTTGGTAGGCCACCTACATGTCTAAGTCACAAATTAACAAAGTCACTTCACATAAATGTCGGCAAATGTCAGAGTTTGAAGTTCAATTCCCCTCTTAATGAATGACTTGATTGGTCGCTTGAATCTTTGATTGGCATTTGTGATCTATTTATTGAGGACTTAGTCTTTTTGGAATCCATCATTGTTTGAACACTAACAATATATCTGTGCAAACCCCTGAAGTCAAATGAAATAGATAGTTCTCGAAACAAAGCTCATACTATGGAATGGTTCATGTCATATTGCAATGTGGATCAAAAATCAAAAACTAAAATGGTATGTGTCAAATATTAAGTTAAAGCTTAAACATAAATAATGAGCTGCATAAAATAAACGTGTACCTGTCATCATGACAGACAGCATAAACAGAAAAAAGCAAACATAAAAGCTTTATAAGCAATTCATTTAGAAGCTCTATCTATAATAATATCCATAGAGTATCATAAAAAGTATTTAACCCTTTCCCATACAATCCCTGATTGATTTTTACGTCTTTCTGATATTATTCTTGAGAAAACATAGTGATGAAAAAAAAAAATAGCTTTTAACAAGCAGTTTTTTTCCACAATATTTTTTATCATATAGGATGGTTACTCCTTTAATTGAGTTATTCTTTGAATTTGGACAAGTCTAATATTTTGAAAAACAGTAAAGGGTTTTAATCATACTAAACAACACCACTGTTCTCTGACAACTGAAATATCAAACAAAACTAGTTTGCAAAAAATTATTGCCATGAACTTTAACCCATTTCCACTTAATCCCTCCTTTTTATGCCCCTCAAGAAAATAGTTTTGGAAAGCATAGTGGAAAATGAAGATATTGCTTTTTCCAAGCAACTTTGTCATTTTCCACAATGTATTCCCAATTGTTTTTCTTGAGGACTGTTCAAAAGTGACATTGTGTAAGAATTTGTTAAGGATATATATATTTACATGTATTATGCTTTTCAATATTCAAATGCATTTTGCCTCCTACCCCATGATCAGAAATACAAAATACATGAAATGTATTCTTTGAAAACTTGTGAAAGGAAAAATATAGAGATATTATCTTTGCCCCATCTTCTGTAAAAAGTCTAATTTTCACAGCACTTATTAACCCATTTACAGGGAACAATCTTAGACTAGCCAAAATTGAAAAAAAAGTTGCTTGAAACATTGATTTGATTAGTCAATCAATGTTTTGATGACAGTGGCTATCCATCTATCTTGCCAAGTTGTGAGTTTGTCTACTAGTAATAGTTTATTTGAATGGGGTTTAGTGCCACTTTTAACAGTATTTCAGTTATATCCAGGCAGCTGGAGCACCTAACCATGGATTGGATTCCTGGTATTTCTCACACCAGCAATACCACTACATTCTTTCCGATACTCCAGCTGCTCATCCTGATTGGGTTTATGATTATCCACCCATTGGTGGGAGACAAATGTTTGAAAGCATATTTGCCGCAATTAGGATTGAACCCAGGACCCCACAATTTTGAGTCGGATGCTTTACCGACTGCACTATAGATGCTATCCCTCTAGTAATAGGTGAACCAGTTTCCTTATGTACTGGTAATTGTAATAACTCAAAACCATAGTGCAATGAAGAATATAAATCAATAAATTTCTAATATACATAAAACTCAAACCTCTAATATATAATATATAACTCAAAAAAACTTAAACAGGTTCTGAAGTAATAAATAGTGCAAAATTTGAAATATATACATTGTATCTATATGTCTTACCTAAATAGTAACATAGTGTCTCTAAACAAAATTTTGGCTAGGGAACTGATTCACAACCTTTCAACTTGCATTCAAAATTTACTACTCTAGTTATGAACATTCTGAAAAATACACTCATCCTAATCAATTCCTGGAGTTTACCCTAGTCATCTTTCACCCAGAATATTCCTGCTTTGGCAGTCTGATCTTAGTCCGCACCACCTGCTTGTCCCTTTAACCGATTCCCACACAATGACACTTTTAAACGCCCCTCAATATAAAAGCTTTGGAAAAAATTGTGGAAAATGAAGAAATTGCTTGCTACAAGCAATTTCTTCATTATCCACAATGTTTTTTATCCTAAAAGAAAAAGATTTTGAAGATTTCATCAACTTTGAATTGTCGTCTGCAACTTCTTTGGATTTGGACTGGTTTAAATCATTATCGTGTGGGAATTGGTTAAAAGCACAACCACCCAAATGAGCAATTTAGAAATCAGCATGCCTGAGGCAATTCTGAAGATTTTTGTAGCCTGTTGGATTGCTAGCAGAATATTGTGATGTAGTGAATTCTTCATAGAAATGCCAAAAAAGGTAATATTTGGCAAAACCAAAATACTAAAATGTCAAGATTCACGACATCAGGCCAATTTCAAAATTCTCATTAGTGACAGAAAACCTAAGCCAGAAATAACAATAACCCAGAAATAGCACTTCCAGTGCTTTCAGCCCTTTGATTTAAAGGATCCTGTTGAGGATTTTATTCTGTATGAAAAGGTGTATAATGCTTTTCCACAACAGAATTACAAATAACTCAGTTTCTTTACGTTTATTTTTTTTTAACCCATTCCCACACAATGAAGCTTTTGGACGACCCTCAAGAAAAACAATTGGGGAAAACATTGTGGAAAATGAAGAAATTGCTTGTGACAAGCAATTTCTTCATTTTCCAAAATGTTTTCTACCCAGAAAGTTGAAAAAACTAGAGTTCCATAAACTTTAAGATGTTGTCCGCATCTCCATTCAATTTGGTCCAGTCTAAAATTTTGCAGTGTGGTAATGGGTTAACCATGTTTTTTCTATATTAATTATATAATAATGAGTATGGCAATAAATCCAGAGCTGCCACATTTAACCAAAATGTTTTCTACCCAGAAAGTTGAAAAAACTAGAGTTCCATAAACTTTAAGATGTTGTCCGCATCTCCATTCAATTTGGTCCAGTCTAAAATTTTGCAGTGTGGTAATGGGTTAACCATGTTTTTTCTATATTAATTATATAATAATGAGTATGGCAATAAATCCAGAGCTGCCACATTTAACCCATTACTACACAGCCCCATATTTTGACACACCAAAGTAAGAAAATAAGACAGTGTAAACACTTTGTGATACCAGCAATTTCTCATCAAACCCATTCCCCACATCACAAAATTTTAGACTGGTCCATAAGATGTTGCAGAAGACAATTATAGGTTTGTAACAAGCACTTTCTTCATTTCCATAATGTATTTCTAAGTACTTAGTGTAATATTCTTCTAACAAACAATTTGTGCATTCTCCACAATGTTTTTCAAAGCTTTCCTATTAAGGGGCGTTTAAAAATGCCATTGTGTGAGAATGTGTTAAATCAATAAACAGTCAAAGTTAATTTTGGCTTAAGCCACCTTAAACAAGTAGATAAGGTCTTAACCCTTTCCTACACAATAAGGCAGTTTGACGGCCCAAAGAAAAAAAAAACTTCAGAAACTATTGCAGAAATATCTTCAAATCAAAAAATCAATCTAAATTTTTTTAACCTGAACAGACAAAGATTTTTCAATTTGAGCAACTTTAAATTCTTGTCTGTAACTTCTCTGAATTTGGACAAGTCTAAAATTTTATCTTGTAATGGGTTAACCCATTCCAACTCAATCCCTCCTTTTTACACCCCTCAATGAAACAGTCTTAGAAAACAATTTCTTCATTATCCACAATGTTTTCTATCCAAAAAGATGAAAAATTTTAAAATTCCATCAACTTCAAATTGTCGACTGCAGCTTCTTTCAATTTGGGCCAGTCTAAAATTTTGTCGTGTGGGAATGGGTTAAACAAGTCCAAATTACAAGTGATAGGAGATGACAACCAAAAAAGTATATTCATATCAAGAGAAAAAACACAGAATTAGGGAGAAACATTTAAGAAAACGAGAATAAAAATATTGTGGAAAAAAGAGAGATGACTTAATATACACAGAATACATCCATTGCCAACAATTTTCTTGGCATAATTTGTCAGGATAGATTGGGAAAGAGTTCTAACATCTAAACTTGATTTTAAATCGAACTTGTAAGCTTTAAACTTGACCCATAAAACAAAAAGGGTCATCTTGCAATTCTATAAAAACAGATTTCTGATAAAGATAATGGATTCAACACATGCAAATCAAGTGTCTAATAGGAAATAAGTAAAGTAAGATAGAATGACAATCCACAATTCAAAAAATCTGCTAAAGATGAGAATTTCCATTCCAGGTCAGCCTTCTCAATCAAAGAATCAATTGGCCCATTAAATAATTCATTCATACGGAAAGTGAACATTCGACTCCCACATTGGCCTAGCATTTCTGTCTGTTTTGTGACTTAAACATTGTAACTACGGCTAATTCAAGCTGTAGTTAGATATTTTGGTCGCCAAACAACCTCTTTACTTTTTTGTTACAAGTAATTGGCAATTAATGTTGTCAAATAACATTATTTAATATTAAAATGGAACTTCCAACAGGAATCAGAGAGTGTTTCCAGCGGTGTCAGATAGTGTAGCCACAATCCCTCAAAAGACAGTTTGACTGAGATATCCAACAATGTTATTTTGCAATATTGCCAGGGTCATTAAACAAGATGCAAAATCTTGGTTTACTTAAATGTCATTTAAACAGCTTGATTACCTGTAGTTACAATATTTAACCCATTCCTACTCAGTGACGCTTTTAAACGCCTCTCAATATGAAAGCTTTGGAAAACATTGTGGAAAACAAAAAAATTGCTTGTTACAAGCAATTTCTTCATTTTCCACAATGTTTTCTGACCCAAACAACAAAGATTTTAAAGATTTCATCAACTTAAAATTTTCGTCTGTAACTTCTTTCAATTTGGACCGATCTAAAATTTTGTAGTCTGGTAATGGGTTAAATTGCATATCAGAGGAAACAAATTAATCCATTACCACACAACAAAATCTTAAGACTGGTCAAAATCAAAAGAAGTTGCACATGGCAATTTTAAGTTGATTTAATTTCAAAAATCTTTGCATTTGGTTAGAAATATTGTGAATTGAAGAAATTGCCAAAATTGCCTGTAATAAGCAATTTCTTCATTTTCCACAATGTGTTCCGAAGAATTTTTCTAGATACGCATAAAAAAGTGGTATTGAATGGGAATGGGAAAAATAAACATAGAAGGTCAATATTTCACTTTTGGCCCTAATGAATGATTTAATTAGACAATTGATTTTTTGATTGACATCAGCAATTCATCAAGTGGCTTGGTATGACCAGAAATGATACTTTTCTCACTCCAGAGACTGAAATCTTAACCTATTCCCATACAATAACACTTTTTGATGCCCCCAAGAAAATGAGCTTAGGAAAACATTATATATAATGAAGAAATTGCTTGTTACAAGCAATTTCTTCATTATTAACTATATTCTCAACCTCAAAGGAGAACAACAAAAATATTAGATATCATCAACTTAACATTTTCCTCTGCAACCTCTTTAGATTTGGACAAGACTAAAACTGGTTAACATCTTCTGGTAAAGGGTTATCATCTTACAGGTCCCATTTACGAGAACCACTGATGAAAAATGTTACTTTCTCGATATATAAACCCTGTAAAATGGGCCAGTTGATCCTCTGCGCTGATGAACAATACGTCAATAACTCTTCTATTCAAACAAACAAGTTCCATATTTCAATAAATACCTAAACACTGTCTCTAACCACAATCACTCTAAACTAATATGTTGGTGGTTGGTAATCTGGTATGTCTCCACTTTTCTGATTTGAAAATGGAGGCTGCTGATAGGGGTCACCGGAGTCACTCCCTGGGAACGATGAGTAGGGAGACGACTGGTTTTGCTGGTCCCCTTGGTAACCCGATGTCAGATCTTCTGATGTTCCTGCACGGTATCGCTTGAATGCGAAGAATGCCAAACCAGCCTGGGAATAGATGACACATTATATATTCTATTAACCCATTACCAGACGCCAAAATTTTAGACTGATCAAAGTTCAAAAAATTGCAGTGGACAATTTTTAGTTGATGATATTCAAAAATATTTGTCTTTTGGGTAAAAAAGATTGTGGATAAAAAAGAAGTTCCTTGTAACAAGCAATTTCTTCAATTTCCACAATGTTTTCCTAGTTCTTTTTTTGAGAGGAGGGGGGGGGGAGCCAAAAGTGGGATTGTAAGTGACTTTGTGAACCTATTTGAAATCCTAATTAGAACTGTGTTGAATATATATCAGTTCAACACATGATTATAAATGATTGATTGATTTATTGAATGGGGTTTAACGCAGCTTTTAACAGTATCTCAGTCATACAGCGGCAGCTTGAGCACCTAACAATGGATTCCTGGTATTTCTCTCACCAGTACTACGTCTACTTCTTTTCCTAGCCCCCAGCTGCTATTCCACTTAGGCTTACGATTATCCACCCATTGGTGAGAGACAAATGTCGGAAAGAATATGTGCCAACACCTGGGATCGAATCCATGACATCCCATGATTGAAGATTAGGAGTCTGACCCGCTACCAACTGTGCTATGACAGCAGAAACTATATATGATCAAACCAAATAATCCTGTTAACCCTTTCCTGTACAAACCCAGGATTTGACATTGTGATTCCATACTTGAGGAAACATTGTGGAAAATGAAGAAATTACTTGTAACAAGCAATTTCTTTTTTTCCCACAATATTTTCTACCACATCACATGATTTCATTTGAAATAGTATCCAATTTTCATTGTTGTCTGGTTAAAAACAAGGATTATCCAAGGCACTGAATTAAAACTGTTATTTTTTTTCAAAACAGAAGATCTTGAAATACTATCTAAGGGGCAGTTGAGTGCCTGTATTGCTCCTAAAGCCTGAATGTTCTGGTTTAGTGAAAGCAAAGTCTTGTATAATTCATTCACTCAGTCAGATTTATGTTCATTAACCCATTACTTGTTTTATATAATAATGTTTTATTCTAGTCAAGGCTAATTTTCTAAAAATTGGGAAGAGGCCTAAGCCTGTTTGTTTTGGGAAATTTTTGCGCAGTTTTCAGAAGAATTGGGAAACATAAGTTTAATAAAAGAAAGTAATAAAAGTAAGATTCATGCATCATTTTCCAGATTCAATCATAAATAACTATATTTAAGGGTCTTGTCAGTAACAAAATAAATAGAAATGTTTAACAAAACAAATTTTGAAGAAAATAAATCCATATAATCCAAAAATGAGCTGTTATTTTGGGAAATTTCTGCCATAAGTGGGAAAAAAGAGCCTTTTTTGAATTGGGAACAAAAAAAGCCCTGCTAGTCCAAATTGAAAGTAGCTGCAGACGACAATTCAGCATGCACTATAAATGATAAGAGACAAATAAGGTAGAACAAACTGTGAGAAAAGGGGAAATTGCTTTCCACAAGAAATTTATCCTTTTATCACAATATTTTCAAAAGCTTTTTTTCTTCACAGTGTCAAAAGTCGGGGCAGTGTGGGAATGGGTCAAAAACAAATACCTCATCTCTATAGAGATGTGTGGTGTTTTACACCATCTCGTTGTATATTTTACTCAAGTGTTATAAAGAATGAATGTTGCTAAATGGCTTGTCATGTTTTAAGCGACAATAATCTTTCAATTATGTAAAGTTATTTTGATATCCATCCTTAACTGAAGGAGCTATACTTTGGAAATGCTTAATTTAAACGTTTGATCTTGAGACCTTGGAGCTATCTGATTTTTTATCAAAAGGTACATCTACTCATGATAGACAGCAATTGTACCAAGTTATTTGAAATCCATCCTTGATGGAGCTATGCTGTTGACAAGGTCATTTTTTACCCTTTTCCTTGAACTGTGACCTTGATTTGGAGATACTAAAAAAAACAGTAAAAATATATTGGTGCAATATCATAAGGAATTCACAGGTGAAGTTTCATTAAACTTACAAATTTTAAGTTGCCAAAACAACAAAAAGGCTTCACATAAATGGCAACCAATGTTGGAGTTCAAATTTAACTTCCAGTCTAAATAAATGATTTCATTGGTCAACTGATTATTTGAATGACAGTGATGGGACCAACATTACTGTTTTCTTCTTTGTAAAGCATAGGGACAATATCCCATGGTCTAAAAGAAGTGAGACCACTTGAAAAATTGATGGATCATACTAGCAATCATGTTACAAGGGCTTTGGTACAAGGGGACAGTATCACAATATTCTTAAAAAAATTGAGGACATTTGTGATTTTTAGGTGACAATGGTACAAAAACACAGCCTTGGTAGATCACTGCCCTTCCGATATTCTTCACCGTCAGGAATGTACAGTTTGAGTTTGAATGGGGTTTTACGCAGCTTTCAACAATCTTTCAGTTATACTGCGGCGGCTGGAGCACCTAACAATGGCTTCCTGGTATTTCTCTCACCAGTACCGCCATCACATCCTTTCCTAGCCTCCAGCTGCTATCACACATAGGTCTACCATTATCGACCCATTGGTGGGAGACAAATAGTCGGAAAGGGTGAGTGCCGCGGTCGGGGATCGAACCCGGGACCTCTAGATTGACAGTCCGACGCGCTACCAACTGGCTATGACGGCGACAGAGGAATTACAGCCTGCCCATAAAAATCAATCTTCATCAAGGAATCTGATAAAGGGTCATGCAAGGATAATTTTTGTGACATTCAGTTGATATCAATCAAGATTATCTGCGAGGCATAGTTTCAAAGTTACCAATATATACTATACATGGAAATAAGCTCTGTCCATAAAAACCATGTTTTTCATCTAATAGTTTTTTTTTTTTCAATCATGAATGCATCTGCAAACGGGTAATATTTGTGAATTTGAATGATTTACAATCAGCAGTTTCTGAGCAAAATATCTCGAGAGTTAACTGTGATACAATTTAACCCATTCCAACACGGCAAAATTTTAGACTGGTCTAAATTGAAAGAAGCTGCAGACGACAATTTCAAGTTGATAGAATTTCTTTTTTATAGTCTTTTGGTTAGAAAACATCGTAGATAATGAAAAAATTACTTGATACAAGCAATTTCTTCATTTTCCACAATGTTTTCCAAGGCTTTTCTCTTGAGGGGCGTAAAAAGGAGGGGTTGTGTTGAAATGGGTTAAGTGTGTTTACATTGTAAAGACACTTACAGTATTGCAATTAACCCTTGATCTATAAAGAACAAGATGTGTTTGTGAAACACAATGCCCCCACAACAGAATATAATTGTTAAAAGTTTTGTTGACTTGATTGTGATGTTTCATCATGCCAAATATGAGCATTGTATCTTGAAAAGGCTGGTAGTAATTGTCAATATTTAGTTTTTTGGTTAAGTTTTGCAGATAGACAGACAGACCGACCGACAGGTGGAAAGACTTAATGAGGGACAGATGAACAACAGTGAAACAATATACCCCCAATCTTTCGATGCAGGGACATAAAAAGTTTATGGGCAAATGATAATTGACAAAATGCCATGACAAAACCCTGCTGGCCCTTGGCTAGTAGAGCTAATAACTCACCCAAGTAAATATGGAGAAGAAAGAGAAAGCAATGGCAGCCTGAATATTATCTTTTCCATGTCCATTGGGAGCAACAGCTTCTGGAACTTCATCTCTGCGCCGCCATTTGTCGGTCATGTAACAAAACCCAACAAACCACAAAAACGTCCATAATGCTGAAATTGAATAAAATAGTGTACAAATTTTTCATTATCATCCATATACATTCAAGAATTTTTTAACCCCTTACCAGACGACAAAATTTTAGTCTCATCCAAAATGAAAACAGTTGCAGACAACAATTAAAAATGTATAAAATTCTAAATTTTTTCAACTTTCTTTGTAGAAAACATTGTGGAAAATGGAGATATTGCTTGTTACAAGCAATTTCTTCAATAAAAACAATTTTTCCCCTCATGTCTTTCTTAAAAAAGCGTCACTTTGTGAGAATAGGTCATTGTGGTTTCAAACTTTATCCAATTACCACACAATCCTGTACTAAGCAGCCTTCAGGAATAATAGTTAAAGGAAACAGATTAGAAAAAATTGCTTATAACAAGCAATTTCTAGTCCTTAACCCTTTCCCGTTTTGTACAATTTTAACCTGTCCAATTCAATTTTGCAGATGACAATTCAAAGTTGATTTCATTTGAAAAATAATAAATCAGGAGGTTGGAAAATATTGTGGAAAAAGAAGTTTCTTGTTACAAGCAATTTCTTCTTTTTCTACAATATTTCCTCAAGTATAAAAACAGAGGGGCATAAAAACCAGGAATAAAAAGGAAAGGGTTAATCTATCAGATACTGGATATTGCAAGGCATATTTGACCTGTCACTTTATTATCCTTCATAATTTGTTGATGATTTCTGTGGGGTCATATACCAATTTATATTATGAATCAGTGATGCAGCAGTTGCACGTACAGCACATCTAGTGGTCTTAACCATCTTTCTCTTTGAGTGTGCAAAACTATTGAACCTGGGTTCGAATCAGCACACATAATCAACAGGCTCAGCTGCCATTTTTTTTTCAATTTTGAAACTCTCAAAACTAAAATTGGCCATTTAAATATTTACAAACTTTTATAATTTCTACATTTTTCTTCTCTTTTTTTTTATCATCACTATTTTTTAATTCTTTTATTTTTCACCAGATAATTCAATATGAGGTCAACTTGTAACTACAGCTTAGATAAACAAGGCTATGATCACCAAGCAATATTACGTTTCTGCAGAAAACTGCTGATTCAAAATATACAGTTTGTTCATGGCTTTAGTTCAAATTCTTATTTCTATTGAGATTAATATTTCTACTTAACCATTATAGTAAAATTATAGGGACATTTGGTTCCTTCTATTCTTTAAAAAAAATGTGCATTCCATCCGAAATTATAATCCATAGCTCAAGATAAAAGAGGTAATGGAAATGTACTATTTAACATTAATTATTTTTTGCTTTTGAAATTTCTTGACAAGAATTTCAAATAAATTCCGACACAATTAATTTTGATGAACAAACTATGCAACTGGCATATCGAAATTAAATTCTGAAGTTTTTCTATGGCCATTTTGCAGTAATAAGTCAAAATCTCCATTTAGAACATTGTGGTAAAAAAGAAAATGTATACCGGGTTTAGAAAAACATGATCAAAAACATGATCTTTAGCAAGTCCAACCCTTCCACTACAGTATGCTTAGTCTGTGACCTTACACTGATAGCTATTCCTAGATACGTAACAATGTAGGATAAAATTTGTTATTTAAACTAATGTTAATACTTTGTAAGTCTATATTTGGATGTTCTTTCCAATTCTAATGAGGGTCAAAAGGAATATTAAATGAGTTATAGGTCAATAATGTTTCACAATATACGTAATCATACCATCTTCAATAATTAGTTCAACCAAAACAGTCTCATCTATTTTTATCAATCCTCCTTAAAAATATTTCTTTTTGCTGTTTATTTGTCATTTATACTTATTTTCAGATTTTTGACAGAAAAGATCATGTACTGTCCAAGCTCAATACAACTGTACCATGAAGTTATGCCAGTTTTAACCCAATACCACACAGTGACACTTACTGAGGCCCTCAAGAAATACCACCAAAGAAAACTTTGTGGGAAAAGGATAAACTGCTTGTTTCTATTCCTATTTTTTTCATAACTTATTTGCCACTTATTTTCCAATTTCAGCAAAATTTGAAATGTCATCTGCAACTTCTTAAAATTTGGACCAGTCTAAAACTTTTCGTCTTGGATCAGAAAAGAATAAACGAACTGAGGACATGTAGAATTGACATGTAACAACTTTCGTAAATATTTGATGGCAGATAAAAATCTAGGCCTCTCTGAATTGTCACCTTGTACGTATTATATGTTGTCCTGCCCATATGTAGTAGAGAAGGACAAATATTCCTTGTGCAGTTTTTATGCCTTTAATGCCTCTATTTGCAAGAATGCCAGTCTGAATAAATGTCCAGGCTACAACAGCCCCTAAAATTTTACGTCCCAGTGATATTATATTTGAGAAAAAAAATGCAGAAAAAGAAGAAATCGTTTGTTACAAGCAAATTCTTCTGTGTCAAAAATATTTTCTATCATATAGAACGGCTACATTTTGAATTGTAAAATACATAACCAGTAGCATATAAGACAAAAGTGAAATATTAGGTTGGCGACCTTAACGTCGTAACTGCAGCTTGAACAAGCTGTAGTTACGTAGTTTAGGTTGTCAAACCAACAAACTTGTTTCAAACTTACTTTATATGTCATCTACTAACCCTTTGAAATTGGACAAGACTACGCTTTTGAAAAACAGTAAAGGGTTAATTAACCCTTTCCCGTTCAAATACGGGATTTTACGTTCCTGTGATTTTATGTTCGGGAAAACATTGTGGAAAAAGAAGAAATTGCTTGTAACAAGCAATTTCTCCTTTTTCCACAATATTTTCTACCACATGGGATGGTTTCATTTCAAATTCATGAAGTTTTCATTGTCATCTGCAACCTCTTTCAATTTGGACTACTCTAAAATTTCCTAAAACAGGAAAGGGTTAAACCATCCCTAGTTGACATTCTTCCTAATACATGATGCCAATCTATGTACATAGGTTTTCTGCAAATCCTAAACCAAATTGATGGATTACTGGTCACACCAACAAACCTGTTATAAATGACATTATTTTGTATATCTTGTGGTCAGGGACATAAAGGACAAAACATTGGTTGGAGACCTAAAGTGAACTTTAACCCTTTTCTGTTCAATCCCTGGTTTTTACGTCTCTGTGATTTTATATTTGAGAAAATATTGTGGGAAAAGAAGAAATTGCTTGTTACAAGCAATTTCTTCTTTTTCCACAATACTTTCTAACCTGTTTGTTTGTTACTTTTCAAATTGCACTCACTTTTGTTTGTCGTCTGCAACTTCTTTCAAATTGGACAAGTCTAAAATGTTGAAAAACAGGAAAGGGTTAAGGAGTAGTTACAATTTTCATAGGTCACCAAACCAACAAAAATACTTAACATAATTGTCTGAGTTCAAAGATCACTTCCAATCTAAATGAATTATTTGATTTATCAATTTTTTTATTTAAGAGATGAAGATAATATTTTTTGTTTTCATGGAGGTATGAACCGAAAAACCTAATCACACTGTATGAATACGCAAAGCGGATTCATACAGTGTGTGATTAGGTTTTTTGGTTCATACCTCCATGAAAACAAAAAATATTATCTTCATTTCTTATAATTTAATAGCATCGAGCGAAAAATGCAACAACTTAACAAATTTTGATACCTTTTTGTAGTGAACTATTTTGTGCGGAAGCATTTAAAATGTCTGCGTACTCAAAATTTTTGTTCATGGAGGTATGAATTAAATTTTTCGACCAATCAGATCGCTCGTTTTTGATAGACAAAACTATCAATTAGATTAATGACAGCTGCAATCGGTCAATTTATGTAAGCCTTAAGATCAGGGTGGTTCAGCAATACTAAGCTGCAGAACCCATTCTGCCTAATTCTCCGTCTAGACATTTGTTCACCAGTAGAATGACATGTTAAGAAATATGACATTGCCAGATTTCTGGATATTAACCCATTCCAAATAAATGACGCTTTTTGATGATCCTCAAGGAAAACAACTGGAAAAACGTGTAAAATGAAGAAATAGCTATATGCAAGCAATGCTTCATTTTACATAATGATTTCTACCCAGCAGGTTGAAAAAGTCTAAAATATGGTAAATTTTTAATTGTTGTCTGCAACTTCTTTCAATTTAGACCAGTTTAAAATTTTGTTGTCTGGTAATGGGTTGATATGTAACTTGCCAGCTGTCTAAGCCTATTACTCAATTAAAAACTGGCTAGATGGTTTGCCTGGATTAAACCTATTGGTTATTTCTCCTACTAAATGGTTATTTCTCAAATAAAATCAAATTACAATTTTCTTTGAATTTAGACAGGTCTAAAAGTTTGCAAAACAGGAAAGGGTTAACTCATTCCCACACAGTGATGCTTTTAAACGTCCCTCAATATGAAAGCTTTGGAAAACATTGTCACAAGCAATTTCTTCATTATCCACAATGTTTTCCACCCAAAATGGCAAAGATTTGAAATATTTTACCAATTTAAAATTGTCATCTGCAACTTCTCTGAATTTGAACAAGTCTAAAAGTTTGCAAAACAGGATTAGAAATATTCCCGTTTTGGCCGTGGTATAAAAACAGATCAGTCTCTATACATGTGTGGAGTCTGGTCTGAGTCTACCTATTTGTCTCCCCTTTTAGCCAAAGTTATTCATCAAAAACAATTATCATAAGAAATTTTGGGTCACAAGCCATCCGGTGCTTTCAGTCATGTGTTTTTTATAGAATTCTGAAAATTATACATATTCAGCATGATAATGATTTACCAATTCCCACACAATCCCGCTTTTTTACGCCCCTTGAGAAAATGCTTTTGAAAACATTGTAGACAATGAAGAAACAAGCTGTTTCTTCACTATCCACAATTGTTTCTCAGCTTAAAGGCAAAGATTTTTTTGATCAACTTAAAATTATTGACAGCAACTTCTTTCATTTTGGATGAGTCTAAAATTTCTTTCGTTTGGGAATGGGTGAACGAACTGAACATCTGTCAAAACAATTTGATAAAGCATCCCCCCACCCCCTCAACATTTCCCATTGAATAACACATTATTTTAACCCATTCCCACACAATGACGCTTTTAAACTTCCCTTAATATTAAATCTTTGGAAAAAATTGCGAACAATGAAGAAATTGCTTGATACAAGCAATTTCTTCATTATCCCCAATGTTTTCTACCCGAAAAGACAAAGATTCTAAGAATTTCATCAACTTGAAATTATCGTCTGCAACTTCTTTGAATTTGGACAAGTCAAACATTTTGTCATGTGGGAATGGGTTAAACTTATACCCATTTCCATTGGTTTCAGCCACCTCTTTCAATTAACTTGTGATGAGTTTAGAGAAATGGTCAACGGGTCTAAAAAGAACTTGACTGAAATTGATTCGCAAAGTATCCCTGTAAATCAATACACTTTCAGAGTACAGTCTAAGAGTTTGTTTTTTTTCTCTACTCTCGCTCACACAAAATATCAATAAACCCCACCTACATCTATAGTTTGGGACGCTGGCTATCATTAATGGTAACTGTATCTTAACCAATTACCACACATTATCCAGCATTTTGATGTGATGAAGATATTTTGCAATAGAAAACATTGTGAGAAAAAGAAAACTCAACAAAGGTTGAAAGGTTGGAGACACTTCAGTAAAAACAAGGCTTTTAGAGTGAAAACAAGGTATTTCTAAGAATTTAGCTTAGTGACATAAATGTTGGCCTATATTTCCCCATTTTTCAACTTGGCCGATATATCATTGAAAAATATTGAGTCATTTGTGCAAAAAATGTGGCCTCTGAAGTATAAACAAGGTATAATTATCTAAAGTATGACCAAGTGACCTAGATTTTTTAAACCCAAATTGAACTCATGATGTTGACCCATGAGGGACAAAGGACACAGCATGATCACAAAAGATTGAAAATTAATTTCATAAACATCACTGGTTTGAAAGTGAATGACAGAGAGTGTAGACAAAGATCAGCCTGCACAAACTGTCTATAACTCCTGCAAAGACAGGAATATTCTAAGCTCAGCATGACAAGGGTTAAGATATCAAAATATCTGAGTGTAAAAAATACCAGTTTGCTAGAAAGCAAAATACCTTTGCAGAAATAATTGAAATTCTTTAGTTCGAAAAAATCTGAAAATTACAAGAGTGGCAAACATTTCCACTTATCATCTTAGGACAACCCAAAAATTTTTGTTCAAGCTTTTGATCACAACCAACTGACTAATTTTATACAGTATATGATTTTCAGTCACCCTACATGCATACTTTATACAGTATATGATTGTCAGTCACACTACATGCATAGTTGAACTGGTGCAAACAAAATCTGACTTTGCTATGGTATTCTATATTGATACTGTATTGATGTACCAGTAATAGTATATTGGTCAACAACATTGTCTAATTGACCCATCGCCACTGTAAATCAAAGAATCAATCAACCAATCAAATCATTCATTTAGACCTGAAGTGAACTTTGAACTCTGACTTTGGCAGACACTTATGTGGAGTGTTTAGTAAATTTTTTGGACTTAAATGTAGTATTTGTTTTGTTTAAATGGTGCTTAAGGCCACTTTTAACAGCATTTCAGTCATATCGCGGCAGCTGGAGCAAAGAACTATGGATTGCTTGTTTTTCTGACACCAGATCTACCACTACATCCTTAAGAGCCACCATCTGCTAATCTCACGTAGATTTACGATTATCTACTCATTGATAGGAGACAAATGTAGGAATGGATATTTCCTGCAACCCCTAAACATAATAACTAAAGCTTAAGCAAGCTATAGTTACCATGTTTAGGTAACAAACCAACCACTTTATGTTTTTGTTCATTTATTCTTTCCAAATTAATCATCTTAAATCATAAATGACTTCAAATGAGAATGAGAATGCTAAACAGAATAATGAAAGAGAACAGCAGAGTTTCCTATCAATTATATGTGATTCTGTAAAGTGCCAATTGGAAATCAATATTTTCCCCTCTCTTTCTTCTCCAAACCTTGTGCTTGATAATACCACATACTTACCCATGTGAAAAACTTCAAGAAATATTTTTTATCTCCACTACTTTTTTAAAAATTTCCACATACTTACCCCTGTGAAAAATTAACAAAATATTTTTCTATCTCCACAACTTTTTTAGAACTTCAAGAACTTCAAGAACTTTTTTATGAGGTTCTATAACTTTTTCTTTTAAATTTTAAGAAGTTGTGTTCTGGAACTTGTGAAAGGTTCAAGAACTTAAGTACTAGAACCTTGAAGTTCAAGAGAATTGGTTTAAGAACCATTAAAGATCTAGAACTTGTTTCTAGAACTTAGCAAGTTCTATATCTTAAGAAACCAAAATCTAAAACTTGAACTCTAGAACCAAATGGTTCTTGAACTTTGGTTCAGGAACCTACAAAGTTCATGATATTCTGACTTTTTTATATACAGTTATAAATTGGATTACAGAGGCTAGGAGTTCTGCATACCTAACTATTGCTCATAACGTTCTTGTTACCCAATTACTATTGTAAGTGAATTGTTAGATAAACAATTTGTCATTCAGAGCTTTTGAAATTTTAAAAAATAGAGGCGCTTGAGCGCCTGTATCACTCCCCAGGCATGAATGTACTGATTAAGCAAATTTTTTTTTCATGAATTCAATAAAAACTGAATGTAAGGAAAATAAATGTCAGTCACTGATATCTTAAAAATAGTTCTAGAGAAGCACTTTTCATTGTTTTTAAAAAAATCAAGTCATGTTAAATTCATTTACTAGGTCAGATGAAAAGGTATTAAATTTTCACTGTATACCATATATGGACATAAGCCACCACCACAATGGCCATGTTTATCAACTAATCAAAATTATATGAAGGAATCTGACAGTCATCTGAGGATCATTCCTGTAAATTTGGTTGAAAATTATCAACAAGTTTCTGAGAACTTTTCAAAGTTTTCTGTATAAACCATATATGGAAATAAGGCCTGCCCATTAAAGCCATTTTTTTTTCCGACCAAAGTCATTTTGATAATCTGATAAAAAGTTACCAAAGGATCATTTCTGTGAAATTTGGTTGAAATCCATCAACTTGTATCTGAGAAGAATTTCAAAGGTTTCACCATACCCGGTATATGGAAATTAGCCCTGTCCATTACTGCCATGATTTTTGTCCAATCAAAATTCTTTGAAGGTATTTGGTAAAGGGTCGACTAAGGAAATTTGGTTGAAATCCATCCACTGATTTCTGAAAACAAGATTTTTTAAAGGTTTCACCATATATGGAAATTAGCCACACCCATTAAAGCCACATTTTTCATCCAATCAAAATTCCTAGAGGGAATCTGATAAATGTTCACCAATGGATCATTTCTGTGAAATTTGGTTGAAATCCATCAACTTGGTTCTGAGTAGATGATTTTCAAAACTTTCACCATATATTGAAATTAGCCCGCCCCTTAGATCCATGTATTTCATCCGATCAAAATTCTTTGAAGGAATCTGATAAAGGGTCATCCAAAGATCATTTCTGTAAAATTTGGTTGAAAAATTCCACTGGTTTATGAGAAGATTTTCAAAGTTTTCACCATAATTGAAATTAGTCCCGCCCATTCAAGCTATGTTTTTCATCTGATCAACATTCTTTGAAGGAATCTGATAGAGGGTCATCCAAGGATCATTTCTGTGAAATTTGGTTGAATTCTGTTCAGTACTTTCTGAGGAGAAGATTTTTAAAGTAAAAGTTTCTGGACAGATTGAGGTACGGACAGATGCACACAAGCACGACGGACAACACACCATGACAATAGCCCTCTGGCTTTCAGCCAGTGGAGCTAACAAGTCTGGGTCTTCTCCCAGAAATCACCTTATTTTGAAAGGATCGTCATCTATAATGGTACAATTGCAACAGTTCTTCTGGCCTTTTGACAGTACAGCTAAAAATATAGTTTGAAGGTATTCTGACTGTTTTTCTGTTTAACCTCTGTACTATGTTTTTACATTTTTTTTTACAATACTGCTTTAACCCATTACCACACAAGAAAATTTTAGACATGTCCAAAATATAAGGAGTTGCAGACGAAAATTTAACCTTAAAGGTCAAATTCAAAGAAATTTTTATATTGTCTTTTCATTCATTATTTTTCAAGTATATGGTGTTAATTTAACACACAAACAATATTTTCGCGATTGCAGACCGTGCACATGTACAAAAACCAATTTGAAATGTCAAGATTCAATACTGCCCCAAAACAGCGCATCGCTTACTTCCCCTGTACATTCCCCAAACCGCTTATCTCCCCTGCATTTGTGACGTCATAGTAGAAGCTATCTGTTTTACATGTCCAATGGTTGCTGTACTAAATACAGGCGATAATACGTAAAAAATCGATTTTAAAGGAGAATAATGACGATCTGTGCCGCTTACGGTTGTAATGTTGAATCGGGGACTCAGAGGATCAGCATTTTTACGTTTCCGATTGATTTTAAAAGAAAAAAGTTGTGAATTCATAGCGGACAGCAGTGACAAATTTTGAGCCACCGAGTCATGCAAAGCTTTGTGTGAGACACTTTAATTTCAAGTTTTTGATCAGCCCGAAACTAGCAAATGACGTTGTTTTTAAGAACTTTCGACTCCGATTGAAACCTGACGCCGTGCCAACAATCTTGATCTCGGAGAACCGACGGGAAGAAGAACCGACATGCCGACCATCAGCTAGGGCAATTTCGAGGAAGAAGCTGCAACAGCGGTTAGATCAATTTGGTGAACAAATTGATATCTCTGCCATATAATGTGGGGGTTGGGATTATATAAAACAATGAACGAATCACATTATGGACCGATTTTTCGTGAGACAGCAGAACTGAAAGGGTTCCCATTTTGTTCATCTCGGATATTGTCCTTCCAATATATTGACCAAACGAGACTTTAAATAGAGGAGTATACCGACCTATCAATAATTCATTCAGCCCTGACCTGAGCTTATCAACTCCGACATTGGTTGCCATTTTTGTTTACCTTTATTTTTTATTATTTTTGATTTGGCGGTTTAAACATTGTAACTACAGCCTTTTCAAGCTGTAGTTACCACGTTTAGGTCATCAACCAACCATTTTACTTTTTTGTTACATGCTACTTGGCATAAATTTTGCAAAAGAACGCTGTTAAAAATCAAAGCAGAACTTCCTGTTGGAGTTCATGAGCGGAGACTATGAAGTAAAGGGCGGGCCAGCCATTGGTCAATTTTGACATATTCACGAAAACTGTGTGGCAAAATGAGAAATTAATAATTATAAGTCATTTCCCCTTATTCTCACCATTTTCTCCTCTAGTCATACTCTATTTTTCATGGATCCCATTCCAAAATGACATAATTTTAGACTAGTCCAAATTGAGAGGTGCTTTGAATTTAATTGCTGTTATCAACTACTTAGACCTGTGTTTATTATTGATATGAACATATTTCCCTCATAAACATACTGTTTATCTAGAATTCCAACAATTGGAAATGTTCCTTTTACATGGTTGTTAGAAGGTATTTCCTTTTTTTTATTACCAAAAAATCCATTTAGACACATTAAGGGGTTGACACTAACAGTGTTCCGGGATCCCTTAAAATTGGAAGGGACCCCAGCAATTCCAGGCTAGAGATTCCATTAGGATCCTTCAATAGTTCTCCAGTACAATAGATCTTAAGGTATCAACTAATGCTCCTGATTTTTCGTTTGCTTGCCTTTGTAGAAAACATTGTGGATAATGAAGAAATTGCTTGTACCAAGCGATTTCTTCATTTTCCACAATCTTTTTTGATTTTTTTTTTTTAAGTTGGGCTTAGACGGACAGGATTGCGTATGAATAAGTTATTACTGGGCAAAAAATGTTAAGATCAAATTAAAAAAAAAGTGTTATTTTTTTATTGAAAGAGGTTGCAGATGACAACTTAATTTGTGCCAAAATTGAATAATTATTGTAAATAGGCTTCAAAAATTTGAGAAAATTTGCTATTGCTAGTCACAAGCAATTTCTCCTTTTCCCCCAATATTTGTCACAACTTTCTCCTACTGTGAGTAAAAATAGAGGATTTAGTTGTAATGAGTTAAAAGGAGGTACAGATAATTGAACAGAAAATAGTGGCTATCATTAAGTTCAATTTTTTTCAAAGATCACAATAGTCACTAGCGGAAAGACAAGCTACTGATTGCTTGGTAAAGGGTAAACTTAGACCATGGTCATGTCTTAATTAGTGTTTTAAACAATACAGGAAATGATTACATAATATATGCATAACCCATCCTTTCATGTTAGACAAACTAGTGATATATATGGCACCCTTGATTTTCACCCGTGATCTATGTTTATTCCAAGGACTGTATAACTCCTTGTTAAAGTCCTTATTATTCTATTGCAACTTACTATGACTTTGGAAATAAGCTAAGATGATACTGGAAAAGGTCATAATTTATGTCATGTATGAATTAATCTTAATTTTTTTATAACATGACAGAAAACATTTCCTTGGCAGAAAACATTGTGGGAAATGAAGAAATTGGTTGCAACAAGAAATTTCCAAATTTTCAACAATTTTAATCAAAGCCATTTCTTGAGGTGTATCATAAAATGGTTTATAATGGATTTAAAGAATTGAAAGGTTGACAACCAGAATTTCTTTCTTTCAATAGTCCACAGAGGGAATCATGTCTCTGATAGCAGTCACCACATGTGAAGGAATCACTTTCCTCGCTCCTTTCGCAATCGTCTAGAGGCCAGGTGTCTGTTTAGCCTAGAATAAAAATATGTAAAGAGATCTTAGCTTTTAAACCAAAATTTTTTTGGGTGATGTTTAACTTAATGATAGACAACAGAGTTGGGAATGGTCCAAATTCAAAAAGTAGCAGATGACAATATAAAGTTGATGATCTTTACAGGCTTTGTCTTACGACAGAATCAAGTAACAAGCATTTTCTTCTTTTTCTACAGTGTTTCCAAGATGGTTGGTTGGTGATCTAAATTGTAACTACAGACTGAATTAGCTGCAGTTACAATGTCAACGTCCACAAACCAAGAAAAATGCCTAAAAGGTGTCCAAAATTGCAGTCCAAAGTTCACTTTTGGTCTAAATGAATGAATTGATCGTAAAAAAAAATTCTTTGACAGTTGACAATTGAATTTTTAGAGTTTAAGTGTTGAATGGGGGTAGTAAACTTTGTATAAGGACAAATTGCATGTTACAAGCAATTACTCCTTTTCCCACTATTTTTTTGCAAACTACATTGCTTCAGTATGTCAGAACATTGGATTGTGTGGTAATGGGGTAAGTTTCCTTGCCTTAACCCTTTTCTGTTCAATCCCTGATTTTACATCCCTGTAAATTTATGAATAAGAAACATTGTAGAAAAAGAAGAAATTGCTTATATCAAGCAATTTCTTCTTTTTCCACAATATTTCAAATCCCACTGAATGCTTACTTTCAACTAGAATCCACTTTGAATTTTCGTCTGCAAGTCCTTTGAAATTGGACGGGTCTAAATTTTTAGAAAACAGGAAAGGGTTATAAACAATGTAGGTCATTTATGAAAAATAATTTAGCACTATAACAAAACAATATTTTACTTACTCATGAATTCTTTGGTTTTCCTCAAGTGGGCCTGTCTGTAACGAATGGTCATAGTAGGTAACTCCCTATACATGAATGTTCAGACAATTCATCCGGAATGCAATGCGATCTGTTATGCGTGTCAATCCTGCTTCATCCTTTCCATCTATACTGTTTGTTGTCTTGCAGCACTTGGATTCTGTCACAGTTGGCATATTCACACAAATCTTGCACTGGCACCTGTGAAATTGAATTATTTATTTTAATTTTCATATTTGAGAATGATTTACTGTCCATATTTACAGAGAGTAAACAAACGTTACTGTAACTTTTCTGATGGGGGCACAATTGTAAACCATATACCAAGAACTGTTTTCAAACATTGGACAATGTAGTACTGATTCAAGCAACCAAAACCATTTGAGCCAGTGTTAGACATTTGCATATAATCCTGTCCGATCAGACTTCACTTTGCACCTAGTAGATAGCTACAGACTGAAAGTTTCTTATGACAGCCAGGTAATCATCTAATGCACTATTTGGACAATAAGACTGGGAATGTCATGCACATAATTTCTTATCCTCGTCTTAAATTTACAAACGAAATCTTTGATCGTAAATTTTTGGTAAAAGAAAATTCAGAGGAGTTTTTGTTAAAGTGTCAATAGTCCAGGGATAATTCAAAAGAGGTCTCACTCGCAAACGTCACTTCATTGGGATCTTCATTTAAATTCGTTGTTCAAGTCAGATTCAAACGTTCAAAAAGGGAGTAAGTTAAATTTTTTACGATTCTAATGTTTATAAAGGGCAATATTCGCCGCAAATATTGATCACTCACCACGTTGACACCTCAGGAACATTATCGTCAAAATCGGGGCAAAAAGAAGACGAAGAATATAATCATCACTATCCTCCGATTCCGTAGCAATTGCCCTTCAAACTGGTTAGTACACATAGGGCCTTAAAGTACCAGAAACTGCCATTTCTTCTTCGGGAATATCGCTCAAATCGCTGTCATACTCTACGTCCATTTTTGATAAACTTCTACTATGACGTCACATTTCAGGGGAGTTAATCATATGTATCCAATAGGTAAGGGACATAAGCGATGCCGTAAAAATGAAAAGGTAAAAATAAAAACTCCAATAAAGTGTTTTTGAAACAATCTCAAGAAAAATCAATGAGTATCAATGCACATGTTTATTAATGGAATTTTGAAAATTTGAATTATGTTACCCCTATGGATTTGCCCTTTAATGAAATTTTAGATTTTTTCAATTTTCAGTGTAGAAAACATTGTGTAAAATGAGAAATTTATACAATGTTTTCCCCATTGTTTTTCTTGAATGGCATAAAAAAAAACATCATTGCGTGGGAATGGGTTAAAAGTCAATACAATGCATAGAAACTTAGAACAGTTTTGCAACAATCTTTCTACAAAGGTTTGGGAGGTTGCATTCATCTGAGCCACCGAAATCTCCAGCCTTTTCAGCCTCCCTTCCAAGCTATTGATCAGTTCCAAGACAGATTATGAAAATGGTCCACTTTACCAATACTGCACAATCATGTTCAATTATCTTTGGAGGAGGGGTACTTATCTTTAGTATATTGCAGAAAATCTTTTTGGACAACACCAAATATTGGTGCTCTATGGATAGCCTATGTCCCCTCCAAAAAAGTTCTAGATCTAGAATGTATAGAACAACCCCTAGTTCTTGAATTACCATTAGACATTCATGAACTACTAGAACTGAAGATTTACAACATTCATAAAATAAGTTCTTGGATTTTTTGGTAGGGGAACGGAACTTTGCAAAATACATTGGAAAAAGGTGACAGTTTTCTTTCATACAGCAATTTCTTCTTTTCTTGCAATCTTTTTCAACTTTAAAAGATAGTATATTTCTCCTATTTCTTTAACTCTTATCTACCATTTTTCTCAGTTTGGAAGGTACTGCCTCACAAGAAAAATGTTTTGGAGAATATTGTGGAAAATGAAGAAATTGTCATTACAAGGAATTTTTTTCATTATCCACAATATTTTCTACCCCCCTCCCCCCACAAAGAAAGACTCTTAAAATTCAATCAACTATGTATTGTTGTCTGCACCTTCTTTGAATTTGAACCAGTCTTAAATTTTGTCATCTTGATGTGGGTTAGTGAAAAATTTCAATAGGTGACTTGAGTATCAACAAATTATAAGAAGTTCTTGTCCTACTGAGTCTTTTATTCTATTTCCTGCGGTGATTTGAACAGAAAGTCAGTATACTTTGTTTTTGTTAACACTTCTCATGATGAATAAAATCCTTACCAGAATTGCATTAAGATCAAAGGGCTGACAGTACTGGAGTACATAACAATGGATTCCTGGTATTTCTCACACCAGTACTTCCACTACATCTTTTCCTAGCCTCCAGCTGCTATCCCACTAAGGTTTACAACTATCCATCCATTGGTGAGAGACAAATCTAGACAAAAGAATCTTTGCTTTTATCTATAAACAACTCTTGATAGACAAACATAAGCAGGTGTATAGACAAAGATCAGACTGCACATATCTTTGTCTATACCACCAGACATCTATACCACCAGACAAAAACAGAACTATCCTGGCTCAGCATGACAAATGTTTTAAAAAATGTTCAGGAATTTAAAGATTAACAATACTAGGGAGGGATATGTCTCAAAACTTTGTCCTGTTTACACTAAATTAAATTTTCCATTTGTATCCATCACAGGTGAAAGATGCGTTGATTGGTCAGCCAACTTATCTAAAGATAGTTTTTTTTAGAAAATAAATCATTAACCCATTCCCTCACAGTGACACCTTTTGAGGCCCCTTTTGAAAAACAATTGAGAAAACATTGTGTAAAATGAAGAAATTAATAGTTACAAGCAACTTCTTCATTTTACACAATGTTTTCTACCATGAAAGTTGAAAAATCCAAAATTTCATTAACTCTAAATTTTCGTCTGCAACTTCTTTAGATTTGGACCAGTCTAAAATTTAGACATCTGGTAATGGGATAAATCATATTTTAGATGTAAATTGACGAAACAAATGTTATTCAGTCAGTGTTTTTTGTGGATTTATATTGGATTCTTTTTTGGAGGGGGGGACGTTATCCCAAACATAGGTTGGCTGACCAATCAGTGCATCTTTCACCTGTGGTACCAACAATGTAGGATTAAATGGAAATGTATTAGAATTGATATGATTCTTAACCCATTACCAGACAATCAAATTTTAGACTGGTTGAAGAAGTTGTCTTTGAAATTCTGAACATCTTTATCTTATGGGCTAGAAAACAAAGTGAATATGGAAGAAAATGTTTAAATAAGCAGTTTTTGATTTTCCATGTTTTCCCAAAATTTTCCTTGAGGGGCCTCAAACAGCATCATTGTGTTGAAATGTATTAACTCTTCTCACACAATGACACTTTAAGACGACCCTCAGGAAACAAGAGGACCATGATGGTCCTGTATTGCTCACCTGACTATGTGAGTTCAAAATTTTCAAGACTTTGATTAATTTCTCTATGACATATGTCGGATCCAATGTTTCAAGAAGATTGGTCAAAATTTGTTGCCGCTAGAGTGCTTACAAAATAATTGTTTTAAAGGTACCTTTTCCCATGTTTTCCAACAGAACATTCCAAATTTGATAGGATTCATCCTTGTGACCTATCAAGTTTTTCACCATGTTTCATAAGATTAAACCAAAATTGATACCCCATGAGTGCTTACAAGGAAATTGTCATTAAGGCCCTTTTTCCCGTGTTTTCCAATGGAACGTTCTCATTTTCATATGATTCATCTTCTGACCAAGCTTAAAAAAGATTGGGCCAAAATCATGGCCCCTACAGTGCTTACAACGAAAATTGTCATTAAGGCCCTTTTTCCTTTGTTTTCCAGCAAAACCTTCTCATTTTCAATCAGGATCATCCTTGTGCTCAGACAAGCATTCTGACAAAGTTTCATGAAGATTGTGCCAAAATTGTGACCCCAGGATTGCTAACAAGTAAATTGTCGGTAAGGCCCCTTTTCCCACTTTTCCAACGGAGCATTCCCATCTTTGTTAGGGTTCATCTTTGTGACCCAACAAAATTTCATGAAGATTGGGCCAAATTTGTGGCCCATAGAGTGCTATTTAGGCAATTGTTGACAACAGACATTCAATGATCACCAAAGCCTACCATGAGCATGATGTGCTCAGGTGGGCAAAAAGCTTAGGAAAATATTTGGGAAAATAGAAAAATTGCTTGTTACTAGCGATTTAATCATAATCCACAATGTTTTCTAACCCCCCCCCCCCCCCGAAAAAAAACAAAACAAAAAAAACACCAAAAAAAAAAAAAAAAACACCAAAAAACACAAAGATCTTAAATTCCATCATCTGAAAATTGTTGTCTGCAGCCACTCTAAAATCATCTTGTATTGGGTTAAAGACATAACCACCTTTTCTCTTTTGATGTGAATTTAACATTAGTCTTTTATCTTTTTTTGCAGGGAGCTATTTCAGTTTGAATATAAAAACTGGATAAAGCTGGGTAATGAGACGGCTAAGTGTCAAGTTAAAGACCTTATCATTATGAGTGTTTTCTTCACAAAATAGTACATGTACATATTTTTGAAACTACTTATCAAATATATTAAAGTTGACCTTGTGATTCTAACTCATCATTCAAGAGATGAAGAGAATATATTTTGTTCTCATGGAAATATGAACCGAACAAGAGGCCCATAGGGCCGTATCAGTCACCTGAGTTCAAAGAGCACAAAAACAAATAAAAGTCCACCAGATTAAGCTACATACTAAATAACAAAGCTCTAAGCCTCTTAGTTCGAGAGAAGAAGATTTTTAAAAAATTTCACTTTTAAACTTGGGACATCTTGGAACAGGCTAATTCTGACCCTGGGGCAATAATTTATACAATCTTGATGGAGGTCCACCAGGTGATGCTACATGCAAAATATTAAAGCTCTAGGACCTCCTGTTTGGGAGAAGAAGAGTTTTAAATTTTCACTATATAAGCCCTATATAAAATTCGTGACATCCGGAAATGGGCTAATTATGACCCTAGGGTCATAATTCATACAATATTGATAGAGATCCACCAGATGATTCTACATATCAAATATCAAACCTCTAGGCCTATCTGATTGATAGAAGAAGATTTTTAAAGTTTTCACTATACAAGCCTACGTTAAATTTGTGACATCCAGGAATGGGCTAATTTTAATCCTGAGGCAATAATTTGTACAATTTTGATAGAGGTTCACAAGAGGATGCTGTATACCAAATATGAAAGTTCTAGGCCCTCCTGTTGAGGAGAAGATGCTTTTTACAAAATTCACTATATAAGTCTTTGATAGATTTGTGACATCTGGGAATGGGCAATAATTTTTTACAATCTTGATAGAGATCCACCAAATGATGCTGTATACCAAATATCAAATTTCTAGGCCCTCTTGTTTGGGAGAAGAAGATTTTTACAAATTTCACTATATAAGCCCTTTGTAAAAATTGCAAAGTCCGGGGTTGGGCTAATTCTGTCTCTGGGGGCCATGATTTATACAATCTTTATAGAAATTCACCAGATGATGCTTCATACCAAATATAAAAGCTCTAGGCCCTCTAGTTTGGGAGAAGATTTTTTAAATGACCCTGGGGTTATAATTTAAACAATATTGATAATGTCCACTAGATGATGCCATATACCAAATATCAGAGCTGTAGGTCTTTTGGTTTGGTAGAAAAAGATTTTTAAAGTTGTCACTATGTAAGCTCATGAACCCCCCCACACCTTTGCCCCCCCCCCCCCTCCCCTAGCACTGCCAATTCTTAACATGTTTTTTTTCTTGTACAAACTTGATAAACCTTGCGATAAAGATTCTAAATACCAAATGTGAAACTAATCTGACAGCTGGTTCATGACAAGAAGATTTTTAAAGATGTACCCTTTTTTGCCCCTTACGGAGTCCCAAGGGGAGATATCTCCATGACATGCTCAAATATGAATAAGGATTGAAATCCATCCAAGGGTTCTTAAGAAGAAGTAAAAAGATAGAAAGTTAACACACAACGCACAACTCAAGATGCACAACGCACAACGCAAGATGCACAACGACGGACAAAACACGATCACAATAGGACACCATGACCTAAAAACCTGATCACACTGTATGATTACATGAAGGGGATTCATAATTTGTGTGATACGGTTTTTCGGTTCATACCTCCATGAAAACCAAAAAATATCTCTTCATTTCTTATAATCTAATAGTATCAACAAACAAGAGGACAGATCGCTCACCTTAACTGTCTGCTTTTAAAAAAATGCAATTAGAGACAAATAACTATAATCAGTTTCATGAAGATAGAGGCAAAACTGTGACTTCTATATTATAAACAAAGAAATTGTCATTATGGCCCCTTTTCCTGTGTTATCCTATGGAATGTTCCTATAATCTATAAGGTTCATCTCTATGACCTTACAAGTATCCTGACCAAGTTACATGACCATGAGCCAAAATTATGACCTCTAGAGGATTAATAAAAAAATTGTCATTAAGGCCCCTTTTCCTGTGTTTTCCAAAAGTACCTTCCTATAATCAATAGGGTTCATCCTTGTGACTCAACAATTATTCTGGCCAATTTTCATGAAAATTGAGCCAAAATTGTGGTCTCTTAGAGTGTAAACAAAGAAAATGTCATTAAGGCCCCTTTTCCTGTGATTTCCAAAAGAACCTTCCCATAATCGAAAGGCTTCATCCTTATGCCCTAAGAATTATTCTGGCCTAGTTTCATGAAGATTGAGCCTAAATTGTGACCTCTAGACTTTAAACAAAGAAATTGTCATTAAGGCCCCTTTTCCTGTGTTTTCCGATAAAACCTTTCCATTATCAATAGGGCTAATCCTTATGACCTAACAATTATTCTGACCAAGTTTCATGGAAATTGAGCAAAAATTGTGGCCTCTAGAGTGTTAAGAAAGAAATTGTCATTAAGGCCCCTTTTCCTGTGTTTTCCAATAGGATCCTCCAATAATCGATAGGGTTCATCCTCGTGATCAAACAATTATTCTGGCAAAGTTTCATGAAGATAAAGCCATATTTGTGGCCTCTAGAGTGTAAACAAAGAAATTGTCATTAAGGCCCCTTTTCCTGTGTTTTCAAATGAAACCCTCCCATAGGGTTTCTCCTCATGACCTAACAATTGTTCTGACCAAGTTTCATGAAGATAGGGTCAAAACTGTGGCCTCTAGAGTGTAAACACTTCAATTGTTGACGCTGACGCCACGACGGACGACAGACATTCAACGATCACAAAAGCTCACCATGAGCAGGTGCTCAAGTGAGCTAAAAGGCAAAAACCCTACATCTTTTGATACCTTTTTGTATTGGACTATTTTGTGCGGAAGCATACAAAATAGCTGCGTGCTCAAAATTTTGTTCATGGAGTTATAATTTATTAGACCTATCAGAACGCCCGATTTTGATATACGAAACTAAAGATTAAATAATTGGTTATTGAGTAGAATTTTATTTTTGAAATTTACATCATTGTCCAAAATCAGCTGAGCTGTTTATTTTTATGTTTACTTTTATGTTCAATTCACATTGGATTTTACCATATAATTTCAATGATGTATATATTTCATATTTGAAAAATTGTTCTTTTCAATCTTTTAAGTCGAAAGTTCATTTTTTTTTTAACTTGATTAATATTTGCTTTTCATAAAAATGATTTTATCATGAAACTTTTAAGTCAATATGATATAATGACTTTTAAGTCATTTAAAGGCTGCCTTAATTCAATAAAAGCTGTGGACATTATTGTGCTAACAAAGATATTTCAATCAAGTTCTCCTATTCCTGTGATACTTGACGGACCTCATCCATTTTCAAAACAATTCATTCTAAGGATTATACAAACATTCCCCAAAAGTTAGAAAATAATTCAAAATTACATTAAAACCAAAGGGCAGAAAACTTAACTATAAAAACAGCCCCGATTTAAAAACCAAGAGGACCATGATGGCCCTATATCGCTCCCCTGAGTATGATGATTCATGGTTTTATGATATATATGAAAAAACCGGCCCTATGCCTAATCATTTTGGAGAAGTACCCGGTAGATGATTAAGGATTTTCTCCTTTAATCTTGGTAGATTGATGATCCCACCATATAGCGTTAATTTCCAGAATACGGTAATTCTTTGAAGAATTTTGTTAGAGGGTCAATAGACATTGATACATACTAAATATCAATATTATTTCTATCTAAAATCATGGATTGTACAGGAAAGGGTTTATTTTCAGAATATGATAATTCTAGGAAGTATTTTAGTAGATGATGATTTATTCCAAACATAAAAGATCTAGGCCTTATGGTTTGGGAGGAGAAAATTTTAAAAGATTTCCTTCCTTATTCCTATGTAAAATCAGGGATCACACAGAAAAGGGCAAATTCTAAGAGTACGGTAATTCTTTGAAGTAATTTGGTAGAAGGTCAATAGATGATGATTTATACAAAATATCAAAGCTCTAGGCCTTATTGTTTGGAAGGAGAAGATTTTTTAACTCATTTGCTAGGGCAACCAAGTTCTTCATGAAGAGCATGACCTAAGGATTATTTCTGTGAAGTTTGATTGGATTTCCATTGTTAGTTTAACAGATTCTTTTGTAATTCTGAACTGTCAGATGGACAGATGGATGGACGCCGGACAATGAAAGATCACAATAGCTCACCCAGAGCACTTTGTGCTCAGGGGAGCCTAAAAAGGAGGATAAGCAGGTGGTGAAGACAAATCTTTGTCTATACCTCCTGCAAATCAGGAATATACTGGGTTCAGCATGACAAGGATTAACAATAAAGTACCCATTTTCTATTCCTGCTTCAAAAATCACTTACATTGTGTTTTAGAATAAAGATTACTGCAGGGTTTTTTTTTCATTACTATTAAGACTTAAAGCAGAGTTTTCTCATACACAAGGATGTCACATTTTATAATCACTTTATTTGCCATGTCAAATCTTAATGGTGTATGTATATATTTTTGAAACTACTTTTCAAACATATTCAAGTTGCCATGTAAGATCTTTTAATATATCAGGGCAGGTAAGCTGCAGCTTTGTAGAACAAAAACCTTTTTTTAAGCCCCAAAGAGCTCATTAACCAAACACCACATAACAAAATTTTAGACTAGTCTGAATTGACAGAAGTTACAGATGGCAATTCAAATTTGCTGATTTATTTCTATGATACATCAGGATCCTAACGACATAGGAGCCTTTTCTAAAAGACATAATTGGAATAGCTGGGTGGAGGATTATATTGCGATGCTACATGAAAAATTCAGAAGCTCTAGGCCTATAAGTTTTGGAAAAGAAGATTTTTTTTGTGAGATTTCCTTCTTTATTCTTATGTAAAGAACAGGATCCTACATGTAGGCTACTTTTCAGAGTTGTGTAATTTGTTAAAGTAATTTTGTCGAGGGTCATTAGCTGATTATATTTACCAAATATCAAAGCTCTAGGCTTTATGGTTTGGAAGAAGAAAATTTCCTTCTTTATTCCGATATAAAATCAGGCATCACACAAAATAGGGCTACTTTTCATTGTAGAGTAATTATTTGAAGTAATTTGGTAGAGAGCTGATTACATACACCAAATTTAAAGATTTCCCTCCTAACTCCTATTTAAAATCTAGGATCCAAAAACATAGGTCTAATTTTAACCCTTGTCATGCTGAACCCAGAATATTCCTGTTTTGGCAGGAGATATAGACAAAGATCAGACTGCACATATGTGTAGTCTGATCTTAGTCCACACCTCCTGCTTGACTCTTTTAAGCTAGAGTTGGTCATAAAATAAATTTTCATAAAAAAATAAGCATAACTAGTGTATCCAGTGCTGTCAACCCTTTGAATTTCATGCAATTCTGTAGAGGATTTTATTCAGCATGGCCGCCGTCATAGCGCAGTTGGTAGCGCGTCGGAATATCATTCAAAAGGTCCCGGGTTCTATCCCCGATGGCGGCAATACTCTTTCCGACATTTGTCTACCGATAATTGTAAGCCTATGTGGGATAGCAGCTGGAGGCTAGGAAAGGATGTAGTGGTAGTACTGGTGCGAGGAATACCAGGAATCCATTGTTAGGTGCTCCAGCCGCTGCGATATAACTGAAAGATTGTTAAAAGCGGCATTAAACCCCATTCAAATAAACAAATAAACATTTAGCATGACAAGGGTTAAGAGAAGAGAAATTCTTTGAAGCAGCTTAGTAGATTGTCATCAGCTGAAGATATAAGTACTAAATATCCAAGGAATAAGCCTTTCAATTTTGAAAAGATGATTTTTAAAGATTTCCTTCCTTTTTCAAGTTTCAAGAGTTCTCAATGAATTTTTATTCTTGATACATTTCTTTTTTTAAATGAACAAATGCTTGTAGTGACTGATCACAATTGCTCACTCCAACCTGTTTGTGCTCACTTGAGGTAAAACTCAGATCATTGGGTCAAGAGATATAGCAAAGTTCAAGATTTGACCTTTGAACTATGTCTTTTCGGTTAACCATTAGAGTAGGAGCAAAGCAAATGACTGTGCTGTGTATAAAATATGAAAATCAGAGCATAGAATAAAGAAGTACAGTAAAACCCCTCCTTACGACCACCCCGGCACCCCGCTATTACGACCGATTTTTTACAGAACGGAATTTTTTGTTCTTTATTTCAATGGTCGCAAACCCCTCTAAAAGGGGCACTCCGCTATTCCGAATTACGACCACTAAATTCAGTACCAACTATAGCTGATACACTATTTTGAACCCCGCTAAAACGACCAATAACTTCACACATTGAGACCGACCACCCGAATTTCACACTTGATAAGAGCGACACTAATTGGGTATGAATACATTGTAAATACATTATCGGATTTTTGATTATGTGATATCGAACCTTTATTATAATAGGTGTTATGATTAAAGTGGCCGATCACTTTTAGAAATTATAGCTGGTATTATTTTTAATTGTTATTTGAATGTGTCACGGGTTTTGACTCGAGTAATGAATTCAAAAGTGAAAACTTATCCGAGAAGTTACGATTAGTTTGTTTACGGCGTTCCGAACAGTTAATTAGCAATTAAATTTTGATTTTAGCGTAATAGATGCTTGGTATTTGCATTATAGAAGATATGATATTGACAGTTTGACACTTTGAACCTGTACTTACGAATAAATAATCTGAGGTCGTACTTCTGAATCAGATGGATCAAATGGAGAATAGCGAAAGTAGAACTTATCAAAGATCGTAAATTTGAAAATGACATAAGATTCCACTGTAATACATGTTCTTAAAGTTTCATTTTTGTATGTATAGCATTAATATATTCAAATAACAAAAATTAATTAAAATGAATTACTTGACAAAAAAACGACCAAACCTCAGTATTACGACCAACCCGCTATTACGACCACTTTCAGAAAGTGGTCGTATTAGAGGGGTTTTACTGTATTGGCATGGTTAAAATTTAACCTAAGTCGTCTGCTGTAACCTTGACCTTTAAAGTAGGAGCCTGACGCATTTTTGTGGTAAAGTCACACTCGTAAAGATGTAAAAGTATGTGAAATATGCAAATTGGACCAAAGGTCTAATCCATTACAAAATTTTAGACTGATCCAATTTGAAAAATGATGTAGACAACAATTTCAAGATGGTGGAATGTAAAAGATCTCAAAGACTTTGACTTCCAGGATAGAAAAAAATGTGAACACTGAAGAAATTGCTTGTAACAAGCAACTTTTTAACTGCCCACAATGTTTTCCAAAGGTTCTTTCTTAGGGGGTGTAAAAAAGCAGGATTCTGTGGAAATGGGATAAGAGATGTTTAAAAACAAAGTTGTTGTACAATGATGACAACACAGACGATGACAAGCTCATAGCAATACCTTTGGCTTCCTCTGAAAACAACCAAGTCAAAATGAACCTATCATAGAAGTAAAAACTTTTCGGTGTGTATGTTTACTCTTGCCATGCTGAACAAGGAATAATCCTGCTTCAGCTTAAAGAATAGACAAAGATTAGCTTGCAGATAAGTGCAGTCTTATCTTAGTCTACACATCCTGCTTGGCTCCTTCAAGTTTGAGTTGTTGACAAATTTAATTTTCAAAATTCTTTTTGACTTTTAACCAGTGTTTCCAGTGCTTTCAGGCCTTTGATTTTTAAAATCAAATTAAGATAAGTATAATATTCAGCATGACAAGGGTTAAGTTTGGTAGACTGACAGAACCACAGACATTTGCTGGTCAATGTTATCACAGTATTCCCACATTTGAGGGCACACAGATTTTATACTTTCTTAACCCCGTAAGCCCATTCCCACATTATCCTGTTTTTGCCCCCCCCCCAAGAATAATCTTTAGAAAACATTGTGAAAATGAAGAAATGACTTTATAAGTAGTTTCCTGATTATCCACAATGTTTTCTACCCAGAAAAACAAAGATTTTTAAAATTTCAACAACTGAAAATTTCATCTGCGCAGCAAAAATGCTCAACATAAATGTCAGAGTTCAAAATTCATTTTCTGGTCAGAATGAATCATTTGATTGGTCAATTGAAATTTGATTAACAACAGCCATCCATCAATTATCAAAAATTTTTCAAACAGGTGATACTGACTACTGCATGTAATATTATGGTATAAAGTAATACCTGAAACTCCTAGGTCTGCAAGAACTGCATATTTTCTATGCTGAACGCTGCTCATATTGTCAAACATTGCATCCAAAATCAAAAACCCTATACAGAAAAGGAAAGCTAGAACTCCTATGCCTATTCCATAGCCACATGCATTTGAATCTCCACTCATTTGGCAATGATGATGGTTGTAGTACCCCCCAGCTGATATACATCCGAAAACAATGATGGAAAACACCTGAAAAGATAAAAGCATTGATTATATAGTCACCGATGTAGAGTTAAATAGTATCAAGTTGCTGAAGAAAATGGTCGATTGGAAAAAACTTAAGGATGAAGCATTATTCCAAGAGAAATGATGAATCGCAGCTGTCAATCAAATAACCAGTCTACCAATCATTTAATTCATTTAGACAAGAAATGAGTTTTGAACTCTGACATTGCCTGCCAATTTTGTTAACCTTTTTTGCTGGTTTAGCAAAATTAAATGTCGTAACTACAGCTTTTTCAAGCTTTTCCAACCAACTATTCTCCTTTTTATGTTGAATGCCACTGGCCATAAATTCTGCGAGCTAACGCAATTCGTAATTGAAGTAGGACTTCCTGTTGGAGTCAATTGGCATGGCCAGTGGAGTAAGTGGGTTGGGCCAGTGATTGGTCAATTAATGTGACATGGGATGTTAAATAATAACAAACACTTAGCTCAGTGGTGTTTGTATGACCAGAATTCATTATTTTGAGAATTTATCATTTTGACCATGATATCATTTTAAACATCGGTCAAGATAATGTTGAATTTATGTATTGAGTTTACACTCATCAGTGTTATATATGCAAAACAATTGACAGATCAGATGCAATCTAAACAAGAGAGCTTTTGGCCCTAAAGCGCTCACTTGAGTTGAAAATTACATAGGTAAAAAATCCGAAGTAACAAATTTTGCCCTAAAGTGACCAGTTATCAAATCTTGTCAAAGGAATCAAGAACAAAGATCTTGTTTGCTTGTATCAATGGGGTTCAACGCTACTTTTAACAGTATTTCAGTCATATTGCAGTAGCTGGATCACCTAACCAAGGATTTCTGGTATTTCTCACACTAGTAGCTTCACTACATCCTATCTGAGCCTCCAGCGCTCATTCCACCTACGTTTATGATTATATACCCATAAGTGGGAGACAAATGTCTGAAAGGATAAATTGTATTTGCCTCGACCTTCGATTAGACCCTGACAAATATTCTGACAAACATTCTTACAGAGCTTCAAGGTATTTGTGAAGGAAAAGTAATGACCAAGTTTTTGACTCCATATGACCCAATATCTAGCTTGACTGATTTTAATGGAGACAAACAGGCATACTGACATAATATCAAGTAATTTCAAGCAAAAATGTGGCCTTTAAAATGCAGACAAGGTATATCTGGATTTAGCCTAGTGACCTAGTTTTTGACCCCATATTGCCCTAATTCAAACTTAGCCGAGATATGTTTCAGACAATCATTCTGACCAATTATCAAGTCATTTGCAGGGCCTTCTCTAGGTTGAATTTTCTTTTCGCCATCACTTTCACAATTCTTTTAGCTAATTTTAAGGGGACCACCTAAGAAACATTTCTGCAAAAGTTTGTTCAAATTGGCCCAGTGGTTTGGGAGGAGATATCATTTAAAAAATCGTTCTTTATTTCCATACCCCCCCCCCCCCCCTGGGGCTCTGCCCCTGGGGACCCGAGGATCATGATTTTAGCTATTTTGAAAGAGGTCAATATACTGATGCTTCATGCACAATATCAATGCTCTACGCCTTCTGGGTCAGGAGGAGAAGATTTTTAAAGATTATTTCAAATTTTTATTTTTGTTGCCGGATTTCAATTCTTTTAGCTATTTTTGAAGGGGACCAACTAAGAAACATTTCTGCCAAATTTGGTTCTAATTGGCCCATTGGTTTGGGAGATGTCATTTAAAAAATCGTTCTTTATTTCTATATAAACCCAACCCCCCTGGGGCTTTGCCCCTGGGGACCCGAGGATCATGATTTTAGCTATTTTGAAAGAGGTCAATATACTGATGCTTCATGCAAAATATCAAGGCTCCAAGCCTTCTGGGTCAGGGGGAGAAGATTTTTAAAGATAATTTTAAAATTTTACTTTTGTTGCCATGGCAACTTTTTAACGGATTTCAATTCTTTTAGCTTTTATTGTAGGGGACCACCTAAGCAACATTTCTGCCAAATTTGGTTCAAATTGGCCCAGTGGTTTGGGAGGAGATGTCGTTTAAAGAAATTGTTGACGCATGACGCACGATGGCCGGACGCCGGACAAAAGGGGATCACAATAGCTCACTTGATCACTACGTGCTCAGGAGAGCTAAAAGTGGAGCCAAATCTCTCACCAAGAAGCCAAATGAGAAGCCAAATATCTTGCCCAGTTTGATGACACTGAAATCCACTGCAAAGTCCCCCACCCCTATGATTACTGAATGTGTTATCAATCTTGTTCATTTGAATTTAATCAGACAAGCCATATTTTATCAAGAAATTTCTGGATATTGAAATAAAATTTCCAAGTCACATCCCCCCTAGTAACCTACCCACCCACAGAGAATTGCATACAAGTTTTTCTGTGTCTGATCTGAACCCATTCAATTGTCGAATCAATTTTATAAAGTAAAATGACATTAATTATTGTTGTAAATTCCTTTTTCTTAAACTTGTTATCCAAAGTTATGTTTTGTAAGACCAGGGATTTACTTTAACAGAGATCGATTGATTGAATGGGGTTTAACACAGCTTTTAACAGTATTTCAGTCATATTGTGGCAGCTGGAGCACCTAACAATGGATTCCTGGTATTTCTCACACCAGTACTACTACTACATCCTTTCCTAGCCTCCAGCTGCTATACAACTTAGGTGCATGATTATCCACCCATTGGTGAGAGAGCTTTAACGGAGATAAAAGTCATTGCATTTTGTGTCAGTAAGATACCCTCAAATATTCCTACCCTCAAATATTCCTATGTTGATAGAAAAAAAACAAATGGAAAAGCCAAATATTTTCCCCAGTTTTATGCCAATGAAATCCGCTGAGCTAGGAGACTATTGAATTCAAAAAGCCCCCCCCCCACACACACACACACCCAAAAAAACTTTAATAACTGAATGTGTGATCCATCTTGTCGTTTTAATTCAATCAGACAATTTAAAATAATTTTTTAGGAAATTGTGGGATATTGGAATGATGTTTCCGGGTTGTATCCCCCCTCCCCGAGTAACCCATCCACCCACAAAGAATCACCAGCAAGTTTTTCTGTGTCTGTTCTGAAACCTATCAATTATGGAATCGATCAATTTTATAAAGTGAAATTGAGATGAAGTATTAACCCTTGTCATGCTGAACCCCGAATATTCCGGGTTTGGAAGGAGGTGTAGACCAAGATCAGCCTGCACGTAAGTGCAGTCTGATCTTGGTCTAGACCTCCTGCTTGTATTTTTCCTGCCAGATTTGTTTATGAAGTTAATTTCTAAAACAAAATATTGATTTTTGAACAACAAGTTCCATCAGTGCTTTCAGCCCTTTGATTTGACAGCAATTCAGTAAGGTTAATTATACAGCATGACTAGGGTTAATTATGGTTGTGAATTCCCTTTTCCTACACTTTTTATACAAAAAGACCAGTGAGACCAGTGATTTACTTTAGCAGAGATCAAAGTCATTGCGTTTTTCTGTCAGCAAGTTACCCTCAAATATTCCACTGTTAATGGAAAAACATGTCTGATGTCACAAAAATGTCGGGTCTTTCCATTCTACCTTACAGGGGCAGAGGGTTATGACGTACATCAGTGAGACCAACAACAGACTGTAGAGAGCTGCTCATGTTAAACAATTTCCCACATGAAGAAATTAGACACAGATTGGTGCACAAGTATTGGTTATTTGTATATTTTAGTCAATTTATGATCTATTCCATGGGAAATATATTCTGGATTTATTGTCAACCCATTGAAGTAAGGTTTCCCAAATTTGAGTTGTTGAATTTAACTTGATGTAATGTACACTATCACTTAAAAAGTCTTTATGATCATGTTCAGAGATTGTCACCTGTATCTTAGCGTTTATTGCTTGTCACACTTCTTTAATTGACTGACTCGCTTGTTTATTGAAATTAGACACCAATGTCACTGTTTTAACACCTTGACCATGAAAATCTGCCTACATTGCAGTCTGATATAGACTTTTGGTGCACAGGGAAAATCAATATGGCTTCCACAGACTTTTTTTTTTGCAAGCCTTTTCTCCAGATTCAATTTTTTATCGCCACTTACCTTATATTTTCGCATTTGGTGACAAAGGCGATTGCCAGCAAAGGCTGTGCATTTGAGTAAAAAATACGTCTTACAGAGTGCAATCATAATAATTCTAAGATTTGATCTACTTTATACTTACCTAATTTAGGACCCCATGTGACCTTAATTCTTGTTTGGCCAAGATATTATCGTAACAATCATTCAGACCAAATACATGTATATAATCATTAGAGCCGAAAATGTGGCCTTAAGAGTAAAAGAAGAGGGTCAAAATGGCCCTAAATCGTGATTGATTTGAGCTAAGCCCTACCTGCCACACAGATGATTTTTAAAGAGTAATTCCATGATTTCTCTAAGTCTGATAAGCCCTGCCCTACCCACTTTATTTTGAAAATAAAAATTTCAAGAAAACAAGTTTTGAAAAGGGTCATCCAAGGAACATTCCTGCCAAATTTGGTAAAAATACTTTAATATTAACTGCATACTGTATAAAACAAAATATTCAGCTACTTGGTTGTAAAGCTTTTTTAATTTTCCTATACAAATAAGGACTATAGGCAAAAATTTGCTTTTTAACATGATCCACTTCTCCTGAAACTCTCACCACTTCTCCCCATTTTGAAAAACTTCTCAGACTAGGGAGAAGTCACTTCTCCCCAAATTCCTCATCCTTTATTTCAGTCCTTATTACAGAGATCTTATTCCTTTGAACAAATATTTTTGTCTTCTTTCTTCTGGTTCGAGAATATAGGAATCTGATTCTGAAATTATTTTCTTGAATTATTTCATATATAGATGGTTCTACAATTTCAATTATCAAAAGTTATAATAATCAATATTGTGAAAAGAGAGTATAGGTGGTCTGAACTTACAAAAATGGTCAGAGTTTATTTTGAAGCAGAAAATAGGAAGCATTATCATTATCACTATTTCATTTAACTCATTACCAGAAGACAAAATTTCCAGACTGGTTCAAATCTAAAAAAAAGTTGAAGACCACATTCAAAATCAGAATATACTCAAAACAGAAAATAAGTACCAGGTAAAAAATATTGTGGGAAAAGGAGAAACTGCTTGCTACAAACACTTCCTCTTTTTCTCACAAGTTTTCCATTTAAACATTTAAAATCTTCAAAAATCAAAAAAAGCGGGATTGTGTGGTAATGGGTTAAGATCTGTCACCTTCACCTGTATGTAACAATAAATGGATAAAAAGCTTTGAAAAAGGTGCATTTTGACTGAGTTGCAGTTACTGCAAGTAAAGGATCGAGATTATTAACGGCTGAGTACATAAATCACAGATTGTATAGAGGTTTAAATTTGAAACTATCTTAACACAGAACCATTTGTTCTAGCTTTTTGGATAATGTTACTGAATGGATTAATTACCAAAATAAGATAAGTGAAATTTCATTTCTGGATAAAATCCCAACATTGTTACTTATGAAAAGATCGTAGAAGCCGTAGATTGTTTGTCTTAGTTTTTCTATATTTGTTAAATCTGAGTAGATGGATTTCATTGAAAATGATTTTTTTCTTTTAGTTTTACGGGAAAATCATTTTTATCAACAAGGTTTTATTTCTTTTATCAATGAATTTTAAAATACGGCAAATGACAGGACATTTGTAATAAAATTTGCCATTATTCTCACTGCTAGAAAGTACGCAACAAATCTCACATATTGAACAGATAAACATAATGTGCCAATTAGGGCTGTAACGATACAGAAAGTGACGAATACGAATACAGATCACGATACAGGGTCATGAATATGAATATTTATTCATGAATACAACTTATTCCAGGAACAGACATATTTATATATATATTTCTTTGAGTAAAGAATGAAACAAACTGAAGCTTATCTGTGATACAGACAGCTGTTTTATGTTAACTATTTTATTATTTCTGCAACAGCAATCAAAGGTGTATGGCAAATTCAAGCCTAACAAAGGGTGAATCAAGATCCGTCGTTGATTGAAGCTGGATCATTTCATATCACTTGTCTCTAAATTATGGATTTCACGTATTTGTACTTTAAATTTGTATATTTTGAATCATGTTGTAAACTTCTATCTGTTACAAACTTACCAATTAATATGAAAAATTTTGTCACCAGAATTGATCACTTATAATGAAAAGTCGAAATATTTAAATTTTAGCCAACATTCAAGGTATATTGGACATGCAGCCATAGCTTACCTTTTATTTTTTTAAAGGGAGGTAATTTATATGTTGCATAATTGAAGACAATGGTCTTTGCTCGGAAAAATTATGTCATTCAATTTCTTCAAAATCTGCACTTAATGGTCAATAAGATAGAAAACTAGGCCATAAATACTAGAATTTGAATTGAAAATCTTGATTTAAAAGGTTTAGTAGATCTAAGACTGACTTAAAAAAGATGATTTTTGATTGTTAGTATTAACAGAGGTCTGACCGTTGACGGTCAAAGTCATGCGTCTATTGTTCAGTTAATCTATCATTCACTACCCAAAATGCCACTTGTAGACAACAAATAAATAGCTGTTACCAGTGAAATAGAAATTCTTTGATTCAGTATCTAGAAAATGTATTCAGTTTCACCAGAGGCGCCCTCTGTCAATCGGCTACGGGAGCCGCCTAGGCTTTAAGGATTTACGTCTTTCTTCATATATTTGATAAAACCGTCGTTATAGCTTGTGCATGCTGGATATCTATGACCTCTTGGATATTTTTTTGCACTTTGCATCCCGGAAAAATATTTCACATTTTGTATTCGCCAATATTCGGTTCTCAGACAGACGAATACGATACATACTCGCCGGTAAAAACATATTCGATTCACCGAATATTCGAGTGTATCGTTACAGCTCTAGTGCCAATAAAATAATTGACTCTTCAGAATGGAAAGGGTTTGATATCAAAAAGTTCCTATAATTCCGTCTGTCCACAAGGGCTTGCAACCCTCCAATCAGCCAAGGTGCAAATAAAGCAAATATGTTGTCTATCGGTACACACTTGATTTACTATCAAAGGGTTTCTGATCGGCAGTTGTATAATTGATTTACTGTCCCCTGATTTGATAGCCTTTTTAAGGCGACTTCGACTTCGCTCTGATCAGCAACTCAGGCCAAGTTTTATGAAACCAGGCGACTTCTTTGCCTGAGTAGCCCACTCTGCAGAGCCCTGAATCATTCTAATTAATTTTAAGATTAATTGAACTTAAAATGCAGCCTCTAAAGTGCAAACAAGGTTTTTTTTCTGAGATTTGATGTAGTTTTTGACCCCTAATGACCAATATTCAACATTGGCTGAGATATAGTTGACACAATCTGAAAATATATTTAGAGTAAAAATGTGGCCTCTAAAGTGCATACAAAGTATTTCTACAATTTGATCTAGTGACCTAGTTTTTGACCCCATGTGACCCTAGAAGGAACTTGGCTAAGATATTATGGAGATAATAATTTTGAACCCTCCCCCCCCCCCCAAAAAAAAGAAATATTTAAAAAATATATATATATATATCAACTCATTTTAGCTCAAATTAAGATGTCTAAGGTTAAAAAGGTATTTCCAAAGATTGACCTAGTGACCTGTGTTTTTCCATCAATACAGGCTTGTGTTGAAAGACAACCTCAATGAATGTGATCCTTTTTTGTTAGATAAAACCACCAGTCTTAAAAAAAGAACCTTTGATAAGTAGTTTATGAAAAAGTAAGTTACAACTATAATTAATCTACTTAACCCTTTCTTGTTTAGCAAAATTTTAGACCCGTCCAAATTCAAAGCTTTTGCAGACGAAAATATAAAGTTGGTTTTATTTGAAAAATAACCATTCAGTATGTTAGAAAACATTGTGGAAAAAGAAGAAATTGCTTGCTACAAGCAATTTCTTCATTTTTCAAAATGTTTTCTCAATTATTAAATCACAGGGACGTAAAAACCAGGGATTAACCAGGAGAGGATTAAGGTCTTGACTTTAAAAAAATTCAATTTGTGGGCTGAAGTGCTGAGATGAAAAGACCTGGTAGTGTGTGAGCCTGCATGTATGTGTGCGTGCATATCTATTTGTTAATGTTTTGATGAGGGACTTGGGGCGCCATCCCGGAAAAATACTGTAAATCCCAGAAAATGTTGTCCAATGTCCAAGAGTTGGTTGAAAAAATTATAGCATGTCTCACACTGACATTGGTTGAAGTTGATTTCCTACAATTTGCACATTGTTTGTATGACATGAGTTAACTGCCCATGCACAGAAATGGCACTGATTGAATATGGGACACTGTTCTAATACGGAAAACTAAAGAATATAGTATTCAAGGCTTGGACTTTGTAGACAGAAATGAAGCAAGGAAATGGTTGATTATTGATCAATAAATTATTCAATGAAAGTCTGTAATGACGCCTCACGGCGAAAGCACCATACCTACCCAACTAATTATTCGCAAGATGACTTGTGGTCTCTTGATGAATTCTAGAGGATCAAAGGCTCCCCCAGCCATGCCGGCTCCATAGGCCTGCGGTTGTGACATTTTTCTGGATTTCTTTAGACTTCTATTCAGATACTTGATGTGAATGACGTCATCAAAAAATGTGCTGCATAAATGAATATTTTATGATTTTTGAAAAATCCTTAAAGAATGATAGTGATTTCGAAACTTTAGATGCATCTTTAAACAAAAAAAATCATCGTTTAATCTGAACAAATACTTAACCGGAAAGTTATTATTTGAAGATATTGAACGACATCATAATTTGATGACGTAAAAGATCTTTCACAAGTAGCGGAAAGGTTGACTAAAAATAGAAAGAAACTTTTATAAAACACCTCTGTCGACGTGGTTAGTCAACTAAGGCAACTAGATTTTTTTTCAGGATACAAATACTAAGAAAATGGATAGCAGCGACAATACTTGCTTGGTTTGTCATGAGACAATCGAAATTTATGCGATAGGAACCTGTGATCATGCTATTTGCTTCAAATGTTCAACACGACTACGAGCTTTATGCGATCAGTTCTACTGCCCGATTTGTAGAAGAGATCTTCCCGAGGTACGAAATACTAAATCATTAGATTCGACCGTAAAGCCTTATTCTACTTTGAAATCATATTCTCAACAAATTTTTCGCGATACACACCCATTGTCAGTCGCAGTAATTTTACAAAATGAAAGTCGCATTTTCTCGGAATTAATCATACTTTGCAGTGTTCTGCCATGGATTTTCAGAAAAGGGGACAATTTTCCCATGAGTCCTTAATTATTGGAGACATTTTCAAATGAAAGAGACAATTTCATTTCACATCATTGCATAATTCCTCGGGTATAGGGTCCTTTCGCCCGAAATATACTTTTTCTTCAATCATGGGGTGACATGGGTTTGATCCCCGGCGGCGGCACATATCTTTCCGACATTTGTCTCTCACCAATGGTAGGATAATCATGAACTGGAGGCTCAGATAGGATGTAGTGGTAGTGTTGGTGAGATAGATACAAGGAATCCATTGTAAGGTGCTCCAGTCACAGAGATATGACTGAAATACTGTTGAAAGTGGTGTTAAACTCCAATCAATCAATGTACCTCTTGGTAGGTAAAGTTGGGTTGCAAAAAATAAATTTGGGGCACATTACAAGTTGACAAAATTTAAGAATGGGCCAAAATAAGCACAGCATTTCTTGATCTTCCGAGACTGAGTTACCCACCTTTCTTACAAAACAATGGCAAATTTTTGAAAAATATTTCAGGTAGCAATCATGACTGATGTGAATTGTGTTTTTTTGTCTTCCTGACTGTGCAAATATTCTTTCATAGTCTAATGCAATGGTTTCTTTTACCCTCATTTCTAAAGAACAGTCCTGAAATGAAAGAGCTCCCAGCATTACATTCGTGTACTGTGACCTTGCACACTACAGTATTTTCATATTCAAGAAGGTATTTCATCTGTTTAACCCATTACCAGACGATAAAGTTTTAGACTGGTCCAAATTGAAAGGAGTTGCAGACAAAAATTCAAAGTTTATGAATTTTTGTTCCACTTTCTGGGTAGAAAACATTGTGGAAAATGAAGAAATTGCTTGTAACAAGCAATTTCTTCATTTTCCACAATGTTTTCGAAAGCTTTTTCTCTAGGGGGCGTCTAAAAGCGTCACTGAGTGGGTATGGGTCAAGCTTGATTAACTAGAACATTACTCATTTGACAGCTATCAAGAATGGCCTGAAAGTTATAAGAGTTAATATTTTGACTCGGGTCTGAAGATGTTTTTAGCTTACCTGAGCAAGAAGACAAGTGAGTTTTTGTGATCACCTTTTGTTCAGCATCTGTCTGTAGACAGTTGTGTGTGTGTGTCATCTGTCAACAATTTCTTTAAAAAACATCTCCCAAACTACTGGGCCAATTTGAACCAAATTTGACAGAAATGTTCCCTAGGTTGTCCCCTTTAAAAATTGCGAAAACAATTTAAATCCTTTAAAATCTCTGATTGCCATGCCAATAAAAGTGAATTTTTAAAATAATCTTTAAAAGTCTTCTCCTCCGGACCAAGAAGGCGTAGAGCCTTGATATTGTGCATGAAGCATCAGTATATTGACCTCTTTCAAAATAGCTAAAATCATGATCCTCGGGTCCCTAGGGGCGAAGCCACAGGGGGGTTGGGTTTATATAGAAATAAAGAACAATTTTTAAATGACATCTCCTACCTAGCCACTAGGCCAATTTGAACCAAATTTGGCAGAAATGTTCTTTAGGTGGTCCCCTTTAAAAATTACAAAAAGGAATTGAAATCTGTTTAAAACTCTGGTTACCATGGCAACAAAAGTGAAATTATAAAATTATCTTTAAAAATCTTCTCCTCCTGACACACAAGGCGTAGAGCCTTGATATTTTGCATGAAGCATCAGTATATTGACCATTGTGAAAACAGCTAAAATCATTATCCTTGGGTCCCCAGGGGTGTGGCCTTAGAGGTAGAGTTTATTTAGATATAAAGAATGATTTTAAAATGACATGTCCTCCCAAACCACTCGGCCAATTTGAACCAAATTAGTTTAAAAATCTTCTCCTCCTAACCCAGAAGGCGTAGAGCCTTGATATTTTGCATGAAGCATCAGTATATCGACCTCTTACAAAATAGCTAAATCATGATCCTTGGGTCCCCAGGGGAGGAGTCCTTGGAGGAGGGTTATAGGCATGAAGCATCAGTTCACAGACTTCTTTCTTAATTCTGAAATTATAACCCAAGGATCAAGAGGGAGGAAAAAGTTTATTCCTCCTTTCAAAATTGCCCTAAAGCCTTGGAATTTGTAATTTAGACTTTTGGATTCCCAGGTTCATGGTCTATATATGTTAGAATGGCCCACTTGTATCACAATCCTAACCTTACCATGAAATTAGACTGTAGAAAAAAAAAGAGCCTTTATCTCAGGTGAGTGCCCAAGGGCCAACGGCCCTCTTGATGTTTGATGTCATCCTCATTACGCATTCATAAACTTTACATATTGAACCAGTCTCCAATAAAAACTCACTATGGCATTTTTCATTCCAATCAATTTATAACTTTTGTGTCACATGCAAATTAAGCCCCTTAAACAATTAATCTAGCAATTATTTGAGAACTAAAATTTACTTTTTACAGCAATGCCCCTCTTAAGTTTAAGTAAATATCTTGTCCTCCCCATTCCCGCCATTTTTATGCTTGCATCTGTAGATTGGGGGGCATATTGTTTTACCCTGTCTGTCTGTCTGTCCATCTATCTGTCCGTCTGTCTGTCTGTCTGTCTGTCTGCAAAACTTAACCTGCCAACTAAACATTTTCCTATAACTCAAACCCTGATTAATAGGGCTGTAACGATACAGAAAGTGACGAATACGAATACAGATCACGATACAGGGTCATGAATATGAATATTTATTCATGAATACAACTTATTCAAGGAATAGACATATTTATCTATATATTTCTTTGAGTAAAGAATGAAACAAACTTAAGCTTATCTGTGATACAGACAGCTGTTTTAGGTTAGGTATTTTATTATTTCTGCATCAGCAATGAAAGGTGTATGGCAAATTCAAGCCTAACAAAGGGTGAATCAAGATCCGTCGTTGTTTGAGTCTGGATCATTACACATTACATGTCCTTGCCTCTACTTTATGGATTTCACGTATTTGTACTTTAAATTTGTATATTTTGAATCATGTTGTAAACTTCTATCTGTTACAAAGTTACCAATTAATATGAAAAATTTTGTCACCAGAACTAATCACTTATAATGAAAAGTCGAAATATTTAAATTTTAGCCAACATTCAAGGTATATTGGACATGCAGCCATAGCTTACCTTTTATTTTTTTTTTAAAGGGAGGTAATTTATACGTTGCATAATTGAAGACAATGGTCTTTGCTCGGAAAAATTATGTCATTCAATTTCTTCAAAATCTGCACTTAATGGTCAATAAGATAGAAAAATTAGGCCATAAATACTAGAAATCGAATTGAAAATCTTGATTTAAAAGGTTTAGTAGATCTAAGACTGACTTAAAAAAGATGATTTTTGATTGTTAGTATCAACAGAGGTCTGACCGTTGACGGTCAAAGTCATGCGTCGATTATCCAGTTAATCTATCATTCACTACCCAAAATGCCACTTGTAGACAACAAATAAATAGCTGTCACCAGTGAAATAGAAATTCTTTGATTGAGTATCTAGAATATGTATTCAGTTGCATCAGAGGCGCAGTCTGTTCATCGACTACGGGAGCCGCCTAGGCTTTAAGGATTTACGTCTTTCTTCATAAATTTGATGAAACCGTCGTTATAGCTTGTGCATGCTGGATATCTATGACCTCTTGGATATTTTTTTGCACTTTGCATCCCGGAAAAATATTTCACATTTTGTATTCGCCAATATTCGGTTCTCAGACAGACGAATACGATACGTACTCGCCGGTAAAAAAATATTCGATTCACCGAATATTCGAGTGTATCGTTACAGCTCTACTGATTAAGTTACAAGTGCTAATATTATTTGGTATGTAGATAGGTCTCAACAAGGCATAACTGGGGAAGGTCATTTCATCAAGGTCAAAATTTTAACCCCTTTTCCCTAAAACAAAGAAAAAAAAGAAAACAATAAAAAACACCCGTTTCTAAAGAATTCCTGTTTCGGGGGCAAAGTGTTTCACAAACACACCTTGTTCAACTTGTTGAATAGGATGGCCAGGGTTGCTGATGACTTTTGTAATGAGTGTTTATTATTTCAACCCATTACCAAACGGCAAAATTTAAGACTTGTCCAAATTGGAAGGAGCTGCAGACAACAATTCTAGGTTAATGAAATTTTTTCATCTTTCTAAGTTGAAAACATTGTGTCAAATGAAAAACTGCTTGGTTCACGGTTCAAGCAACTTCTTCATTTTTCACAATGTTTTCCCTATTGCTTTTCTAACTGCTGACTTGCTGTTTTTTGTGCTACAGAATTAAATTTTATTTCATTATTTAATGCCACTTATTCATATGGGAATTGTGTAATCTTTGACAAAATAGTTATGATACTTGTATAACTGCTTTCAAATAATACTTGATAACGGTTTTCATAGGTAGGCAAGATCACCTGAAATCATAAGTGATTAACCCATTACCACACAACAAAACTTTAGGATGATCCAAAGTGAAAGAAGTTGCAGATGACAAACTTAACTCTCGGAAATTTTGATTTTTTTTTACAATAGGGGTAGCAATTTGCAAAGAAAAAAGCTGTGGAAAACATTATGGTAAATGAAAAAATTGCTTGTTACAAGCAATTTCTTCATTTACCATAATGTTTTCCAAAGCTTTTTTCTTGGTGCTGTTAAAAAGTGTCATTGTGTGGGAATGGGTTAAAGTCCTTTCTTTCATCCAACCTAAGATACCAGCTACACCAAACATAATTGCTTAAACCCCACAAAGTCCAAATGAATATCAGAATGTCAAATACCTCAAAATAAGCCAGAACCAGGGTTTTAGTTTGATATCATTGGAAAGGGGTCCTAGGAATTAGAGCTTCAGAGGTTTGAGCCTTGCTAAAGTTCCAAAGTCCATGTACATGTACTTTCATATGAACTAATTCATGTGTTTTTCATTGTTTTATAATTTATCAGAAATATTAAAAAATCAGCTGCAGAGCAAGTGAATTTATATGGGTCATAACAACAGTATATTCAAGCCGTAATTACAAAGATTCCTTTTATCTTTGACGCACTATTTTTTCTGCGTATTGATTTAAATCTTTTTATCCTTTTTTTAAACTCTATATAGGGTTTAAATGAACTTGGCTGTAGATACACCATAAAATTCTTGCAACAAGTAATATCTTCATTTTTCATGTTTTCAATGAAGAAAGTTAAAAAAAATTAAAATTTCATAAATTTTAATTGTCATCTGTAACTTCTATCCATTTGGACCAGTCTAACATTTTGTTTTCTGGTAATGGGTTAATTAGTCCATTGTTTTGATATACTGAATTTTGCACTGCTTTCCTTTCAATAGGTTTATTTCATGGACAAAAGAGAAAGATTTGACAGGATGCCAATAAAGAATTTTATCAAAAACCGGAAACTGAAAATATGCTTTGAGAATCAAGAAATCCGTGAACGATTTGAGGAATTACTAGAACACCGATGTAAGATTTGCAAAAACAGATATCCAGAGAAATCATTCCGAGCTTTGAGAGATCACATGAGCCGCACCCATACACTTTTCTTCTGCAACTTGTGTTTGGAATTGAAGGTTTGTTCTGTTTCACTATGAATTATTTTAAGATATGACAATCAAATTACATGTATTCTGATTGGCTGATTTTTTCAGAATTGAGTACACAACTATTTTGTATGAGCACAAAGTAGTTCTATTTAAAAAAATGTTATTGACTGCCTCGATTGCTGAGTGGTATAAGTGCTTGAATTGTGATCTAAAGGTCACAGGTTCAAGTCCCATCACCGAGGTGTGTTCATGGGCAAGACACTTAATAGCCAGCCCGAGTGTACCCAGCTGTAAAAGTTGGATTCAGCCACTGTCCCTCTTTCAGGGACATAAAAACATCTTGATTGTGAGTGTTTGAGAGCAACTCTGAAAGCTTAAAGCTTTGGTTGCAGTTGAACTAAAATGAATTAGTATGAACTAAGCCTAAGCTAAAAAATTAAAAAAAAAATGGCACAAAGTTTGTTTATTTGACATCTTTTTAGTGCACCTTAGGATAACATGCTGAAGGCAACCTTTGTGATCTAGCTGTGTTTCTGTAACTCCATCTTATGCATACTTTAGAGACCACATTTTGGCTTAAATGTATAAAATCATGGCTAGAGACTTTTAGCTCCATTTCAGCCAGTAGGCTATTCTTACTGGGTTGTTGCCCACCTGTATCTTTTCATGTGTAAAAGACCTCTCTAGAACTATATAAAAGAATTCAGGGACAAGATTAATTTGCTAGACAAGAGGAATATGATTCAGTTTATATTGAATCCCTGAAAACACTGTTTGCTTAATCAGTAAATTCAGGCCTGTGGAGTGATACAGGTACTCTAACACCTCTAGTTTTTCTTTTAAATCTTAAACAACTTTTTAGAGGCCAATTTTTTTGGAAAATTTGACCAAACTTCTCCATGGTATCGTGGTCAAGTTCAATATTTATTCACACAAGGTCAAAACTTTGTCACTAGGTAAATTCTAAGAAAACCCCTAATTATCTACTCCCTAGAGGAGAAATTATTAGCTCAAATGCTCTTGATTTTTTTGTCTGAATTTTTGGACAAGCCACATATTAAAGAAACATTTTTTGCACTCTTTGGCCACATTTTTGGCCCAGAAGTCTTAATATTTGTCCAGAGCTTCTGATTTAAGAAAAGGAGAAAAATCTGTCACATGATGTCACTAGATCAAATCTTTGAAAAGCCTTGTGTGCACTCTAGAGACAAAGTTAACCCTTGTCATGCTGAACCCGGAATATTCCGGCTTTGGCAGGAGGTATAGACCAAGATCAGCCTGCACATAAGTGCAGTCTGATCTTAGTCTACACCTCCTGCTTGTATTTTTCCTGCCAGAGCTGTTAATGAAACTGATTTCCAAAAGAAATATTGATTTTTGAACAACGAGTTCTATTAGTGCTTTCAGCCCTTTGATTTTACGACAATTCAGTGAGGTAATTTATACAGCATGACAAGGGTTAAATTTTCTAAATGTGATATTCCTTAGGTCATATTTTTTACTCTGCTAAGATTTACACCTTATCAAATTTGAACCAAGATGGAAATCTATAACTTAAATCAGAAGGCTCAGAGCATTGATATTTTTAGAATCTCATAGTAACATACATCCATCAAATTTGTTTAAACCATTCCAACACAATCTCGGTTTTGGATGTCCCTAAGGAAATATTGTTGAAAATAAAGAAATTGCTTGTTACAAGCAATTTCCTTTATATTCACACTGTTTTCTGCCTCAAAAGACAAGGATTGGTGAAATTTCAGCAATAAAATTTGTCGTCTGCAACTTCTTTGAATTTTTCTATGCGGTAATGGGTTAAGTAATATTCAATGGTCAAGGAGACTGATGAGCAATATTCTACCATCATGATCCGCTTGTTATAAAAGAAGAGATCAGATGACTTTATGATAAAATTTTGGAGTTTGTATGGTACAAATTTCATAATAGAAGGGCATTTGATCTATCATCTATTAACCTGTTTGAAAGAAAAATAAGTTCAAGACAGAAAAATTAATTGAATCTAAACACTTGCAGATTTTTACGAGTGAACGAAAACTTTATACAAGACAAGATCTGGCTACTCATAGACGAGTTGGAGACAAGGATGATACGTCCTATAAAGGACATCCTCTCTGTGAGTTCTGTGATGATAGATATTTGGACAAAGATGAGTTATATAAGCACTTGCGGAAGGATCATTACTTTTGTCACTTCTGTGAAAGTCTCGGTTCCCAGGATTTTTTTGAGTGAGTAAATACCTATAGATTGTTAAGCATGAATTTTCTTGTTTGCCTTATAATCTTTAGTTTATAAACCCTAAAATACTTAAAACAACATTGAATGAAATGAAAAAAGATGCATAAAAAATTCACATTATTATTTTATTCATCAAATTTTGCTCCAAAGGCTGAAATCCAGTATTCTATTGTCATGTGGTTGTGTTCTTGTGCAACCAGTATTCTGCCCAGGATTTTCAGATGCTGTTATTCAAAAACCATTCAGAATATATGGTTCTTGATACAAGATTCCTGGCATTAAGAGGCATCATTTGTGAGGTAAAGGTCATCTGTCAAGTTCAAGGTCTCTTTTCAAGGTCACATTTTATAACAAAGTTGTTAAGGGGGTATGGTTTTTAGCTCCCCTGGCTGAAAGCCAGCAAACTATTGTGATAGCATTGTATCTGTTGTACGCCTGTCCATCTGTTCGTCTGTAAACTTTCACTTCTCAGACAGTATTGATGAGAATTAAATGAAATTTTATAGAAAGGATATTTGGGTGACCCTTTATCAGATCCCTTCATAGAATTAAGATCGGATGAAAAACATTGCTTTCATTGGAGGGGCTAATTTACAAATTTGTTGAAAACTTTGAAAAACTTCCCAGAACCCAGTGGATGGATTTTAACCAAATTTCACAGGAATGTCCTTGTCAGATTCCTTAAAGGAATTTTAATGAGATGAAAAACATTGCTTTAATGGGTGGGGCTAATTTCCATATATGGTAAATGCTTAAAGTCTTCTCAGAATTCAGATGATGGATTTCAACCAAATTTTACAGTAGTGATCATTGATTCTCTGGTGACCCTTTGTCAGATTCCTTGAAGGGATTTTTATTGGATGAAAAGTATGGCTTCAATTGGCAAGGCTAATTTCCATATACGTTGAAATCTTTGAATTCTTTTTATCAGAAACCAGTTCATTGATTTCAACCAAAATTTAACAGGAATGATTTTCTGGTGACTCTTTGACTCTTGGGCATTGTTTGCGTCGGCGTTGGTGTTGGCGTTGGCAATGGTGTGACAAACGTTAATCTTGGTCATATCTCTGTTGTAATTGAAGATATCCTCATGAAACTTGGCATGTGTATTGACCATCACAAGAACTATCTAGACTATAAAGGGGGATAACTCTAAAAGTGTTTTGTAAGAGTTATGCCCCTTTTTTCAACTTAGAATTTTTGCATTATCCAGCATCTGCAGCAAGGAATTGGCACCTGTTGGCGGTGCTCTTGTTGTAATAAAATGATATACATGTTTCAGTACCTACGATGTCCTTCGAGACCATTTCAAGAAAGAGCATTTCCTTTGTGAGGAAGGAGACTGTGTTGATGCCAAGTTTGAAAATGCATTCCGGTCACGTATTGACTACCAGAGTCATGTTGTAGCCCATCACAGTAAAGCTCAATCCAAGCACCAAGCCAGACAGGAAAGAACCCTCAATATTGATATCAACCTTGTACCTAGACCTTCAAACAGAAGCAGAGGTAAGGTTAAACCAATTACCAAAGGGCAAATTGTAGACGGGCCCAAATTGAAAGAACTTGCAGACGACAATGAAAAGTTGATGAAATTTTAGATATTTCAACTTTCTGGGTGGAAGAAATTATGCAAAAATTAAGAAATTTCTTATTACAAGCAAGCCATTCTTTATTTTCCGAAATGTTTTCCCAACTGTTTTTCTATTGTGGCGTCAGAAAACGTCATTGTGTTAGAATGAGTCAAATCCATTGCCTCAAACAAAAACTTGTGACCTATCCAAACTGAAAGAGGGTGCAGACAACAATTTATTATAAGAAATATTTGAACAGAAACAGATAATGTGAAATAAACTGTAACAAAGGGAGAATTCGCTAGTCACAAGCAATGTCTTCATTTTCCACAATATTTTCCAAAGCTTTTGCTCACCTGAGCATGAAGTGCAAAAGTGAGCTATTGTGATCACCTTCTGTCTGGCGTCTGACCGTCGTCAGTCGTCTGTCGTGTGTCAACAATTTCTTTAAACGATATCTCTTCTCGAACTACTGGACCAATTTGAACAAAATTTGGCAGAAATGTTCCTCAAGTGGTCCCCTTTAAATATAGCTAAAAGAATTGAAATTTGTTTAAAAAATCTTGTTGCCATGGCAACAAAAGTGAAATTTTCAAATGACTTTTAAAAATCTTCTCCTCCTGACCTATAAGGCATAGAGCCTTGATATTTTGCATGAAGCAACAATATATTTACCTCTTTCAAAATAGCTAAAATTATGATCCTCGGGTCCCCAGGGACGGAGCCCCAAAGGGTTGGGGTTTATATAGAAATAAGGAACTATTTTAAAACGACATCTCCTCCAAATCACTTGGCCAAATTGAACCAAATTTGGTAGAAATGTTCCTTAGGTGATCCCCTTTGAAAATAGGCAGAAGAATTGAAATCTGTTTAAAGCTCTTTGTGAAATTTTAAAATAATCTTTAAAAATCTTCTCCTCCTGACTCAGAAGGCGTAGAGCCTTGATTTTTTGCATGGAGCATCAGTATATTGACCTCTTTCAAAATAGCTAAAATTATGATCCCTGGTTTCCAGGGGTGGAGCCCTGGGAGGGGGGATATAGACATGAAGTGTCAGTTCACAGACTTCTATTTCATTTCTGAAATTATAACCCATGGATCCAGAGGGAGGAAAAAGTTTTTTCCTTCTTTCAAATTGCCCCTAAGCCTTGGAATTTGTAATTTAGACTTTTGGATCCCCAGGTACATACTTTATATAAGTAAGTATGGCCCATTTGTATCATAATCCTTGCCTAAACATGATATTAGACTGTTGAAAGAAAAAAAAAGAGCCTTCATCTCAGGTAAGCGCCCCAGGGCCAACGGCCCACTTGTTTTCATGAGGGTGTCAAAAAGCGCCATTGGGTGGGAATGGGATGAAAAGTTTTTAAGTTCCACTGGCTTAAAGCCAGCAAGCTATTGTCACAGGTATGTCGTGTGTGCGTCAACTTTTTCTCAAAAAACTCTTCTCCTTAGAAAGTACTGAACAGAATTCAACCAATTTTCACAGAAATGATCCTTGAGTGACCATTATCAGATTCCTTCAAAGAACTCAGATGAAAAACAGCTTTAATGGGTGGGGCTTATTTCCATATATGTGGTGAAACCAGTGCATTGATTTCATTCAAATTTTACAGGAATCACCATTTAGTGACCCTTTATCAGATTCCTTCAAAGAATTTAGATTGGATGTTAAACATGGCTTTAATAGGAGGAGCTAGTTCCATATATGGTGAAACCTTAAAAATCTTCTTCTCAGAAACCAGATGATTGATTTCAACCAAATTTTACAAGAATGATCATTAGGTGACCTTTTATCGATTCCTTTCTTTTCGCATTAGTCACTCTCCAATGGATGGATAATTGAAAACCAAAGTGGGATAGCAGCTGCAGGCTAGGAAAGGATGTGGTGGTTGTACTGGTGTGAGAATCACCAGGAATCCATTTTTAGGTGTTCCACCCAGCGTGATAAGACTGAAACATTGTTAAAAGTGGGGTTAACCCCATTCATTCAATCATTTATCAGATTCCTTCAAAGAATTTTGATTGGATGATAAATCTTGCTTTAAAGGGCAGGGCTAGTTTCTATAAATGAAATCTTTAAAAATCTTCTACAAAGAAATCAGGGAATGGATTTCAACCAAGTTTCACAAGAATGATCCTCAAATGACCCTTTATCAGATTCTTTCAAAGAATTTTGATCAGATGAAAAGCTTAAATCGGCAGGGCTAATTTACATATATGTTGAAGGCTTTGAAAATCTTATTCTCAGAAATGGATTTCAAACATGATTGGTAGGAAACATGCTTGAAAACACCTCTTGCTTAATCTGTACTATCAGGCCTGAAGAGAAATACAGGCGCTCAAGGGCCTCTAGTTATTTAATATGTCAAAGTTTAATCGATTTTTTCAATATACATTTGAACCTAAAATCAAATACAAGTATATATAAAAAGACATTTTCTTTCAGGCGTAATAAATGGTCAGGATTACGAGGAAAACAGACACAGAGGTCCTCCATCTAGGTATCAAGGTGGTCGAGGAGGAAAGAACCGTAGGAATGATAGGTAAATGAATCTTATATCCCTGTTCAAGCCACATTTCATTATGATTTAAGCAGGACAAACAAATCTGTGAATAAAAAGCTCAGGATAAGTGTAGTTAACCCTTTCCTATTCAAAGGTTTCGCAGACAAAATTGGATCTAATTTGAAAAGCCATTCTGTAGGGTAGAAAATATTGTGGAAAAGAAAGAAATTACTGGTTAAAAATTCTTCTATTTCTATAATATTTTCTCAAATATGAAACCATTTGGGCTAAAAAGTCAGGGTTTTAACAGGTTGGTCTGACAAAGAAGTCCATAAGCGAAACTTTAGATTGGTCTAAATTCAAAGAAGTTGCAAATACTAGTTTTGTGTTCTATCAGTTTTTAAAGTCTTTGTATTTCAGGATAGAAAATTGCTTGTCATAAGCCAAGAACCAACAGCTAGGGTTTCGAGCAAGATTTGCAAGAATATTTTATTTCTAATGCATTTATTTAAAATAATCTGCATTGTCAAATTTTGTTAATAAGACATTGAAATTTTATCAATATTTTGATAAATCAAGCCTTTGTCGTACCAGCAGATACACTGCAGCTCCACTATAACGCTGTTGGTGGGGTCCAAGAAATGAAACAGCGGAAGAAGTGGAGTTATTATGCTATAACGCTGCCCCCCCCCCCCCGCCGTAACTGAAATTTTCAACCATCGGAATCGGAACTAAACACCCGATAATTCGTTATAAAATTCCTGTAACAAGTTTAATTCTATACAAGTTATTAGTCGGGAAATGAAAAACATCAACTGTAGTTACGAGATTTTAGCAGTAACCGACGAAATTCAGCATGCGGAGGATTAAATTCTAACCTTACCTTCCCGGTCTATCAGGATTGAATAATCCGTAAATTTCTACAGGTCCACAAATTGTGGTTCTCTTTCTCCCAATATTAAGATGCTAGAACTTTTACCCGAGACATGTTTTATTATTATAGTCGTCGGCATTAATCTAATTGAATTTAGTTTTACATGACCGTAAATATTTCCTTTCATAGACGAAAGGGATAAAATCTAAGTATCTCGCATAGCGACGTCTCCTTGGAGACTGACGAGTTGTTGAACACCTGGGGTTACTGAAGCGTTGAGAAATGTCGCGTGGATCGACCTTCGAACCTCTTTCGCGGTAATGGACTTGGTCTAATTTCTTTACCAAAGAACTGTATCTGAACCTAGTCATTTACGAATCGGGAATTTTTAACCGACCAGTTGAACGTATACAAACTGGATTAAACATTGTAGCGGCTAGCTTTTAATTGTAAAAATTAAGGCAAATAATCGAAAAATATCTGAGACGGCGGAATGTCTGTTTTCATAACGACAAGAGTAAAAAATTTGGTCAGCAAGAATTCTCACGGGGTACGCGTCTGGCACGTGACAACTCCGGAAACTCTCCCATAAATAGCTGAACATCTGGTGGCGTCTTTGATCACCTTTCCTCCCTCAGAATAAAATAAACTGTACCCGAAAACCTTTTCTTCAAATTTGTCGACGAGCTTTTTGTCGTGTGTTTGATCATACAGAATGTTATTAAATTTTCGAATTATTGAAAGAAATGCGGAAAAATAACGGTATTTTATTTAAATCTACTTATATTATCTATCCCGTTTCGGATGAGAATCTTCCGATATTGTGACATTTACAATTAAAATTCACGTATTTTCTGTATTAAGCGAAAACGTCACAACTACAACTGATTGTTTTCAAAGCACATTGTAACGTTTTTTTTCTTGAAGCCACTATCCTCTACAAGCTCCGGATAACAGCAAACTATGAAATAAATAAATTGAAAGCTCCAGACAATTTGGCTTAGTTCACGGTCGCGCATTACTTTAAGAACACGTCCTACCAGGGACTGAAAAAAAAAATAAGAAAGCCGAGAGTGAAACAGTGTGATATTTTAATCGCACCACGTTCAAGGTTTGTAACTGAAGGATACCGAGGTGCGCACGTATTCTCTATTGATTTAAAAAGTATCAATGACATAAGGCATTGATCATCTCAATGTCAAACAGTAAGACCAAACATTCGATTTTGTAAATTGAAGCACTACGCGTGTCATCAATCAAACAAAGCAATTACCTCTGAACTAATGCATTAATGGCCAGGACCGTCCACGTAAGGTGTTAAAAACTTACCTGGCTTCGGTTAAATATCGATTTTTATGTGCAACCCTTTTTCTTCGAGTGGGTCGAAGACAGGATGAAAAAATGGCGGCCAAATCAGCATTAACGTCGCATCTCAGCATCTGCAACCCAAATCCCCCCCCCCCTAATTTTGGGAGCCAAGCGGGCCCGGCATTATAATGGAGTCAGCGCTGTGCCAGGTAGCGTTATAGAGGAGTTGCAGTGTAGTTGTCTTTGACTTTAGGTTGTAAAATGTTTGATATCTCTCAGTATTTTATAAAGTAACCCTTCAAGCAAAACAAAATCAATTGTTACATTTTTCACATTTGATGTCTGTATCTCATTTAAACAAAATAATATTTGGTACAATAGTTTCAATGCTGGCTTGGGGCTTGTAATCATTCATCAGAATTGTTTTACCCATTACCAGATGAAGAATTTTTTTACTGGCCCAAGTTGAAAGAAATTGCAGAAGACATTTAAATTGCTCTTAAATAGGAAAAAAATAGTGCCAAATAAGGCAGAAAAAACTGTTTGTTACCAGCAAATTTCTCCTTTCCCCACAAAGATTTCCATGGTCATGTATTTCTTCAGGGGGTGCGAATGTGTCTGAAATCGTCATTTGGTATGTTTGCTGATGACATTTTGACGTGAAGCATAACAAAACAAAGTCAAGTATCAAGCAGACTTGATTTTCCTTTGAAACAAAGACACATGGACAAAATCTTTATTCTTTGAGCACAATACGCTGTAATATCACACAGAACATATTATGTAAACCTTTATAAAAACTATATTCACAACCATATGGCAGTATTAAAATTCTGAAAGAAAAAAGTTCAAAAGGGCTTTAGGAAGCAATGTTGAAGAAGGAGAAAATTGTTTCCATAAACCTGACTCTTTTAAGTCTGCACCCTCTTTCAATTTTGGCTATTAACCGATTCCAACTCAACAACATTTTGGACTGGTCCAAGTTGAAAGAAGCTGAAGACGACAATTTAAGTTGAAGGAATTTTGAATTCTTATGTCTTTTTGGATAGAAAGCATTGTGGATAATGAAGAAATTGCTTGATACAAGCAATTTCTTCATTTTCCACAATGTTTTCCGTAGCTTATTTTCTGGGGGGGGGGGGGGCATAAAAAGGAGGGATTGTGTAGGAATGGGTTATAATGTTGTTGTCTGGTGGTGGGTTAAAATCTGATATTTTTGAAAAAAATAAATGGTGGGATTTTGTGATCACCCCCTATCTGATTTGCATTGTCTGGAGGATGTTGTACTTCGGAAGTCATCAATAATTTCTTCAAATCTTCTCCTCTATAACCAATTGGCCAATTTTAATCAAATTTGGCAGGAATGTTCCTTGAATGACTCTTTCCAAAAGTTGTTGGTGAAATTTTGATTCGCCCAAATTTGGGGCGTAGCAGGGTGGGGCAAATTAGACTTTGAGAAATCATGAAATAATTCTTTAAATAATATTCTCCCCCTTAACCACAAGTCCAATTTAGACCACACTTTGCAAGAATTTTCTTGGGTGACCCTTTTTATTAAAACTTATTCATTTAAATTTGTTCTGTGAAAAAATGGGGGCGTCTCAGACCAGTTTCATGAAAAATAATAAGATAATTCATTAAAAATTTTCTCCTCTTAAACGACTAGACTAAATTAGATGAAACTTTGCAAGAGTAGAAGGCATGTTCCTTGGGTGACATTTTCTGAAACTTGTTAATGGAATTTTGATTCACTAAGAAATGGGGTGTGTGGCAGTGCTGATGGAATTAATCTCTAAAAAATCTTCTCCTCGTAAAACATTTGTCCATTTTGACCAATTTTGGCATGGGGTTGTGGCAGGACAGGCTTATCAGACATAGAGAAATCATGAAATAATTATTTAAAAAGTCTTCTACTCCTAAACCACTAGGTCATTTTGTACCAAACTTGGTAAGAACCATTATTGGATGACCTTTTTCAAAAGCTGTTAAGAAATCTTTAATTGTGAAAATATGTGGATTTGCAGGGCTCGGCTTATCAGTCTAAGAGACATTATAAAGTAATTTTCATTTTGGGCCGTTTTGTTTTTGCAATTAATCTGAGGGTAGGGGTTTTGATACATGTAGACAAAATTATTTTACTGCCAAAATTTTATGTATGTTCATTGAAACTCCTCACCCCTTGTCAATTGGAAATATCATATTTGTCAATCAAACAATAGATTGATCGATAAAACCATTTACATGGACTTGAAGACGGGAAGTGAACTCTGACATTTATGTTACATATTTTTGGGGGGGGGGGGGGACGACTTATTCAAGCTGAAATTATGATGTTTGGGTCACCAACCAATCATTAGATAAGATTGTGTTCAACTTGCAATATGTGCTTTGTTTATGTAGATTTGAAGATTCGTTTTTTAATTAGAAATAAGTATGAGTCGCATTCATTCTTGTATCTTAATCCATTAATTTCACCCGGCGGCGGCACATATTTTTTCCAATATTTGTCTCTCACCAATGGGCGGATAATCGTTAACCTTAGTGGGATAGCAGCTGGAGGCTAGGAAAGGATGTAGTGGTAGTACTGGTGTGAGAAATACCAGGAATCCATTGTTAGGTGCTCCAGCCGCGCAATATGACTGAAATACTGTTAAAAGCAGCGTTAAACCCCATTCAATCAATCAATCACTGTTAATTTTATTTTACTTTGAATTTTGAATTGAATGAAGGAAGATAAATATTTTACACCACAATCCAGCATTGGACTGCTGAAGGGAAAACCAAAAAGTGGTCGCTTAACCCTTTCCTGTTCAAACCCTGGTTTTTATGTCCCAGTAATTCTATATGCGAGAAAACATTGTGGGAAAAGAAGAAATTGCTTGAAGCAAGCAATTTCTTCTTTTTCCACAATATTTTCTTCCCTAAAGGTTGGTTACTTTTCAAATTGCACTCACTTTTAGGTGTTGTCTGCATCTTCTTTTAAATTGGACAAGTCTAATTTTTTGAAAAACAGGAAAGGGTTAAAAGAATGGTCTTATTATACACTTAATTGTGAAAGATATGAAGGATTTGATTGCATAAAGAAATTATTATAGAATTCACTCTTAATCCTATGCTATTGGGACTCATTAGGATTACCTCATTGAGGATTTTGTTACATATATATATATAGAGGATAAATGTTTGTTACCATGTTAGAAAGATGTATCTGTTATTGAACAAAAACAAATAAACAACAAGAGTCAGTTTTATGTCTAAAATCATGTGATTTAGCAAGTGATTTGTAGGCAACCTGATTTGTCTCACCATATCCTTTCCAACATTTGTCTCTGAGACTGACCAATGGGTGGATAATCGTTAACCTTAGTGGGATAGCAGCTGGAGGCTAGGAAAGGATGTAGTGGTAGTACTGGTGTCAGAAATACCAGGAATCCATTTTTATTTTCAAATAAAATTAACTTTTAATTGTTGCCTGCAAAACCTTTGAATTTGGACAGGTCTAAAATTTTACAAATTAGGAAAGGGATAAAGAATATAATTTTATGATTGCCTTTTGCAGGGAAGACAGGGATATGGAAAGAGCTATGCAAGCATCCTTAAGTACAATGAAAGAGATCAAACCAAAGAGAAATTCCCCGGTACCTGTAGAAGAAGAGGAAGAACAGAAACCTGATATAAAAGATGAACAGAACTTCCCAACCCTGAATGGTGCTTCTGCTAGTGCTGCAAACATTCCAAATGCTAGACCTAATAACCAAAACAGTGCTAGCAAAGCTTCGCTTGCTAACAAGGTCGCTTTGGCTAATAATATGTCAGTCCAGCATGGGTTATTAAGTACTAGTGATTTCCCTGGTCTCAAGAAAGAGAAACCTTCCTCAAATATGCAGAAAACTGCAAACAGTAATATGCAGAAAATTAAGTCTAGTGCTCCAATGAACAAGGTGGCTGCAAACAAAGTTGCTAAAAAGGAAGATGATTTTCCTGAACTTCCAGTAACTAAGAAACCTCTTTCTGAGCCTTCAGGCAAGTGGGTGAAACAGGACACAAGTAATAAGCATAATAATGAAACCAAACACAACTCTGTGCCAAAACAAAAGAAAAAGACTAATAAATCTAATTCAACTAAAGCTGTAATAAATGATACAGATTTTCCATCTTTAAATGGCTCTCAAAGTGATAGTAGTGGTTTAGATAAATGGTTCAAGCCAGTAAATAATCTAACCAAAAATCATAAAGATGAGACTTGGAATGATTCCCCTACAGACATATATGTGCCTATATCTGAACACTTTAGCCCTGTTAATGTGCCAAACGATGATTTAACTGATAAATTTAAAAACAAAAAGAAGAAAAAGACAGAGACAATTAAAGAGAAGGAAAATATTAAAAGTAATTCTTCATTAGATAATATAGCAAGTATGCTTCTACCTAATTCGAATTCAAACTCTTGTGAAAATGTAGAAATTGAAAAAAATGATAGATATAATTTAAAATCTTCACAAGTTCCTGATAATAAAGGATCTTCAAAGAAAAATGAAGGTAAAAAGAAACATGAAAAGCCATTCAAGAAAGAGGATAAGATTGAGAAGAAATTAGAAATAGAAGAGTACACCAAAGCAGTTGAAAGTGATCCTCCTAAAGCAGAAATTGCTAATGAACCTACATTAGTAAAGTTTGCTATTGATGAAGATGATTTTCCTAATCTTGGGTCTGTAAATAAGTCTGCAAAAAGAGCACCACCAGGATTCAAATCAGAGCAAATTGATACCTCGGTCAGAGCTCCACCTGGTCTTTTGAAGCCTCCAGGAGCAACCCCACCCCCAGGGTTTCGAATTGGCACTGAGCAAGTAATAAAGAATGACATTCCATTGCAAGATTCCATTCTTAATTCAAGTCAGGAGTCAAATTTCCGGTACGCCCAACCTGATGGATTTTCAGAGAGAAATAAAATGCTTATAGGATGCATCCAAGTGTACTGTGATGATGTAAATAAATTCAATGATTTCAAGGTATTATCAGGAGAATTCAGGAAAGGGGAAATCTCTGCATCTTCATACTTCCAAAGATGTCAGGAGGTTTTAGGGAAGAAAAACTTTGCTGAGATTTTCACTGAATTACTGGCGCTCTTACCAGATATTGAGAAACAACAACAGCTGTTATCTGTTTATATGGAAAAGGAAGGAATGAAGAAAGACAATGGTGTGCTAAGAATCGGTGGGAAATCTAAGATTGCAAAAGGTGCTTGGACTTTAAGTGACTCCGGTTTCCTGAGCTGTCAGACGTGCAAACAGGTTCTGACACGGAAAGACTATAATCAACATGTCTCCAGTCACAATTTGGACTCAGACTTTCCATCTCTTGGAAGTGACTTGGGGTTAAATGGATTTAGACAGGGTTCTTGGATTAAAGCTAAATAAAGTATTTTATACACTTCTTTTAACCTTTGTCCTGTTGAATGAAACAACAAACATAGCAATTTTCAGGTTCCCATCTGGTTGATTTTTGTCAATGCTGCCTACCAATAAATGGATTACCATCATCAATGAAAAATCAAATAACCAATCATATTATTAATTTAATACCACAGAATGTGGCTTTTGATGCCCTGAGGGAATAATATGATTGAAAGCTTTGAGGAAAAGGGATAAATTGCTTGTAAAAAGCAAATTCTCCTTTTCTTTACAATGCTTGCTACAATATTTTTCATTCATTTTCCAATTTCAGTGCAATTTGAAATATTGTCTGCAATATTTTTCAATTTGGACCAGTCTATGATATTGTCTGGTAATTGATTAATTCACACCAGAAAATGTTGACCTCGAAAATTTATGTAATACATTTTCATTAATGTGACAATTTTGTACTGGTGGGCAGTATAGGTCAATTTTTCTACTCTTTTTTAAAGGAGTTTAATAAATGCACCTTTTTCTGAAAAGAACATCAATAAACTTACACTCTTACACTTTATATAAAACTTTATTTTTTTACACCAGAAATCAACTGGCAATTGTAATTTTGAGGAATATTATTTGCTTTTTAACATTCTCAGAGTTTGCCTGAAGCCGTAATTGTAATGGATTGTTTCAAAATAAAAGGGCTTAACATTGAATAAATGAATTAATGATTTAAAAAAGAGAAAAAAGAAAAGAAAGGGGATAGGCTTAAGTTTAAGGTCATACAGGTCAAATGTTAAATTGGTGTAAGTTGTTTTGAACTAAATGGTAAAATGTTCTGTCATGAGTAAGTGTCTGAATTGAAACGAAATCGAGATATTTTTAAGGTCAAATGTCAAGGTCAAGTTTTCTCTCATGAGAAGGGTCCCAATTGAAATAGATTTTATGATAGTTTTAAGGTCATATGTCAAGGTCATATGTTGAAAACTTTGTTGATTATACTTGTCCTGAGCTTAACTTATACATTTTTTGATCATCATTGGGCAAACAAAGCATCATAAATACATCTTGAATAAAGCTGTATTCACGACATTTTGCTCATCCAACAATATGCTAATAGAAACATAGTTTGGGAAGGTTGATTTCAAATCGAGTGATATACTACACAAGATCAAAATAAACTTTGCAGTCAAAATAAACCTATCTGATGAATAACTTCTAAATGTATGAACTGATTTTGGGATAGTTTGAAACACTTATCATTTGAACAAAAATTACAGGAGTATAAGTGTCATAATTCAAGGTCAATGTCTCTCTCGTTTTTGGATCTCGGTTCAAAATAGTACAGTCTGTCTTGCTCAAGGGACCACCTCTATTAAGGGACTAGTTTTATTCAGGAGCCGGTAACAAAATTCCCTTTCCAATTTCCATATATAATTGATCTTCATAACTGGATGTATATTGGTAACAAAATTGGTGGATATCATCAGAATCATCTAATTGAAACAATTCTAATAAGTTCCATTAGCATAGGATTATATGAGAACCCTACAATAGTTTATGTATGCCTCATACATGTCGTAAAAAGTGTACAAAGCTACCATACTCTTAAACTGCCATATTTTGGCTGTCCCTTGAGTAGTCGCTTTCTACAACTTTTAACTGTACGTAGTGATACAAATTACAAAAGTCATTTGTAATATGCATCCCTTGTCTCTCATCAAATAGCCAATGAGAAGTAGCAAATGAGTTTTATTTCTGATTCATCTCCTCATTGTCGTGAAATTTTTTTTTGTAATATCTCTGGTATTACTGAAACTTGGAATATATTTCTACTATCAAAAGAGTAACTCTTGATGCATTTTGTAAGATTTATGCCTCCTCTTCCACTTTGATTTATAACTGTATCCAACTGCCAACCATCAGTCACTTAGAATTACGTGTTGTCATTGTTATATGCCATCTCATTTTGTAAAAGTTGAAGAACCCATCAGTTAATTGTTGTAAAATGAAATTAAGACTCGCATCGCAGAATACATTACAGCAAAATGAGGAAACACTTGTTACAAGCAAATTCTCTTTGCTACAGTACATGTCTCAAAGACATTGTAAAAAAGTTTGGATTGCGTTTGAAATGGTTATTATTTTTAGACAGCTTACAAGATAGGATAAGATTTTGACTAATTCAAAAGTTTTTATTTATTCTGCCCCCAAATTTGACTGTGTGTAATGATGGGGTGTATGAGTTCGCTTTGCGACAGTTCTAGTTTGTTTTGTTTATTACTTCCCCATCAGTCACTGACTTAGCTACTCAGCAATGACATATTTCAAAAGAAGTAGCTAGATAATTGAAATGAATGTTTTAGGCAATTTCTGCTTTTTCTTGCAATGCTTTTCTTACTTGTTTTTCTCAAGACCATGGAGACAAAAGAATGCCATGGAAAAAATAATTAATGATAGATCATAATTAACATGTTTAGGCTTTTCAGCAAGAAAGTCCACACTTGATTATGTGTGTTATTTGTTTCCTCCTTACTTTTAGATATCAATTGAACACTAGATAACTTATTAAACACAAGATTTAAAAAAGAGAGTTGTTAGTTTTTGTTGAGTACACTTGTTGTGAGCCTGACCTAGTTGTCACTGTGACAGTTTGGTGTATAAGCGCGTAAGTTAGTAAAAACTTCTGTTGGAGTTTACTCCTGTAATTTATGGATCACCGGCCTGGCCCACAGAGCTCTGACAGGGAGTTCCACTTAGATATTAACCCTTCACAGTTTCCAAAAATATACACTGATCCAAGTTCAAAGGGGTAATAGATGATATCAGTAAGTACAATTAAAAAAGTAACCATCATATATGATAGAAAATATTGTGGAAAAATAAGAAATTGCTTGTTGCAAGTAATTTCTTCTTTGTCCAAAATGTTTTCTCAAGTATAGTATTGAAGGGACTTCAAACCAGAGATTGTACAGGAAATGGATAAACAGTGTTAATTTGTAAAACTTATGGTCAGTAACAAGTAACAAGAATTTAGAATGGTTGGTTGGTGATCTAAATGTTGTAACTACAGGTTGTTTATGCTGTAAACAAACTAAAGTGTTGACCAATTTTTGGAGTTGAAATGTCACTGCAGGTTTAAGATTTAATTGGTCTTACAATTTTAAGCCCTACTGGCGAAAGGCAAGAAGAGCTATAGAGATGGCATTTTCCCGTTCTTACATCCTCTGGCCGTCAAGTTGTCCATCTGTCCATTAACTTTCTAGCTCACCTGAGCACAACATGCTCATGGTGAGCTTTTGTGATCGTTGAATGTCTGTCGTACATTGTGCGGCGTCAACAATTGAAGTGTTTACACTCTAGAGGCCACAGTTTTGACCCAATCTTCATGAAACTTGGTCAGAATAATTGTTAGGTCATGAGGATGAACCCTATTGATTATGGGAGGGTTCTATTTGAAAACACAGAAAAAGGGGCTTTAATGACAATTTCTTTGTTTACACTCTAGAGGCCACAAATATGGCTTTATCTTCATGAAACTTTGCCAGAATAATTATTAGGTCATAGAGATGAACCCTATTGATTTTTAGAAGGATCTTTGCAAAAACACAGGAAAAGGGGCCTTATTGACAATTTCTTTGTTTACATTCTAGAGGTCACAGATTTGGCCCAATGTTCATGAAACTTGGTCAGAATAATTGTTTGATCATGAGGATGAACTCTATCGTTTATTGGAGGATTCTATTGGAAAACACAGGAAAAGGGGCCTATACAACAATTTCTTTATTCACACTCTAGAGGCCACAATTTTGGCTTGATCTTCATGAAACTTGGTCATGAATAATTGTTAGACCATAAGGATTAATCCTGTTGATTATGGAAAGGTTCTATTGGAAAACACAGGAAAAGGGGCATTAATGACAATTTCTTCGTTTACACTCTAGAGACCACCTTTTTGGCTCAGTTTTCATGAAAATTAGCCAGAATAATTTTTTAGTTTTTAGTCACAAGGATGAACCCTATTGATTAAAGGAAGGTACTTCTGTAAAACACAGGAAAAGGGGCCTTAATGACAATTTCTTAGTTAATGCTCTAGAGGTCATCATTTTGGCTCAATTGTCATTTTACTTGGTCAGGATACTTGTAAGGTCATAAAGATGAACCTTATAGATTATGGGAAGGTTCTATAGGATAACACAGGGAAAGGGGCCATAATGAAAATTTCTTTGTTTACAATATAGAAGTCACAGTTTTGCCTCTATCTTCATGAAACTTATTATAGTTATTTGTCTCTAATTGCATTTTTTTAACAGAAGACAGTTCAGGTGAGCGGTCTACGACCATCATGGTCCTCTTGTCTTGTTAAAGATCTAGAGTCAACCGTGTTCATGAGATTCTCTTCAAACTTTCACAGAATTATTGTAAGGTCATAAGGATAATTCTTTGCAAATTGAGGTCTGAATTGTCAAGAATCACGGGGCCTTATGAAAATTCGTTTAAAAATCCTTGCAACCAAGTTCATAGCTTTCTTCAGATTCTTTTAAAACTTTCAAAGAATGATAGTAAACTAATAACGATGGTTGATGTTGACATTAGACCTGATCCGTCAAGTATCACAGGAAATGGAGCCATATGAAAATTTCATTAGCCTCACTGGCTGAAAGCCAGCGAGCCATTGTCATGGCGTTGTGTCCGTCGTGCGTCCGTCAGTTTGTGCGTGTATGCGTCCATCCATAAACTTAAACTTTAAAAATCTTCTCTTAAGAAATTGCTTGACAGAATTCAACCTAATCTCACAGAAATGATCCTTGGGTTACTCTTTATCAGATCAATTTTGATAGGACAGAAAAAATGGCCTAAATGGGATTTCAACCAAATTTCTCTGGAATGATCGTTTGATGACCCCTTATTAGATTGCTAAAAAACCCTGACTGGCTGTAAACATTTCTTTAATGGATTTGGCTAATTTCTATATATGGTAAACAATGAAAACCTATAATCTTCTCAGATTACAAACGATTATATATTTTCAACATGATTTCACAAAATGATCCTTTGGTGACTCTTTGTCAGATTCCTTCATAGAATATGGCTCAGATGAAAATTATGGCTCTTATGGTATGTAGTGAAATTTTGAAAATGTTATTCTTGCAAACTGCAGGATGGTTTTCAACCAAATTTCTCAGCCCTGATAAGTACATTCAGGCCGGTGGAGAATCACAGAATGATTGTACCATGATAAATAGGATTGTTTTTCAAATTCTGTCTGATTCGCAAATTATCAAAGGAAAGGGGGCATTATAATAATTTCCTAAAAAAATCCTCGTTAACATAGACTACTATTTTGATCGTATTCTCTTTAATCTTAAACAGGGTGATTGTACCATCATTTTGATTCTTCCTTTTCAAATTTGGCTAGTTCCGTCATATATCACTGGAAAAGGTTTTGTATGAAAATGTCATCATAAAACCCTTGTAACACAATTGGGTCCACAGTTTTCATCGGATTCTGTTCAAACATTCGCAGAATGTTTGTACCATAATTAGGATTGTTCCTGTCCAAATTGCACCAGATCTGTGTAGTATCACAGTAAAAGGGGCCGTATTAAACTTTTATAACAAAATCCCCATAAACACAAGCATGTCCTTAGTCTTTATCAGATTCTGTCCTAACTAGAATGATTGTACCGTTATAAATTGGGTCTTATCTGTTTGATGAGAACAGGGGCTCATTAATATTTCATTGCAAAATCGTCAACAACAAAATAAAGTCCCCAGTCTATCAATTTTCAAACTTTGTTAATGATTGAACTATCATTAGGAATGTTTCTTTGTAGGTTGGGTCTGATTCTTTAAGTTTCGTAGGAAAAAAGGGCGTTTTTACAAAAAATTCTTGACACAATTCAACCCACTGATTTCATTGATTTTCTTGAAACTTTTACAGAATGATTCTACCATCATTGCAATTGTTCCGTTTGAAACTTAATTTGTTCTGTAAAGTTTCACGGGAAAACAATCTTTCATCGGATTCACTTTAAACTTTCACAGAATGATTATACTTTCATTAGGATGTTTTGGGTTTTTTTTTTTGAAATTCGATCTGATCAGTCAAGAATCACGGGAAAAGGGAAACTGTGGGAATTCTTTTAGAAAATAAAGTCCATTGTTTTCATTAAATTCTCTTCAAACTTTCGAAGAATGATCGTAAGAAAAGTTCTTTTCGGAAATGAAGTAGATCCTTCAGCAAACATGAGAAAGGGGCCTTACGGATTTTCACTCAAAACATTATCGCTAACGTGATAAAGTCCACAATTATCGGATTCTGTTGAGAATTGCACAGGATCATTGTAAGGTCATAATGAAACTTCCTTTTGGAAAAGGAGTGGATCCGCCATGACTGCAGAATGAATAGAACTTTTTGAATGAAAAATACATTTTCTAAACATTGGCAATGGTGTTTCGTCTATTGTATATAAATTGATACACCAGGATTTTATTGGTCGTGCCCGGACTCTGTAGTATAAAGAAGACTTACGACAACCTATTTACAGTTTATTGATTTTTTTATTTGGTCGTAACTACAGATTCAATAAAGCGCGAGCAAAATGTCGTAACTACAGTTTTAAAAAAGCGCTAGCAAAATGTTACGGCGTTTTACTCCGGCACTAACGATTTACTTGTTTGTTATCTGAAAGTGCATTTTATTTTTGCAAACAAATCACACGCCGTATTTGGGCTTACAATATGTCGTAAATAGAGCTTTGTTCAACTTATATTTGAGCGCGTGCGTAACATTTCCAACCATTACACATGTGCGCCAAGTAAAGACTCAGATCAGTCTGTGCATCCGCACAGTCTGATCAGAGTCTTCACTCTGCGCTCTGTAGAATGATACTGACCCAAAGCTTCTTTAAACAATCAGCGAATGTTCTTATTGTCCCGAATGGCTGACCAGGGTGCCCAATGTGTGCGAGTCACGCACATGCCAAATTGTTGGAAATGTCACGCACAGGCTCATTTACGACATTTTGGTCGCCCACTCACGATATTCGACCTGCGGACAGAGACTAAGACAGTAGCTCTAATAAAACGTTGTTCGCACCACGCACAACCTACATTATTATTTCTTCACTTTTGAGTTGGTTTTCGAGTCGGGAATCTGTTCCCCGTTTTATAAGCCCAATTTGCTAAAGCCAGCGATCTATTGTCATGGCGTTGTGTCCGTTGTGCGTCCGTACAAATTTCACAGGAATGATCCTTTAGGTACCCTTTATCAGACTCATTCAAAGATTTTTCATTGGATGAAAATCGTGGCTTCAATGAGCGGGACTGTTTTCCGTATATGGTGAAAACTTTGAAAATCTTTTGCGCAGAAACTAGTGGGTAAATTAGCTTTATGATAAGTAAATTCAGGCCGGTGGAGCGAATCAAGCCCCCCTAATTATACTTTCTAGGAAACAACTTTAACCTTTTACAAAATGGAAAATCGTTTAATTTTCGACCTAAACGCGGTTTCAACCATTCCTATACAACCACGCTTCGCCCCCCCCAAAGAAAAAACTTTGGAAAACATCGTGGAAAAAGAAGAAGTTGCTTGTTGCAATTTCTCCATTATCCACAATGTTTTCTACCTCAAAAGACAAAGGTTTTTAGAATTTCATGAACCAAAAATTGTCGCCTGCTACTTCTTTCAAATTGGACCAGTCTAAAAAATTATCGTGACGTGATGAACTGAGTCGCCAAGAAACGTAAATGTTTGACTTGAATATCGGGGGATCATCATTTCACGCCTGGTCTAAATAGACAATTTGATTGATCACTCGATTTTATGATTCACAGGGGCGATAGGTCAATTATGATATTATTCTCATTATTTTCAATGCTTCTTGCAAGCCTCCTAATACCACCACATTGTCAGTTCTATATGCCACACAGTAAGGTACAAACTCTAGCTCCTCCCAAGACAACAAACTCCGCCCCTCTGCATTACTGTCCATGTGAAGGGTACTTTGTAGTTCGAAGTCTCTGGACAAGATCACCACTACAGCTCCAGTACTTTCGTCTCTACCAGCCACGATTATATTACCCTGGTTGTCTACTGCTGTACCTCGTGGGGATTTAAACATCTTGTAGGTAAACAACACCTCCGAATCCATGTTGATACAGAATACTGATTGGGCATCGGAATCTGTTACGAGTATGTTTTGTTCCCTCGTTGTTGAGAGGTGCCATGGGTTACATGGTGAACCCTTGTCTAGAGTTGGAAGTTTTATAATTTTCTGTGGTACTCCCATCGTGTCAATTAATGAAATCTCTCCAATCTGAAGCCCTACCGCTATGAATTCACCACATATACAAACGCCCAAACACCTTCCCTCAATTTCAATTACCCTCTCCGGCTCAATTATCATGTCTTTTACAAACACGTGCTGAAGTTTTGTGTTGCCCATGGTTATATAAACGTCACAACCTCTCGCACACACAGCCCATGGCTTATGAGGAAGCTCATATGAAGAAATATATTTGAAGTTGGCGTCAATGTATTTGATTCTTTGGTTACTCCTATCGATAATAACCACATCACCCGTGTCGAGAAAAGCCGCTGCCGTTATGATACATTTAGATGTCTCCTTTGATAACTTTACTTTATACTTTCCATAGCGTTCCAGTGACGCTGTACCGTAATCAATCAGATCTCCCTTTACATCGGGCTCATACGCATCAAATTCAAACCCTATCTCAGAATCTTGATCATCATCAGTTTTGTCTATTTCATTTTCATATAAACTTACATCTTTCGGTTCTCCAAATTCCTTATTAACGACATCCTTCGGGGTTGAGCACCAGATCTTGTCAGTTTGCACTCCGTTAGTTAGATTTATATTTGAATCTTTTACTGTTGCAGTTGTTTGAGTTGTTTCCAAGGTAGTCTCAATTGGCGCAGCCGAGTTTTCACTAATTAGTACAAATTCGTTCGGTTTGTCCAAAACATTTATTTCTCTTCCATGATTTTCGGATGACTCTACATTGTCCTCAGTTTGTGTAGCTATTGTTCTGCCTTCACTTATAATCACTGTTTTGTCTCGAGTAATGCTAACTAGTACGTTCACGTCAGATTTTACGTCGGTGTTTGTGTTATCTTGATCATCCACACTTCCTTGTGTGATAGGAGGCACTTTATTCACAATTTTTAGTTTGTTTTCACCATCAACGTCCTGTAAATGAGATGGAACAGCCCCCATATCTGTCTGGTATTCAACCAAATATAACTTGTAAAAGATCGTTCACGCTTCAATGCGTAAAGATTATATTAGAAATTTCTACTGTTTTATGCTTACCATTACATTGTTAGTAATTTGAGAATAGAAAAGACCCTTTACAATATAAATTAACTAAATTATAAAGAGATCGGATTTCTAGTTTCAAACAGAGGACAATATGGAAAAGCGTTTATTACAAGTATACCAAAATATTTGGCGGATCGCTTGTCCCGCCAACTGAGTTTCGAGAGGAAGTTGAACAAATCCCTGTGAATAGTGGACTCTGATTGGAACACTTAGGACAAGCTAGTCCATGCCGAGTCTAGGATAGAAAAGAGAGCCTTTGCAAGCTTAATGACTTTCTGTCCTAGATGAGGGTAAACACCTAGTAACAGATTCTTTTACCGTTTTTCCTTAAAAAACTTTCCTGTACAAACCCGGTTTTACGTCGCTATGATTTTATACCTGAGAAAATATTGTGGAAAACGAAGAAATCGTTTGTTACAAGCAATTTCTCCTTTTCCCACAATATTTTCTAACACATAAGATAGTTCTATTACAAAGTGCGTTCAATTTTCATTGTAATCTGCAACCACTTTCAATTAAGACCAGGCTAAAATTTATAGTACAAGGACGAATGAAAAACCTCAACAACAAACTCTTCATAAAATTTTAGTGAAGGGTAAGATAATGAATCTAGGCACATCATATTCGATAATCTATCAAGGAAGGTCTTTGTAGTTAAAGGTTTAAGTTTTATATGTTCTTGTTGAATTCTTTCTTATTCGGGCTTCGGAAATAAAATGTTGCGTGTTCTGTCCCACGTCGACCCCCAAACCAACAACCAAATAATGTGAAGAGAAGTTAAACCTTTCCTGTCTTTTGAAATTTAGAGTGGCCTAAATTGAAAGAGGTTGAAGACGACGATGAAAATCGGGTGTAATTTGAAATGGAGCCATCTTACGGGTCAGAAATTATTGTGGTAAACGAAGAAATTGCTTGTTACAAGCATTTTTTTCTTTTTTTCCCCATGTTTACTAAAAAAAAAAAAAAATGGTGCCATTGTTTGAGTTCAAAATTCACTTCTGGTCTTAGCGAATGATTTCATTGGTCGACGGATGATTTGATTGTTATTCGCGATTGGTCAGGTATCCCGGTCTGACTATAGGCGGATCGTGTAAGAATGAGTAATATAGCGCTCAAGGTATCGACACTAAAGAAATATTTTTTATTAAATAATTTGAAAATGTAGTCAATGCACATGATGCTCTTACGTGTTTAACCCTATACCAGACATCAAAATTTTAGACTGAATTCAAAGAAGTTGCAGACGACAATTGTTTTATTGATAAAATTTAATTTCTTGTGTGTGTTTTGAAGACGAAAACAATTTGGATAATGAAAAATTTCTTGACACAGACAATTTCTTCATTTTTCAACAACATTTTCCAAAGCTGTTCTCTTGAGAGGCGTTAAAAAAGCGGGATTGTGTGGGAATCGGTTTAAAAAACATGATACCCTTTACCGTCCATAAAAAGAAAATCACGTTTTCGTGCATCGACAAAAGAAAATTCTTGCTTGAGTGAAAATATTTTTACACGAGGATCTGAATCGAGAATCAAGCCAAATATATACGACTGGGTTAATAACATTGTTAAAGAAGTAAATTCTGATTAGAAACTTGTATCCTAGCAACTCATTCGGAGATCTTTTGTCTTCTTGTGACATAGCAAATGCTGCCATGATATATATGATATTTGTCATAATAAACACAGCAGTCAAAACAAGCCAGATGAATGTCTTATAAGGATTCTGTGAGCTCGGTCTGTCCGAATTACTCCTCTTACTGCTTTTCTTTCTGACAGTATCTTTCTGCGATTCCAGTGTAGAAACATTAATTTCTTGTTTAAGTTCACATTCGTTTAATTTTATTTCCTCGAACGATGTATTAATTACACATGCACTGTGTGAATTCGCGACGGAACTCATCGTCCTTCGAGTCGTTTCGCTGTCCTCATCTGTTGAATTCGTAAGCTCTTGTGTTTTATCCTTGCCCCGAACAGCTTTGGTTGGTTTTAATGCATCATCGAACGATTTTACCCTTCTCCAGTGCATGATCAAAGTTCTTGAAATCAAAATGTACATGACAATCAGCGCAATGGATACAATGACAAGTAACAATGTGATGACAATAATGTTCAACTGGATGAAAACTTTCGGAACAGAACGTTCTGCAGAGCATATCTCTACTAAAGTTGAGGTATTGTACACGTTTGTCTTGTTAATATTCTCTATTCCACAGGCAATCGGAGCTGGAACTGATAGGATACACGATACCAAAGTTATAACCAAGATTGTTTTAATTGCTATCGATCGGCTTATCTGGGATTTGAAAGGCTGACAGACCTTTCGGTATCGATGAATTGCGATGAAAAAGAGCACCAAGGCTAATGCAGTACTAAAGAACACATTAAGGAAGCACTTTAGCTTACATAGATGAACGTCAGTATTCAAATAGAAATTATTAAGTCTAGAGATTTCCGTCGGAATGAATATTACACACGAAAAAAGATCCAATGCTGCAAGATATAGCACAAATACTTTAAATGTTGTGTTTGCATATTCACGACTTTTGCTGAAGACAATAATGACAAGTGTGTTCCCAAGAATTCCAACCACTGCATGAACAGCAAGAAATATGATGAGTGGAAGAAACTGGTCCGCATATCGCTTGTTTAGGGCCTCTTGGCTTTCTATCAGAGAGTCGTTTGGCATAGTGGCTTGTTTCCGTTAACAAATATGCAACCTTAATCGTCATCGGATTAACGAATCCTGAAATAAAAGATTAAACATGGCGGTTCTATCATAAATTCAAACAGGGCGTTCTCTGTCAGATTTTATAAACTCATGTCATCTCGAAATATTGTTTCAGAGAGCATAATGTAAGGGATGGTGCTATTTACTCCCCAAAAATGTTTCTGACGCGCTGAGTATCTGTATACTCCACATCGATAAATGGGGACGTATTGTTTGTATCTTACTGTTTGTTCTTTAGTAACAATTAATTTTAATTGATAAGTGATATGGCTTTCATATTTCACATATTTGCTTCTTGCGTAAAGATCCTTTTTGTCGGTTGCAGTTTCAAGGGCATCTGGTAAGATCGAGGTCACATTTGATGTAAATCGAGGGCTTTGTATTTTTAGATCTGCTTTTCGTATACAACGTATGCTTAAGGTCACGAATTCATCACACGCTCTTTTTTTCTACCCAGGAAAAATACCAAAAGAGATGAACTTGCAGGCTGAGTTTGCAATGTTTCTGAGATATATAAGAACTACTATTTATGGTTTAGACATTCAATAGAATTAGTGGTTAAGCCTCCAGTGAAAGTTTGCACTCATTGAACTATGAGAAGACCTCAAAATTTTGTATGTTAACTTAAGCTATCAAAGCTAACGCTTTGCTAGCTAAAAAATTTCTTCTCTTGTTAGGGTGTCAGAGTTATCTGCCATGGACTTGTACCCGGGATTTCCAACGCAAACGGATCTATTTGCTTTGTATTACTTGCAACGTTTTCCATGGGGATTGTGTTTAATGATGTCACTTGCTGTGGTCTAGACTCATTTTCACACGAAAAGTAACGACATAAACTGGTTTTCATACAGGTGCATTCAAAATGTGACATGTCAATGCTGAATGATAGATCAAGATGATTGAATTACAGAAGGCTTTCTTTCCGAATCTCAAAAGGAAGATCGTCCAATGTAGTTCTCTTATTTTCACACCCTTTTAGACCTTACAATAATCATTCCATATTTAAAAAATAAGGGTACATTTCCACAAATATAGTAAAGGATTTTCGTATATAACCTTACCCCGCCTACCTAGAAAAAAGGTTGGAAATATTTCGTCATATTTTTTTCTTGTGAAAGTTCCGAAATCATGATGCAGCCATCTATGTCTTTCTGACATTTTTTTAGCTTTCACGAATTTGCATTAATTAGTTAAAAATGATATATTTGAAACACGCCAGCCGCCCGAATAACACTTTTTCCGTCCGTGTAAATGTCAAATTATTTTCGATTTTTTTTCCCCCAAATCATCTTACACCTTCATTCCTTTTTCATATAGATTTAAGCGCTAAGTGAAGACTTTGTTGATATCTACACTATTACGCAAATGAGTCCATTTCTTTGAAAAAAAAATCGGCTGTTGACGGGAATCTATTTGGCCTATCAATAAAATTACAAGAAGGATTGAAAACAAATACCATCATAACGTATTCAAACATTTCACCCAAATAATTACAATGTCTTACCTTTAAAAGTAGAAGTTTAGTATCGGTCGTATCTTTTGATAGCCAAGCCAAAGGGTGCTCATATTTGATGTTTTAATGGTAAGGACTTTGTGTCAGTGTTTGGTCCATCAAGTTCAAGGTCACTGTTCAAAGGCACAGTTGACATTCTAACATTTGTAATAATTATAGACTTGTAGGTTGTATGACCTCATTAACCATAAACATAGGTTGGTTAATCCTCCATAAGTGTATTCATGGAGCTAAAACTTGTCTTTTTTTACCTAATTTAAGACCGTATGATGATGCGATTGTCCCTTTTATAGGTCAAATCGATGATCATAACAATTAAATTCTAATTCAAATTTCTAAGAGGTTAATATTTCATAAGAGAGAGCCAATTTGAAGGGTCATTCTTTTAGTACTTCTCAATAGGTTTTCAGCCGTGCTCATTTACATTTTTCAATGTCACACCGAAACTTTTAACTTTGTCGTTACCTTTTATTGATATGTTAAAGTCCATCAAATTTTCTTGCGGAAAGACCTAACTATTAGCACCACTCAAGATCGTCAGTCAAATACAAGGTCAATTACATTTTTCAAGGTCAAACTTTTATCTTTCCCATAAATCATACTGATAACTATGATTGGTAAGTTGTAGGACCTCCTTGTTCTATGTGTGCGCTACTTGTCCTAAGACCTTTCTGTTCGTGCCAAATTTATATGATGAAATCAGGGTCATAATCGATGGAACGTTGATTATAAATGATTATAAATTTTGCGTTCGAAATCGTAAGGGATTCGTTTTTTTTATTGTGATCCTTGTAGTAAGGCCTTTCCATGGAAGAAAAGCCCGTTGTCTTTTTCAAGATCGTACATTCAGAGTTAGGAATGACATGTCCATCAGTCAATTTTTACTTGTGGGTTTATTACTGCTTCAGCTTTGTATCGTTTTAAGGTCAAGGTCATCTATTAAAGTCAATGTCACTTTTCAATAATAGATTCGTGTAAAAAAAAAAAAAAAAAAAAAACAGTGGCCGTAGACTTAGTCTTTGAATGATGATGAGTATTATTTGAATGGATATTTCGAACGATTATGCGAGGGATATGACTTTCCCATTTGTTCTAAGCTCTATGCCATCTGATAAATGACAGGGGCTTTATATTTCAATTACATAGTTCTAGTGGAAAGACCAATTTTAAGATTATTTCTTAAAAGATAAAGCTGAAGTCTAATTTGTCTAAAAACTGTACGTCATTGAACAAGCGAAATGTCAAAAATACAGCTTGAACAGAGTTGAATTTAGAACATTTAGCTCGCCGCAAAAACGTGTTTTTTTTTTTGTTTTTTTTTTTAAGTTTTCTTGTTAAACTTACATATCTTCGTGCATTTGGCGGGATGTTTTCAAACTTTGTAATATTTAAAAACGATACCCTTCTATTTCACACATCATTTAGAAACTCTTTATGATAAAAAAGTAGACAAGGTAGATATAGATACATTAAAATATTTCATATTCTATTTGTTAGTTTAACCCTTTCCTGTTCAAGCCCTGGTTTTAATGTCCCTGTGATATTATAATTGAGAAAACATTGTGGAAAAAAATAAATTGCTTGTAAAAACAAGCGATTTCTTCTTTTCTTTTCCACAATGCTTTCTACCCTACTGAATGGCTATTTTTCTAATTAAATCCACTTCAAATTTACGTCTGCAAAACCTAATTTGGACAGGTCTAATGTTTAGAAAAACAGAAAAGCGTTAAGAGAAATATAATACAGATATTCTCCTTTTCTTGGCCTAATTCTACTTATCTTCATTATCAGTACTTTTCATTATTATCATCATTATCATTACTATCGTAAGTATCACCGTTATTATTATCATCTAAATACTGTTGTTTTTGTTGAGGGAAATCTTTAATAAAACCATTACTGCCTTACTGCATCATTGGGTTTTTTTTGTTGTTGTTGTTTTGTAAAAGGCATCTTTGTTAGACAGGCACCTTAATATTTATAAAATATTTGCGAGACGAAATGAATTAGTTTTTATTTGCCATATAAGTTGGACTGAACCGCCTTTTGGAGTTCTGTTGATGTAACAACCGTTTTCGAGGGGGGGGGGGCGGAGAAAGATCGTTTCCATGAGTAGGTATACTGCTCCTTTCACGCAATTTCTACGATAAGTTGAAATTTATATTTATACAGACTGTATTTTTTTGTCTACAACTGAAACGCTTTGCCAGACGACAATTTATTGGACTGGTCCAAATTGAATGAAGTCGCTGACTACATTCTTTGGTTGATAGGACTTTTAACAATCTTTCTTTTATCGACAGGCCGAAAGATAAGGTTAATATAAGACTGATGATAAAGGCCAGTCTGCTTGTACGTGTTATTGCAGGCTGGTCTTGATCTTTATTACCTGTTAGTGCAGGATAATTCCCTTGTCAATAAGAACATGGTAAGTCTCCTGCTGGAGAGAAAGGTACAAAGACAGAAAGAAAGAAAGAGAGAGAGAGAAAGAGAGAGGGGGGAAGGGGAAAAGTAGAAAGGTAGGTTGGGAGGGAGAAAGAGAGGGAGAGACAGACTACGGTGATGAATATAAATACTAAGAGAAGAGAGATCGAGAAGGAAAAAGGGAGGGTCAGACAGGAACATTGATACTAGTAAGGGAATAAGAGAGACAGAGAAAGAAAAAGAGAGACAGGGAGGCAGAGAGGGATAGAAAGTAACAGAGGAGAGAGGAAAGAGGATAGACAGGGAGGTCTTACCATATATAAGTAGTCTTCCAAAGATGTGTTGTTTCAATCTGAAAAGGAATCATGTCTTGACAGTGATTATAAGTGTTTTTATTAGATATTTCCCTCCGGCAAAACGCAGCTTCAATCCAACTCTTTGCCCTTACACAATGGATATTTATTTTCGCGTTATTGGCATATGAAACGTCTACAGGTTATTCATAGAACAACTCGATTATTTATCTGGAAATTGTTTTTGTTATTTATCTCTACATCTACCTTCATTGACGTTATGGGAGCAGAAAAATTAAAAACGCGTTCAATCCAACGTAGAAGTATAAATGAGATTAAATTCAGCTAAAGATTTATTAGTAATGTTTATCAATTAACTACGTTGACGTCAGTATGACTTTATAAATACACGTACGTCACGTCACGTTAAAATAGGTACAATCATTTTGTCATTATCATTATAATCGTATAAGAGTCAAAACAAACTTCAGATGTTGGCCTATCTTTCTGGGCCGCGGCCATGAGGTACATGGTTCGATCAACGGTCGCGGCAAATGCCTTACTGACATGTGTCTCCCACCAATGGGTAGATAATCGCCAAACTAAGTGAGCAGCTGGAAGCACCGAAAGGATGTAGTGATAATACTGGTGTGAGAAATCCATAGTTGCTCCAACCGCCGCGGTATGACTAAACTATAGTTGAAGTGGCGTTAGAACCCATTCAAAAACACACACAAACTAACAAGCAAACAAACAAACCTATTTCTCAAAAGTTTTCATGATGTACCCAAGAAATTCCTTGCTCCGAACGTCTTTATAAGGAGACCCCTTTTAGGATTCTCTCTATCTGATTTTTAAGCTTTCATAAATCTTGATACTTCTAAACGATTTGACCGCTGTGAGACAAATGTGTCTGTCCTTTATGCAATTGACCAATCGCTGTCCCTGCCACTGACTCATTTCGCCCCGCCAATTGACACCCACAGGAAATTTCGCTTCGCTTTCAAACGATGTTATTTTGAAAAATTCATAGCCAGTTGTATATAACAAAAAAGTAGAATAGTTGATTGGCGAATGGTTGGTTGGTTGAATAAGCTGTAGTTACGACATTAAAGTCGACAAACTAACAAAAATGTTTCACAAAAATGGCGTCGAATGTCGGAGGACAAACCTCAGTTGCGGACTGAATGAATAATTTAATTAGTCGATCGGATTCTTGATTGACAGCAGCGATTGGTCAATAATTTAACCCTTTGCGCGACACTCCAAAAATAACACACGTTTGCTGAATAGATACATATCGTCTTTCGGGGTCAAAATGTCGTAACTGAAGCTTTATTCAAGCTGCATTTATGACATTTTGAAGCCCATCGACGACATCAGGCTGTGCAGGACGGACCGGCACCTTTTTCAATGGCGGCTGAGTCTTCAGAGTTTACACAATCCTGATATATGATTGTGAGAAAAGAAAGACTCCTAATGTCACCGATATGTGTTAACATATATCTTAATACAAACTCTATCTATTGTACGATCATGCAAACTTTGAAAAGTTTCCGGGCTCTGTAATAATTTTCTATTTTTCATTTGTCTTACATCTTACCATTTGGAAGGTTGGCATAGCCGCTATCAAAGAAAAATCATTTGACCAATAAAATCTTTTACAAAGACCAGACGTGATGTTCGACCTGCTATGTTTAAGGAATACATTTCTTGTTGTCTAATAATTTACAGCTCGTATGTACAAGACATTCAAATGACAGTTCATGTAGCAACTTCTCCTTTCATCACAATGCTCCCAGCTTTCGATATCAAATCAATTTGAAATGCCGTCTACGACTAATTTCAATTAGGACCAGTCTACAACTTTACCGCCTGGTAATGGGTTAAAGGTACTATGGGCAACTGAACAACTTCAGCTAAATTTAACAAATAATTAGACAACAAAACCTAAAACATTGTGTTTGAAACTTTGATTGCTTTCATACAAAAATTAATTATGATAATACATTCCTTTGCGTAAAGCTTTTTTACTTCGTGTCATGGAAAACAACGTTGTGTGGGATTGGGTTAGTACAATCCATGATGATCCCGATCTGTATGATAGGTTACACATTATTGACAAGAAATCCTTTACTTTGGGAAATCCTACGGAAGTTAAAGTCACAAAATAAATGTGCATGTTCGTATAACTTTACTAAAAGTTAATAATCACCCGATTTCATCCAGGAAAAAATGTCGTCTGCACATTCTTTGAAATTGGACCAGTCTAAAATTATGTTATTTGGTGATGAGTTTAACGACACAATTTAGGGAACCAACACATCGATATAAAACGATAAAAGTACTGATATCTTTTCCTCCGTCAAGCTCAACCGACAATACTTTCCGTTTTATTAAGTGACCAATCGCGGCTGTCAACCAAAAACCATCAACCAATGAAATCATTCATCGAGATCAGACATGAGTTTTGATCGCCGACATTGGCCGCCATAAATGTTAACCCTTTCTGTTGGTTTGGCGACTTATACATCTTAGATACAGCTTATTCAAGCTGTAGTTACGATGTTTAGGTCACCAGCCAACAATTCTACTTTTTGTTACATGCTACTGGCGATAAATTCTACGAAATAACGCCGTTTAAAATCGGGGCTTCCTTTCGGAGTCAATAGGCGGGGCTACGAAGTAAGTGGGCTGGGTCAGTGATTGGTTCTTATTACTAATTATGAATTGACAAATTCCCGCACAATACCATTTTTCACACCACCAGGAAAAAGGCTTTTGGAAACAATGAGGAAAAAGAAGAAATTGCTTGTTACAAGCAATCTTCATTATCCACGTTGTTTTCTATCCCAAAAGACAAATGATTTTAAAATTTCAACAGATTCTAATTGTCTTCTTTCAATTTGACCAATTCGAAAAATTATTCTTGGGCAATTGATTAAATTAAACATGAGAAACTTATTCGGGGTCTCTTAGACAGCTTGCAAGAATCCAAATGAATCTAATGCTTCTTACCGTACGTATTCAGTCCTATAAAATCGGATTTCGGGAAAAAAGAAAACCAGCGTGCGATTTTACACGTCTAATTACACAAAAGGAAAACGTTGACACTGTAAAGGAAAACAATTAACATTCACCACTTAAAACACTTATGCGCATTACATGAATATCCTTTATAAACTCGCCCTCGCCCGAGGATTTTTCTAAGACTCCGTTGAGGCTTCCAAATTAATCGACGGATCGCTGGCAACGCCCACTGACCTCCGACATAAAGTTCAACTAAAATAACTAACGGGGTTGTTTTGCAAACTTTATGGTCAGTAACATGTAACCATGTAACTACCGAACAAAAATGCCAACCTAGACTTATTGAAGCTGTAGTTACGACGTTTTATTCACCAAACCAACAAAATGCTTAGCATTTACGGCGGGGTTCAAAATTCATTTCCGGTCTAAATTAATGATTTAATTGGTCAATCGACTCTTTTATTTACAACAGCAATCCGTCAATTGTAAACACATAACTATAGATAACCATTTCCTTTTTACGAATTTTAGACCTGGCCAAATTCAAAGGTTTTGAAGATGAAAATTTCAAGAGGATTTATTTTGAAAAATATCCATTCAGTACGGTAGAAAATATTGTGGAAAAAGAAGAAATTGCTTGTTACAAGCAATTTCTTCTTTTTTCACAATGTTTTCCCATTCATCAAATCACAGGGCCGTAAAAACCAGGGATTGAACAGGAAAGAGTTAACTTACAATTTCACGAAAGTGTTTTCTGCATATCAAGTACATAACAAATTGCATGATCGCGACTATCTATGAAAAATCGATCAAGGCCGAAATGTCGACCTCCGCTATTTAGGTTATACATCTTTATTGATTGACGACGTAGATTTTGTAACTACACATTTTTCGAGCTATTGTTACTGATTATTGTTTAATGTTTCAAACTAGATATTTGCAAACACCTCTCGCTTGTAATCCAAATCGAACAGCCTAATCGAATTGTACATCGGCGAGGCCAGCGATACGCATGAACACACACGTGTGTTTAGTTCCTTGCACAGCTAAGTCTTACCATTAGACCTTGTATTCTAAACGCAGAAGGAATTGACTAATCGCCGGCCCCGCCCACTTACTCATTTAGCCGATCCAACTGACTCCAACAGGAAGTCCCGCTTCGATTTTAAACGGCGTTATTTCTACAAAATTCATAGCCAGTAGCGTGTAACAAAATAATGATGTGGTTGGTTGGCAACCTAAACGTTTGAGTAGCCAAACAAATAAAAGCTTAAAAAAATGGCTGCAAATGTCGGAGTTCAAAGCTCAATTCATGACTGAATGAGTTATTCGATTGGTCGATTGATTCCTTGATTGACATCTGCGATTGGCCAACTGCCTGTTTTTGACTGGTCAATATAAAGTGTTTTTCTTTTTTTCTTTTTAAAGTGATACTGTATTTTTCTACCATGATATAATGTTATTGAAACATTTTAAAAGAGATCGAATTTCTTACAGCTTCAAGTTGGAAAAGCCACAGAAGTTGCTTACAAATAGGAAATTAAGTATCTTTTGGAAAGAAAACGTTCGATTTTTGTTTGTCTGTTTTGTTTTGTTTGAATAGGGTTTAACTTCAATTTTAACAATATTTCGTTATATCGCGACGACTGGAGCACCTAATCATGGATTCCTGGTATTTCTCACCCAAGTACTATACTACTACAAACTTTTCGAGCCTCCAGCTGTTCATCTCGTTTAGTTTACGATTATTCACCAATTGGTGGGAGAAAAATGTTGGAAAGGATATTTCTCGCGACCGGGGATCGAACCAAGGATCCCATGATTATGAGTTCAACGCGCTTCCGACTGCGCTGTGCCCGCGGCTGGAAAGAAAACATGACAGACAATTGAATAAATTGTTTGTTACAAATACACCATCCATTTACCTCAATAGTTTCCAAAGTTACTTTGCTTCAACCTCTAAAACTGTGAAATTGAACGGCAATTTGTTAAAAAGGGTGTAAGAGTGAAAAACCCGAAAGAAACTGCCTTTTTAAGATCAAAATGGCTTCGATTTTCCATTGCACCAATTACGAATTTCGTATTCCATTTCTCATCATGGCGTCACACTATCTTGTTGCAGACTCATTTGCGATGTTTGCAAGGTCTTTGTTCGATTTATTGAAAAATAAACGGAAAAAAAGAAGAAGAAGAAAAAAAGAAGATACGCGTTAAAAAGTATCAAAGTAATGTTACAATAGACAATAGACAATTTTATTAGACGTAAGCTCTTTCGAGCTTCTTGTCATACAAAATTTACAATGTTTTACAATTTCAAAGAATAACAATAAACATGGCATATTATAAACGTGAAATGTTTTTGGTTAGTAAAGATGTTTCGGTGTTAATATGGAAGAGAGGTAGGACTAGAGTGACAGGTGAAGTTTAATTTATTGGAATATGCTTATGCATTCAGATTTTGTAGTTAATATACATAGTACAGTCAATCCTCTTTAGACCTATCAATCACATTCTGTGGGATAGGTCTAAAGAGTTTTAACCCTTTCCCAAACAACTTCTTATACTAGCCTAAAATCAACGCATGGTGTATACGGTTATAACAACCGCTTAAATATTTTACGCACTGTAGCACGGCAACCACCGGTGGAAAAGGAAAGAAGTGTAGGAAATCCGCATTTTGTTCCCTTCCATCAATGATCTCCAACTATAATTTCATACTAAATCTGAATTTGCTTGGATAGTGATAACTACGATTATCATTGTGTTAACTGTTTTGATTTAAACTATTTGTTCTCAATTCTAAAGCATATTTTATGTATTTGGCTAGGTTTAATAAAATCTTGCGATTTTCTGTTTGTAAGAGATGGACAAATTTTTGCATATTAGGTCGAGTAATGTAATTTTTCTTTAAATAGGTTTTTCTTAAGTCAGAATACGTTTTGCATTTGAAAAGGAAATGGAATTCGTCCTCAATTTCATTTTCGTTACATATTTGGCAGAGACGCTCATTTCGTTCAATTCTATTGTTACCGTATCTACCGGTCTCTATTCTTAAAGGGTGAGATGACAAAAGTAGTTTACAAATAAGAATTCTAAATTTTTTCGGAAGTACAAGTAAATGCTGTTCCATTGCCAAATCGTTTTTACATATCAAAGATTTTTTGTGCTATTAAGTTGAGTTAATAACCTTATTTTCTTGTATAGTCACTGTATCTTGTCTCGTGAGATTGAATATCAACTAAAAAGCCTAACAGACGACAATTGACCGATCGCTTGCCCCGCCCACTTGCTACGTTAGCCCCGCCCATTGACTCCAACAGGAAGTCCCGCTTTGAATTTAAATAAGCTGTAGCTACGACGTTTAAGTCGCCAAACCAACTAAAAAGGTTAACAAAAATGGCGATGAACATCGGAGATCAAAACTCATTTCTGGTCTCAACGAATAATTTCATTGACCGACTGGTTATTTGATTGACAGCCGTGATTGGTCAATTTCTATATTATTTCTCAGTTTCTTTAAAGCTACCGACATTTTACTTTGCGTTTTTTTCATTCAAATTATTCGTGTGAAAGGTTGTACTTCCGAAAGAAAATATAGTCATAAAATTAGCTTTAACCCAATACTAGACAACATAATTCAAGACATGTTCTTATTGTAAGAGATTGCAGAAGTCATTTAATAGCTGTAAAAAATTTAAAAATCTATGTATTTTAGGGTAGAAAAAAAATGTTTATAATGAAGAAATTACCTGTTCGGGGGGGTCAAAAAGTGCGAGTGTGCGGGAATGGTTAAAAAGAAGAGCCAGTTAGCAGTAAGGCGGATAATGCTCCCCGAACAGGTGCTTGTCATAAAAAGTAAAGCAGGTACAACTTAGGTTTATAAAGCAAAAGTTGGGAGTAAAGCGGGCACAAAGTTATTTGGCAGGAGCTAGAATATTTGTTCAGTAAGAATAAACTTTTACAAATGCACTGTTTCTCACTGGTACATATATTAAAAATCTCGAATAAATTTGATGCATGGTCAGATTTTTTAATTTATTTATTTTGTGTGTGTTATTTTGCACTTTGCCAACCCTCGGACGGGGCAAAACGCCTTTCGGTTCACAAAGTTCCTATCAATGTAGATTCTAGCAAATCCACTACAGGAAGATTGTGACATGATTTCTAACATTAAAGTGTATTTTACTTTATTATATACCTATAAATGATATGAATTAAAATCTGGCTATCTAATACAACTCGACAGAACTAAAAATCAATATTCGGCGTGTACCAAAAAACCGTATTCGTCGAGTACCGTTAAACACTGACTCCTTTTTTGTGCATTGACGTTCGGGTTGTTGGAGAGTTTTGTTAATGTCATGTCCTAATGGTATATAATAAAAGGAATATTACAACAGTGTGATTTCCATATGTTGTTATCGTATTCTCGAAACGTGTGTAGGTATTTTTTTTATTGGATTCGACCTTCGGTCTCATCCAATAAAAATTACCTACACACGATTCTCGAACACGATAACAACAAATAGAAAAACACACTTTTGTAATATTCCCTATGTATTCAAAGACGTTTCAACAATATTATGATCGCTAATATCAACTTTGTCGTTCATATTTTAAAAATATTTTCTGAAAAGGTAATAAAATCCAATCTTTTACTGTATCCCTTTTATCGATGCATTTTTCGATAAGAGAAGTCCTGGCTTTTAGATCTATTTCAAATTTGGTATATCAGTCCATGTCTTAACATATTATTTATATATTTTATTGTATATGTTTTTCAAAAATCACATTTAAAAGTATATTACATGAAAAGGACGCTATATTATTTTTTTTATAAAGTGAATAATTTAAAGGGTTGAAGCTAATATTTTTTTCTCTAAAAAGAATCATTTATACAAGGGATAAAAGAACATTCTAATAAAAGTAAGCAGTCTGTCTTAAATCTTATGTAGATTGGCTTAATGTCCATAGATTCTGATACAAGAACAAGATTTTATTTAGAAAACTACATAACAGTGGATGTCCTCCAAAGAACATGTCACAACACAAGATTCTGAATGATTTATCTCATTGATAAGAAATGCCGGCGCTCTTATTTGATTATAAGCCAGGTTAAATTATTTGAAACGGTCATTTGAAGGTCATATTTGTTCACATTTCTACCAGATGATTTCTAGGAGATATAGTTACCATTGATAATACGTGACTTGTTGTTATGAAATTCCAAATGATACACAATGGTATACTATTGTAGAATTGAAATAGGCCTACTAGTGTATAATCTCTGAACATGAAACGTTTTTCGAGTAAATACATTTTTGATATGTATACACATGTATTTGTAAGCAATTGTTGTCAAGTCGCTCGCTCTTTTAGTAGTTCAGAATGTTTTCACATATTGACCGATGCACACCAGTGGAGAGACAAAATGAACCAAAACAAGTTTAAGCGCGGACAAAAGGCCTATTGCCCATGAGGCAAAAGGCCTAGTGCCGGATTCTTACCCTCGACCAACAAGAGTGTTTTACCCAAAATAGGGGAAATGGATAAAACTGATCGAGAGGTAGCCATGCAATCATTCCTGTTTTATTTCTTAGTTCATTTCTTGAAACGTTTACATTTTATAGCAATGCGTAAAAAAACTAGATCTCCAAAATTCTTAGAAAAAGTCATACTTTGATAGAGTGCACACTTTGATCCATATTGTTTTAGTCAAGGGTAAAAGGCTATTCATAGAACCTGATGAGAGACGCATGAACTCTACCTGGACGTAATTTTTTCAGTAGCTTAATTTTTTATATAACGGATCGCTGGCCCCGCCAACAGGCCTCCAACGGGAGTTAGTTCGACTTTGATATTAAATTGAGTTATTTTTCAATTTCTAATGCCAGTAATATGTAATAAAAAAACTATGGTGGTTGGTTGGTGACCTAAACATTGTTTGAGTCGCCAAACAAACAAAATGTACGTAAATATCGGCCAATGTTGGAGTTAAAAGTTCATTGCTTGTCTAAATGATTTGACTGGTTTGTTGATTATTGTGATTGACATAACGATCGGTCAATCGAAGCAGTTAAGATATAAAATTTTGCAGGTGGAAAAATGGATTTAAACAAATGACAGAGGCGACTATATGTTCCCCCGAATCTTTTGAGGAAGCATAAAAAGGCTAGACAAAACAAACTATTTTGCCGATTGAAATTATAATGCTGAAGCCAACAATTCAAAGTAAATGTAGAATGGTTAGAAATCACATGAATTGGTTGAATCCATTGGGAGGAAAAGCGACAACAAATGTCTCCGCTCGCAATATTTCCTATATCCCTATTTTCCTTTTGGGTAAAGGTTGTCTGGTTTTTCGTTTTTTGACAAAGAGGACTTCAACTGGAAAATAGGTAAGATAACAGTAAATTCAAATCGAGTAATATATTGGTTTAATACTTTATAAATTCATTTTTCATAATAACAAAAATTAAGTTTTCATAGTAACAATAATCATTAAAACGTAACAAAATCCTATGAATATGAAATAAATAAGGCATTGTATAGTTGAAGACGCTAAAGTTAAAGAAAAGTGCAATTTACGCACGTCATTTACATATAGCGACACTACAGAGTCAGGAGCTTTGGTAAATTTCGAACTGTCACACCGAAAATCTCCAATAGGTAAACGGCTTAGGCTGCTCCGAGTACGAGGGTTTTTCGGAAAGTCAACGCCGATAATTTGAAATTGAAAATATTTAAATAGAAATAATGCGGTAAATATCAAACCTGTCCATGCTTCGTTATAAGTAAAGTATCTTGTGTTTTGTTCTTCTATGAATGCAAAGACTAATTCACGTGATACTACCTAAGCGGCCTTGGCGCACGTCGTTGTTAAAGGTGACGTCTTATCTTTTTAATTATTGAATGTTTTATACGAGCGGTGCACTTTATCATTTTCCCATGTTAAATACGCCTGACTCGAATAATTTTAGATGCTAAATACAAGGACCAGTTAGAATGATTTTTCCTACGCGGCCTAGGCACATAACATTTTTTTTATGGTGAAGTCTTTTGGGAGCTTTTTCAACGGTACATTTATAATATTTCGAGTCAAATGTACGCTTGACTAAAAAAATATGTTATGAAGTAATCATTCGATTAGTGCACGAATTTTTTTTACAATTTTAGCAAAAAGCCAAAGTTTGTTTCGACGATTTGGCAAACGGTTTAACCCTTTCCTGTTTTAGAATTTTTTTTAGACCTGTCCAAATTGAAAGGTTTTGCAGGCGAAAATTTATAGTTGATTTAACTTGAAAAATAACCATTCAGTAGGGTAGAAAATATTGTGGAAAAAGAAGAAATTGCTTGTTACAAGCAATTTCTTCTTTTCCCATAATGTTTTCTCAAGTATAAAATCACAAGGACGTAAAAAACAGTGATTGTACAGGAAAGGTTTAAGTTCGCAGCACTTGAAAGTTATAAGCCAATGTGTTACGGCTGCACTCGCGCCGTTCAAGAACTCGATGATCGAGGATTAAGTGTTGTATAGTCGTTGGGCGATCTTCGGCTTGAAAACAGAATATGAAATGAATTAATTTCTTATACACAAACTTTATTATTTTGTTGATGTATATATTTTTCACTGTTTCTTGTTCCATTGTATAACGTTTAGGTGGCAGTATAACGAAATGAACGAAATTTGAATGTTAAATTAATCGAGTATAAAAATCAACCTCTTACATCAAGTGCATCACCTGTCAGCCCGATTAGCTCAGTTGGTAGAGCACTTTACTTCAAACCTCAAGATCACGAATTCGTGCTCCGGGCTGACAATACCAACTAACAAACTAATTGTCTTTCGGATGAGACGTTAAACCGAGGCCCCGTGTGACGGTGCGCGGAGCTCTCAGCAGTTTCGTCCTGTATTCTTGCACTATCCCCCGTAACAACTAACCGTCTTCTGGGGGCGTCGCTCATATGGGCATGTGCTACGGTAGCGACGATAAATAAACGGAAATTCACACACACAAGTGCATCACCATTAAATTTAATCAAAGTACTGAAAGTACTGTAAGCTAGCAAAGCATGGTTTTGTTAAGTAGTCTTCTTTGTCAAAGGTTATCATGGTAAATAAAGGAGGTTAAAGTAACCCAGGAGTTAACCCACTACAAAATGACAAAAACTTAGACTGGTTCAAATTGAAAGAAGTTGCAGACGACAATTTCAAGTTAGTTGAATTTTATAAAAGCTTCGCCTTGTAGGGTAGAAGCAATTTCTTCATTTTCCACAACGTTTTCCAAAGCTCTTTTCTTGAGATGCTTAAACAGCGTGATTGAGTGGGGATGGATTTTACATTATTTACATTCGATAAGAATAGTAGCATCTATTTCTAAGAGATATACTCACTCTTAATTTGACGGTTCACAATAGAAAGAGTGAAAACTTGCCGCTTAGGTTTCCAAGGTGCAGTTTCATCTTGACTGGTATGGCAGTAGGGTATTTTGAAATCATATCGTTATTATTTTTCTTAGCTTCTGTCCCTCCCCCTTTTGTAGCTGTTTTCTTGTCGGTCACATAGTTAGCTAATTATTACGAAGTTACGGTGAAAATCTTCATATTATGGAAAAATATAGCGATTGTCCTTTCGTTCTACTGTGCATTATTTACGACGTTCATACTACGTCCGTCAGGTGACCTTACCATCTGTCTTTCCTGTATCATATTTCTCGAATTACATGGACGTAAGTTTAATTTTAAACGGGTCACTTTAGAAAATAAAAGGTAACAGAAGTGTATAAGAAATTTAAGACAAATACTTCGTTCTGTCTCGAAAAAGCTAGCGTTGTCTGAAATTTTTTTTAACCTTCGTACATTTGAGATTTTTCGTATTCTCTTTTAACTTTTCCTGTTTCTTGAAATTTTAGACTGGTCCAAGTTGAAAGAGGTTGCAGACGACAATGAAAACCAGATGAAATTTGAAAAGAAACCATCCTATGTGGCTGAAAATATTGTGGAAATAGGAAAATTGCTTGTTAAAAGCAATTTCTCCTTTTTCCACAATGCTTTCACGAATATAAAGTCACAACAACGTACAATCACGGGTTAAAACAGGAAAGGGTTAAGAATACTTTTGAAAACTTGTTCGATAAAACGGCGAATTCTATCTTCATTACTAAAGCTATTTGCACTGTTGAAGAAATACTTTGATCACATATACCTTACCGTAAAAGTTCAAGTTGCTCTGCATGTTTATTCGAATGAGTCATAGTTATGCCATATAAAAGTAAAAGAATAAGGATAAGTGTAATTGACAGAGACTAGTTAGTATGAAACATCTAATTGGTGGATCGCTTGCCCCGCCCACTGAACTCCATCAGGAAGTTTGACTTTGATATTAAACGACTTTATTTTGCAAAAGCCATGGTCATTGCGGTGTAACAAAACAGTACAATGGTTGCTAGGTGACATAAATGTTGTAACTTCAGCTTGAATAGGCCTTAGTTACGACGTTTAAGTCGCAAAACCAACAATAAATGCTTCACATAAATGTCGGCCAAAGAAGTTGCAGACGACAGTTTAGAATTCTAAAACTCTTTGTCTTTCAGGGTAGAAAACGTTGTGGTTTATGAAGAAATTGCTTGTTAAAGCAGTTTCCTCTTTTCCACATTCTTTTCCAAAACGTTTTGTTGAGAGGCGTAAAGAGCGGGATTGTGTGGGAAGAAGTGAAATTAACGAGAAATTGACACCTGCAACTGCTTTCAATTTGGACTAGTCTAAAATTCTGATGTCTTGTGATAATCTTAATGGTTTTTTCCCCAGCTTCTGAGATAAAACAGACGTACAAGAGTAATACCAATATGCCAGGACTTCAGGGAAATTACAATTTCTAACTATAATATTGTTGAATTTGTACAAAGCTTGCTTTCCTTATATGGAAAAAATTGAAATAGAGCAGCATGTGAAAGCTGATATTTGCTGAAGCTATGACCTAAAAGACTGCGAACGTCTTTTGTTCAAAACGTGTTTTTTGTTTCGAATGGGGGTTAACTCCGCTTTTAACAATTTATCGCGGAGGCTGGAGCACCTAATAATCGATTCCTGGTATATCTCGCACCAGTACCACCGTTACATCCTTCCTTCCACCCATTGGTGAGAGACAAAAGTTGGAAGGAAAGTGCCGCTGCTGGGGATCGAACCCATGGCACCCCATGATTGAATATTGGGAGTACGCATATGATTTCGATTGCTCGCTGTGACCTTTCCTTCTTGAACCAATTCCCACACAATGACGCTTTTTGACATCCCCGAAGAAAAAACATTGGGAAAATCGTGGAAAATAAAGAAATTAATCGTAACAAGCAGTCTCTTCTTTATCCACAATGCTTTTTACATTTATTTTAGAATTGCCATTAATAATAAAATGTTGTCTGCACCTTCTTTCTCTTTGGACCGGTCTAAAAGAATTCTGGTCGAGAATGGGTTAAGACGTACGCAAATTTTAAATTCTTTGATATACTTCGGGCGGGAGAGAAGTCCGCATATTTTTTCTTTCTTTCTTTCGCCAGGCAATCATAACTACCTAATTAAAACTCCAACATCGACAAAACGTCAGCGAGTTTGTCGAAAAGCAGCAAAAGCTAAACACAGCCTGATTTTAGTAGCTCAAAACCTACTTTCATCCTCCCCGTCGGGCTGACTGTGCCGTTTTTTACCCGACACCGACTTGGGTACCGAGTTAGAGGTGTGAGCAATGGAGGGTGGCGGAGGTGTGGGGGCGACAGGGGATAAACATTTCACCAGGTTCACTATCTCACTTTGCATGTTTGTAAGCGCGTGAATAATGTTAAACATGGCTTTCTGGTTCTCAGTCATGACTCGACGAAGAAAGTCGACGTCATCAATTATTCGGTTGTTTTCTTTGCTACTAGCTTGTAAATGCTGAAGGCGGACGTCTAGAAGTTTCTGGGATCTCTGTATGGCGTCGAGTTGTGGGATAGCTAGAGTAGTTGCTACTTGAGCGGCGCTGTGAGAGATCTTCCGAGCTGGACCTCGACCGCCGCCCTTTCTTCTTCGAACCGATGACCTGTGTTCTGCAATACATTAAGTTGGGACATGAAAAATGTATTCTTAACACTATTCATTCGTTATTTAACGCATTACCAGGCATCAAAAGTTTAGACTGGTCCAAATAAAACAAATTTGCAGACGATAATTCTAATGTTAATAAAACCTTAGAAATATTTGTAGAAAACATTAGAGAAATTGCGTGTGACAAGCAGCAATTTCTTCAGTTCCCCCAAAATTTTCCAAAGCATCTTTCTTGGGGGAAGTAAAAAGGCGGGTTTGCGTAGGAATGGGTTAAATGAACAAAGAACAAAATCCACCTGTAATAGTGAAGTTAGCCGTAGTTCACGCCGATACCGTAGCCCCCCACCCCCCGGACGTTAATATTAACCACATGACCAATCGTAGAAAACAGTTGTAGAAGTCATTTTAGTAGGCAATACATTCTTTTGTCTTAAGTCTTTTTTAACTTCTCCAGTCATTTTATCATGTGGTGTTAAAGTGTATATGTTTTCAAGGTCTTTAATCACGAATAAAGAGTTAAATTGGCAAATTGCGACTGTCAATTAAAGAACCAACCGACCAATCAAATCATTCATTAGAACGGAAGTGACCTATGAACTCAAATATTGGCCAACATTTATGTGAAGTATTTTTGATGGTTTGGCGAGGAGGAACTTCCTGTGGGAGCTCAATGGGCATGGCCAGCGATCTGCAAATTTCTACATACAACCTTCAACGACAACACCGTCCTCACAAGCTAAGTTAATCTTTTTGTCAGCGGTATGCATACAAGATTTTACTAAAAAGAGCAATAGGGGAACCCTATAAATGATATCTATTTCTTTTCCTTAAATCTTGTGTTCACGTTCACGTTTAGGGAAAACATGTTAAAATAGTATGGAATTCGTTAAGGGACTAGATAGAAGTTCTTTGTGTTACCAGGAGAAGGCACTTCTCGAAATTTTTATCGAAAGGAAAAAAAAACAAAACAAACAAAGCCTAATATTTGGCACGAGCTGTCCCATTTGTACATAAATTCGAATAGGATTTAATTACTTGTACAGGCGTAACGTTTTTGGAATACATGAATGTAATTTAATCATTATTTCGCACATCAAGATTCAAACATTCTGATTGGCTTAAGAGAATGTTGCATATCCTCATAAAAATATATGTAAAGTTTAATTTTGTAATCGCTTTATACAGTGGAGTAATGTTTTTAGTTACATACCCCATTTAAAACAACAAAACAACAAGGATATTCTCTACGTCTATTAACCCATACTAACACGCTTTTTGAGCCCCAATGAAAAAAAGGCTTTGAAAAACATTGTGGACAATGAAGAAATTGCAAATAGAATTACACCAACTTGAAATCTGCAACTTTTTTCAAATTTGGACCAGTCTATAATTTTCTCGTTTAGTAATAGGTTAGGCAAATTAGTAACCGCACACTCACTCATATTTATCTGGTTGTTGGTCTCCTCGTCCTCGTGTATGGTTTGTTGTTTTTCGAAGTTATTAGACTGGATCCTTCTCGGAGTCTCCGGAAGGGGTGGGGGAATGTCGTCATCGTCTATTAGTTCGATTTCCTCGGTTCGTATGTTGGGAATATTGGCCCCTCCGTCCTTGACTGTCAACAAATGACACTATTGTCATATTCTTGCATTATGTTTTATTTAACAGCAGCATCAAGTTTAACATTGTTTAAAGCGACGAGAATAAACAATCAAATTATGTTTGTGAAATAAATCAATTAAAATATGTACCCTAAGTTTTTATGCTACGTTTTAAGACCAGATCTCTGTAAACTCTTAACAACTTTATATAAACGGCTAGCATACAAAATTACGAGTAATGTTCATTTCGTTTTCAAATGATCCACTGAACATATTATCTTGCAAAGTGGTTTTTTGTCTGTCAATCCATTGTTGACCCCCCTTACCCCCCCCCCCCGAAATGTTAAAGAGGTCTTTTGTTTTCTATTTTTTTCTTTTACACAGATATCTAAATCATGTTTTCTTATGTAAAACCTTTGGGAATGCGTTTACAAAAGTATGAACTATGTCCTTAAATAAGGTCAATATTGCCAAAACATGCAGTAGCGCTTTAGAGCTTGTTTTCGTTCAACGACACAAGAAATTATTCAGAAAACGAAATGCATGTATACACATTTGAGCCTATGCGCGACATTTCCAACCATTTCGCATGTGCGTGACTCGCACACATTGGGCTCCCTGGACAGTCATTGGGAGCAATTAGAATATTCGCTGATTGTTGAAAGAAGCTTTACGTCAGTATCTATCTACAGAGTGCAGAGTGAAGACTCTAATCAGACTCTGCGGATGCATAGGCTGATCTGAGTCTTTACTTGTTGCACATGTGCAATGGTTGGAAATGTCACGTATAGGCTCATATTATTGAGTAGTATGATGCATAACTGTGTGAAACATCATGAAATAGATAAGGAATTAAACCTGCACGGTGCCGTAAGCAATTTTGTGATGAAAGCGCAATGCCCATACCTTCGACAAAAAAAAATGACACACTCTTATCATTTACACAACAGTTAAGCAATCTCTTTATTACATTCTTAGCCCAAAACATGTCGATCTTTTTTTATACGATATTCCATAGGGACACACTCTCGATGCTAAAAGAAATATGTTAAAATTGTCATTTAAGCCTGTTAAATGAGACTTTTCAACTCATTTCTATTTATCGTAGAAGCGTGGAAAAAACACCTTCAGATATATTGATTATTTTGGAAGAAATAATTTTGAATCAAATCTTTTACTGAGTGGGTCCGAAATAATTATGCTTACGGAGAATTTCAATTAAACAACGCTTTAACGTTCAATAGATCGATACCTAGTTATCCGATGGCGACTAAATTACTATCAAATTATCTCTCTTATAATTTTTATTTAAGTTCCAAAATTATCTGAATGCAGACAGTGAGGGCGCAGATTGGGCTGCACACAAGGTGTGTAGAGTAGCCTGCGTCCACACGTCCTGTAACTCATCTATACTAGAGCCATTTATAACTGAATTTTCCATCTCTTACAGTGATACAAATTCGGAATGTGGAATAAATTGCTTTGTTCGGCTTAGACTGAGGACTGCATAATGATCAGGTGGGGATTCGGGACTGAGCACATGCCAGTGCACTGTCTGAATTCCCAACTGGATCATATTTACGGCATTGGATTTCCCCCCCCCCCCCCAAAAAAAAAATGAAATCTGTCATAAACAACCACTGTTAACTTCAAGACCCTACTTTCAATGAAATGTTTATATTTTTCCTTCTTTATAAAGCTGACTAATCTTGTGTCCTTAAATATGTATTATTAGAACTTGACTATCTTTAAAACTTATGTAGGCATTTTATTCTCATGTTGTACAATAATGTACCAAGAGTGAATAAAGGATTTTGTATTGTATTGTATAAAGAACGACGGGAACATACAAAATCTACTATTCTATTCCTCTCGCTTTTTTCTCCCGGGTATAGATAAACCTAAATCGATAAGTTGAGATTAAATGTAAATTAAGAATTGTCTAGTCCTAACACCCCAAAAATTCGCCAAAAAGCTACTTACGTCGCTCTGTTTCATCTTTGGCCCTTTCAAGTTTAAACAAATATCTTTTGACAAGTCTTTGCATAATATCCGAATATGATGTGTCATCCGGTTTTAGTTCCAATGTTTTACAAACTGTCTCCCTCCGTTTCTAACAAAAATAAGTGAATAATAATAGCTTTTAACTTTTTATGGAGATTCCTTTCAAACTTTTTCAATCAAATTAATGTAAATGACGTTTATCAAATGATGAAATATGTCTGTAAACATGATGAATTATGTATTTAATAAGCTCTCGTAAATACTCTAAACCAAAACATTGTGTTTGAAACACTTCAAGTCTTTTTATACTTTGATTGTTCTCCTACAAAAGCAATTATGATAAGATATGCCTCTATGCATTACACCTTAAAGCTTAAACCATGACCAGACGACAAAATTTTAGACTTGTCCAAATTGGAAGAGTTGCAGACGACAATTAAAAGTGTACGAAATCTTAGATTTTTTCAATTTTCTGGGTAGAAAACATTGTGTAAAATGAAGAAATTGCTTGTTTCAAGCAAATTCTTTATTTTACACAATGTTTTCTCAATTATTTTTCCAGGGCGTCCAATAGCGTCACTCAGTGGGAATGGGTTAAGAAATCATTGTATTTTGGGGTAGAAAATATTGTTTATCATGAAGAAATTGCTTGTAACAAGCAATTCATTCATGATCCACAATTTTTGGTTTCTTTAATCTCTTTTTCTTGTGGGAGCAAAATCGTGGGATTGTGTGGGTAATGGTAAAAACTTCACAAGACTGGAAAGCTAGTTGATTATTTTAACACTTCTTGATTGAGTTTTCGATGATTTATTTTTCGAAAGAAAGAAATTAATCGTTGAGTTGTTAGAATAAGCAAATGAAATGGGGCTTTAAACTGATATAATACACAGAGGGAATTTAAACCCATTACCAGACGGCAAGATTTTCGACTAGTCGAAATTGAAAGACATTGTTGACGAATATTTCAAGTTGGTGGAATTTTGTCAATTGGGAAAAATATTGTTGGAAAATGAAGTAATTGCTTTCAATTTATTCATTTCACCAAAATATATCCAAAAGCTTTAGAGGGACGTCAAAAGGTGGAATTGTATTGGAATGGGTTAAATCATTAAACAAAATCATAAATCAAATGTCTATCCTAGTTGAATTAGTGCATACATTTTAACTAAAATATTTATAAAAGTTAGATAATATTCACATAATGAAATATTAGAGATAAAAATCTGACATAGATGCACTTTTAACTTTCGTAACATTTGTTTTACAAATCCCTATAGATAGTGATCTCAACAGGCCATTATGTAGAAAAAAGCGTAAATTCGATTAAGATGAACAAAATATTTGTAGATATTTATAAGAAGTACGTAAAAGGCTTAGCTCGAATGATAGGATTGCGACCCGGTTACTATCAAATAGTATATAGCATGCTCGTAAATATTCATTAAGACTTTAAAGACTACTTTTATTAGTTAAACAATTTTAGTAGAAAAAATATGTTTCTCTGAACTGATCAGTCGGTGTTAATGTGCAGTCAATGATCAAACCTGGGAGAGAAGAAGTGGAACAACGTAATGAAAAGAAAAATCGTGCCTAAGTTTTGTTTTTTAATTAAACATGTATTTTTTCATATCAACCCTTTCCTATAAAAACGCGAGTCGCTGTGATTTTATACCAGATAAACATTGTGAAAGAAAGAGAAATTGCTTGTGACAAGCAATTTCAACCTTTCCTAGAATGATTTGTACCACGTAGGATTGTTTCATTTAAAATTGCATCCAATTTTCATTGTCACCTGAAACCGCTTTTAATTTGGACCAGTCTAAAATTAAAAAAAAAATGACAAAGTGTTAAAGAAGATTATTGTAACTAGATTCCGATCGTAGGAATCTGGACTTTTCATACGAGCATATATAATTATGCTTTATTTTAAAAATTCAAAGCGAAAAAGAAGGTTAACTAATTCGTATTTTGGATAAAGCCCAGTTATCTCTGAGAGGAAGCTACTTTTTTCTTTTTATGGAGTAATTGAAATTTAAAGATTTCTATTAATAGTACTGTTTTTCCAAAATTACTCAATATTTACTTTAAAATCTTCTTAAAAAGTTAAAAAACGATAGACTTTATTTGGTATGGTGCTATTTTTTCTCTCTTTAAAGGAAAAACACAACTTTTATTGAGAAAACGAATGAAAATGGCCAAAATATTTGAATCAGTAACGAGTATATTTTTTCTAAATTCTGAAAATATGTACCATAGATTTTGAGTTGGTATATATTAAAAAATAGAAACGGGAAAACACGTAGTCCGACGTATTGTTACTATCATTATACATTTTGTATTATGGAAAATGCATATTTTGCATCACGCATTTTGCGATGTCAAAATAGAATACAATTGTTCTAAGTTGGTGTATGGCTTTAAAAACACCGAAGGCTTTATTTCGTATTATTGATTAGTTTTAAATAAACAAATCAAAGTTCTGTGTAACCTGGCTTATTATTTTAATCAAGAACCGAATAAGGAGCTGTAACAATGATGTAAGGAGTTTTACGTCATATGAATGAAAATAATGATGTTACGATCGCTGCAAAATCCTCATAGAAAACACAATTTCCGATCAGTTTAGGGTAAACTTTCGATCTCGTCCATCAAGAACGGGTCGTATATAATGGTAATTTATTTATTTATTTATTTTGAATGGGGTTTAACGCCTCCCTTAACAGTATTTAGGTCATATCGCGGCGCCTGGAGCATTTTGCCATGGATTTCTGGTATTTCCAATACCAGTACTACCACAACATCATTACCGAGTCTCCATCTGCTTATCCCACTTAGATTTACAATTACCCATCCATTGGTGGGAGACAGATGTCTGAAAGGACATTTGTCGCGACCGGGGGGTCGAACCTGGGACCCCTTGATTAGGAGTCAAACTCCGTTATGGCCTCGGCTCGTATATAACGGTAGTAGCGTTCGTAATTATCTCTATATTGTCGAATTTCGCTTCCTCATCTTAGCTGGACATAGTATACGCAAAAGACCTAAAATCGTTATTAACATTTTAATAATCTTTTTTTTTTCATTAATTTTCTCTCACAGGTTTGACCATCGTTGAAACAAAAGATAATTACGAGTAGATATAATACGAGTATATTGGTTTTGTGCCTTTATACCTGAAGGCTTGCACTACTTGTTTTGAAGTTTGAGTCAATATAATCGAAGTTATTCTGGAATTAAGAAAACACATATCAAATAATTTCATTACAATTTTGTGGAATGTATAAAGTGTGTATTAGTATCCTCGATAACAGTTATGTAACTATCTTGATAAATGGCACATAAGTTATCTTCAATCTATGCACAGATGAGACACAAATTAAATCCATGAATTAAATGATTAATAAGTGATAGATTTAACATTAAACACAACCTTATCAATTAATAGTTTAATTTTAGTTTCGCCTATCAAGATCTAAGCGTTTTGATTGGCCGAATTTCTTCTTCAAACTTCCATGAAAAAAATTTTGTGCTCCCAACTACATTGTATACTTACACATACGCACAGAGGAGATCTATAAAATTTTACTCAAAACTAATAAAATATTTCCTCTGATTTGCTTGATGGCAATAGATTATAAGAAATGAAGAGAATATGTTTTGTTTTTGTTGAGTTATGAACCTAAAACTTTAATGACACCAATGTATGATTAATTATTTAGGTTCATACCTCAATAAAAAAAAACAAAAAAACCAAAAACAACACCCCCCCCCCCAAAAAAAAAACAACAAGACATTAAATGTATAATATAACTGATATCTTCTCTATCGCACATACATGTAGTTGTTATTGTTCTCAGCTAAAAGCTTTCAAAATTCCCCAAATGTTCTCAAAGTTGATAATTCACTTCTACCAGTGATATTTCACAGAAACTTTGCAATCAAAGCTACTGTCATACCTTTCTCTATCTTTGAGTGCACCTGGCGTTTTTATAATATATAGTATTGCGTATTACTACGATTTATCAAAGAAAATTGTGCTCTAAAATTCTGCTTCTGTTTTAGTGCATGAATAAGATGTTCCTATGGCGCAACTGTTACCATCCTGCAGTTCTATGTCGTTCTTGCAGATGATCCTATAAGAGCACGTAACATTCTAAAACGACGCATTTTCTACTGTCATGTAGCAACTTTGCTTTTCATCTTCATGAGCTAATTTGTGCAGTGAGTGAAACAGCGCTCCTTAACTATCATTTTATGGCGGTTCTTCTCCTCTAGAAAAGATAGTTATTGTGAGAATTAAATCTTATAGCGCCCTTGCTTTGAATCTAGAAGAACTCATAATCGGAAAATTAAGATTTTTTTCTGACGCCATTGTTACTATCCTACAACGCCATAAGATTTCTTTATGAGGTCAATATTGCGCTAGAAAGATGTTTTCAATGTTCAACTGTTTCCACCCCGTATCACCGTATATGAGGTCATTATTACACAAGCTAGTTGCTTCCACAGTACAACTGTTTCTACATCGTATCACCTATGCTGTTCATCTATATGAGGTCATTGTTGCACTAGTAAGTTGCTTCAACTGAACAACTGATTCTACCCCGTATCACCTATGCTGTTCATCTTTATGAGGTCATAATTGCACTATCAAGTTTGTTCCACTGTACAACTGTTTCTACCATTATTATATGGGGTCATTATTGCAACGGTAAGTTGCTTTCACTGTACAACTGTTTCTACCCCGTATCACCTATGTTGTTCATCTATATGGGGTCATTATTGCACGAGTAAATTGCTTCCACTGTACAACTTTTTCTACCCCGTATCACCTATGTTGTTAATCTATATGAGGTCATTTTTGTACTAGTTGCCTCTAATGTTCAACTGTTTCTACCCCTATTATATAGGGTCAATATTGCAATAGTAAGTTGCTTTCACTGTACAACTATTTGTACCCCGTATCACCTATTCCGTTCATCTATATGAGGTCATTATTACACAAGTAAGTTGCTTTCACAGTACAACTGTTTCTACCCCGTATCACCTATGCTGTTCATCTATATGAGGTTATTTTTGCACTAGGAAGTTTCTACCACAGAACAACTGTTTCTACCCCGTATCACCTATGCTGTTCATCTATATGAGGTTATTTTTGCACTAGTAAGCTACTATCACAGTACAACTGTTTCTACCCCGTATCACCGATGCTGTTTATCTATATGAGTTGGTTATTGTACTCGAAAGCTGGTTACATTGTACAACTGTTTCTACCCCGTATCACCGGTGCTGTTTATCTATATGAGGTCATTATTGCACTAGTTAGTTTCTTTCACTGTACAACTGTTTTTGTCCCGTATCAACTATGCTGTTCATCTATATGAGGTCATTATTGCACTAGTAAATTGCTTCCACTATACAGCCTTTTCTACCCCGTATCACCTATGTTGTTCATCTATATGAGGTCATTTTTGTACTAGTAAGTTGCCTCTAATGTACAACTGTTTCTACCCCTATTATATGGGGTCAATATTGCAATAGTAAGTTGCTTTCACTGTACAACTATTTGTACCCCGTATCACCTATTCCGTTCATCTATATGGGGTCATTATTACACTATTAAGTTGCTTTCACAGTACAACTGTTTCTACCCCGTATCACCTATGCTGTTCATCTATATGAGTTTTTTTTTGCACTAGTAAGTTACTACCACAGTACAACTGTTTCTACCTCGTATCACATATGCTGTTCATCTATATGAGGTTATTTTTGCACTAGAAAGTAACTACCATAGTACACCTGTTTCTACCCCGTATAACCGATGCTGTTTATCTATATGAGGTGATAATTGTACTCGAAAGCTGGTTACATTGTACAACTGCTTCTACCCCGTATCACCGGTGCTGTTTATCTATATGGGGTAATTATTGCACTAGTAAGTTGCTTCCACTGTACAATTGTTTCTACCCCATATCACCGGTGCTGTTTATCGATATTGGGTCATTATTGCACTAGTAAGTTGCTTCCACTGCACAACAGTTTCTGTCCCGAATCACCGATGCGGTTTATCTATATGAGGTGATTATGTACTCGTAAGCTCATTACATTGTACAACTGTTTCTACCCCGTATCACTGATGCTGTTTATCTATTTGAGGTCATTATTGCACTAGTAGGTTGCTACATGTACGACTGTACAACTGTTTCTGCCCCGTATCACCGATGATGTTTATGTATATGAGGTCATTATTGCACTAGTAGGTTGCTACATGTACGACTGTACAACTGTTTCTACCCCGTATCACCGATGCTGTTCATCTATATGTGGTCATTATTACACTAGTAGGTTGCTACATGTACGACTGTACAACTGTTTCTACCCCGTATCACCGATGCTGTTCATCTATATGTGGTCATTGTTACACTAGTAGGTTGCTACGACTGTACAACTGTTTCTACCCCGTATCACCTTTGCTGTTCATCTCAATGAGGTGATTATTGCACTAGTAATTTGCTTCCACTGTAAAACTGTTTCTACCTCGTATCACCTATGCTGTTCATCTATATGAGGTCAATATTGCACTAGTAAAGTGCTTCCACTGTACAACTGTTTCTACCCCGTATTTCCAATGATGTTTGTCTATATGAGGTCATTCTTGCACTAGTAAGTTGATTCCACTGTACAACTGTTTCTACCCGTATCACCTTTGCTGTTTGTTTAATGAAGTCCATTATTTCACAAGTAAGATATTACCCCTGCTCTAAGGTCACCATCCCTTAACTCTTATGTTGTTCATCTGTATGAGGTCATTATTGCACAAATTAGATTTTTTCTTGGTGCCATTGTTTCTTTTGCATAGCGCCGATGCTGTCCGTCTAGATGTTGTCACTATTGCACAATGTCGATATCTCCTCGGCGACTTTGTTTTTGCCCTGTAACGACTATGTCGTCCTCTAGATGCGTTCATTATCGCACAAGTAAGATAGTAGTCCGGTCCAATGCTTCTATCCCGCAGTGCCCACCTATCTTCTAGATTTGGTCATTATCACATGAGCTAGCGTTTTTCTTAGCTTAGTTTAATATCACAGGAGTGAAGTGTTTCGACGGCGCCTCTTTACTTAAATGCTTTAATTTCAGATAAGGCAATTATTGCACATTTTAGATTATTCCATCACGATGCCACTGTTACTTTCCTGTATCGAACATACGGTTCTGTAAGATTGGATTATCATACAATCCGAAAGCGCGCGTCCTTTATGCTCCTTCAGATTAGGTCATTTTTGCACGAAATGAATTGTAACTTTCATGTAAAGTACATGTTTTTTATTCCATATGAGGTTATTATATTGTGAGTTAGATGTTTCAACAGCGCCTCTGTTATATTGCTATAACGTCGTGCTGTCCACTTAGATGGGGACAATAGTTGCACGTTTCCTTGTAGCCACTGTTTCTATCCTGCAGCGTTCATGCGGTTGTTTTAAGATAAGCACATTATTGCATAAATTAGATGTAACATCTTAGCCACTATAACTATCTTACAGTGGCCATGTGGTTGTTCTAGACAAGCTCTCTATTGCAAGAGTTAGACGTTTCCTTCGCGTTTCAGTTTCTATCTTGTCGCGTTTATGTTGTTCGCCTAGATGATGTCATTATTGTGGTCCCGAGTTAGATGTTTCCTTCGTGTTTCAGTATCTATCCTGTCGCGTTTATGTTTTTCGTCTAGATGATATCATTATTGCATGGCTTTGATGTTTATCCCGCGTTTCAGTTTCTATCCTGTCGCGTTTATGTTTTCGTCTAGATGATGTCATTATTGCATGGCTTTGATGTTTATCCCGCGTTTCAGTTTCTATCCTGTCACGTTTATGTTAGTCGTCTAGATGATGTCATTATTGCAAGAGTTAGATGTTTACTCCGCGTTTCAGTTTCTATCCTGTCGCGTATTTGTTCTTCGTCTAGATGATGTCATTATTGAAAGAGATAGATGTTTAATCCTTATTTCAGTTTCTATCCTGTTGCGTGTATTTTTTCGTCTAGTAAGTCATCTTTGCACGAGTTAGATGTTTAATCCTATTTCAGTTTCTATACTGTCGCGTTTATGTTGTTCGTCTAGATGATGTTATTATTGCACGGCTAAGATGTTTAATCCTTATTTCAGTTTCTATCCTGTCGCGTTTATTTTTTCGTCTAGATGATGTCATTATTGCACGAGTTAGATGTTTAATCCTCATTTCTGTTTCTATCCTGTACCGTTTATGTTGTTCGTCAAGATGATGTCATTACTGCATAAGTTAGATGTTTAATCCTCGTTTCGTGTTTCTATCCTGTACCGTTTATGTTGTTCGTCTATTATCGCACGAGTTAGATGTTTAATCCTCATTTCTGTTTCTATCCTGTCGTCTAGATGATGTCATTATTGCACGAGTTAGATGTTTCCACGGCGCCACTGTTACTATCCTGTAGCGCCCATGAAACACCTTTCCAGTACAGTAAGATATCTGCAAGCTTACTTCTAGATTCCGTGTTATTTCCTTTCATGTTGTCTTCTTGCTAACTGTTTACAGCAAATATTTCTTGGAAACATGAATTGCGATGAGTGATAAAGGCCTTTTCATGGCATTGATGAATTCACTACTGATACTTTTGTCTTTTTTCCTAACGCCAGTTTTCCTCTCGTGAAGAAACATAAAGCAATTGACCAATCGCGGCTGTCAACTCCGCCATTTGCCGCCATTTATGTTAACCTTTTTTGTTGGTTTGGCGACTTAAACGGCGTAACTACAGCTTATTCAAGCTGTAGGTACGACGTGTAGGTCGCCAACCAACTATACTACATGTACTTTTTTGTGTCATGCTACGGGCCATAAACTTTTCAAATTAACGACGTTAAAAATCGAAGCGGAACTTCCTGTCGGAGTTAATGGGCGGGGCATGGGGAGTAAGTGGACGGGGCCAGCGATTGGTCAATTAGAGTTAGAGCTGTGCTATATCCCACGATAAACGAAACATCTTCATCATTCTACTAGTTAATAACATCAACATAAAATCAATTATAAATACAAAATTATGTATTCGTAGCATTTCTCTTCGACATAAATTCCAAGGCATATTTTCACTATCACACTTTACATCACCGTATTAACAACTTTTCCCGTGAACATTCCTATTCTAAATACAATCAGTGTTTGATAAGTCGACAATAATCCACTTAATTAACTTCCAATTTATAGCCCATTATCTTGTTGTTATAGGAAATATTACGTAATAAAACTTTCAATATCAATTAAAATTTATCGATGGCAAATGCCAGAGTCTACCGTAAGATATACCAACCACCATGCACGTATTTAATTTTTCTGCGAAGCCGGTGTTAGGAGATGTTGATAGACTAGTTTCTGACTAGAACTCTGCCTAGCAGTACATATGAAAGTTATTCCTAATAATTCGCGAATATTTTCACTTATTCAAATTCAAAGTCAAATTATTTACTTATGATATGTGTAAGCCTTTAGTTCAGATTGTTTGGATTTTTGGGTTACGAAGCACGCAGTTATAAAACGAAATATATTGCAAGTCCGCACGTGCCGATTTTCGTATACTACTTCGCGAAATGTAGAAATATTGTGGAAAAAGAAGAAACTTCTTTTTTTTCTGCAATGTTTTGTGTTTTAAAAATGCGTATGGCGAAAACATTCACTATCTCTTGAAGTATATTTAAGCATGCTACAACCACGCATTTCATACAATTAAATTACATGTATATATATTCAACTTTGACTGTTAAATCAGATAAAAAAGCGATCTGTAAATTGTTCTACTAGACATAAAAGAAGCATGACAGTCAGTTTCGAGTTAACTCTTAGTTATGTTTAAGGCATGAATACCAGATGCGGAAGCATTTCTTGGATATGATGATTAAAATTATACACCTGTAGAGGGTAATCGTATTTTATTTAAGAATACAAAAGAATACAAAAAGAAAAGGAAAACAAATAATAGTGATAATGTAATTACGAGTTCTGGAAACGTGGTAAAAAAAGTTAAATGTTTCTTAAAATCATGTAACATAGGCTAAGCACATTCTTCATATGATACTATATATACACATATTTTCAAACTTCATTTTCAAGCTGCAAAGCAAACAAAGGGTACTGAGTTCTTAAATAAGATAAGTTTAGGGCGCTTTTAAATGAAACTCAATTTGGTTTTAAGTTCACTGAACGAGGTCATTTTTTTATCCAGATTAAGTATTCTGCCCGATTCGATAGACATAGCCCATTTACCTTTATAAAAGTCTTCCGTATTTTTCTCTCATATGTATTCTTTCCATTTTTCTTGCTTTTGAAAAGCCCAGCGAAACATTTCCAAAGGTAGAGGAAGGACTTTGGCGATGGTATCATGTTAAATGGTACAGGGAGGGTACTACCGTCATCCATATAGTTCATCCACAGTTTGGTCCTCGCGAACTTCCACTCCACATCACAATCACCCTGTAGAAAAATCAAAGTACTTAATAGTACTGTAAGCTAGTAAAGCTTTGTTTTGTTCAGTAATCATCTGTCGAACGTTATAATGATAAAGAAACGAGGTTTAAGTAACCAAGGAGTTAACCATTTCCACACAATCCCTCCTTTTTATGCCCATCAAGAAAATAGTTGTGAAAAACAATGTGGAAAATGAGGAAATTACTTGTTTTACATAGAGAGATAATTATTTTAGAATTTTATTAATTTGAAATTGTAGTCTGCAACTTATTTGAAGACTCTGGTTAGAGTCTTTTAGAACACGATGTGCTAAAGTGAACTAAAATACATTGCATGCAGAGTTTGCGATATTCCTCAAATACACAAGAACTGCTTTTTATGCCGATTTAACGGATTTAGTGGTTAAGCCTCCAGTGGCAGTTTGCACTCGCTGAACTTTGAGACAACCTCATTTTTTTCTGTTAACTTAAGCTATCAAAGCTGACGCTTTGCTAGCTAAAAACAAACAAAAACGCTTTTAATCTTGTCTTTGTGTTTTAACCCAGACGATTAAGTTTAAGACTGGTTCAAACTGAAAGAAGTTGCAGACAACAATTTTCAATTGATCGAATTAAAAAAATCGTTGTCTTTTGAGATAGAAATCATTTTGGATAATTGAGAAATTATTCGTTACAATTAACAACGCCATTGAAACCGGTTACCAAATGCCAGAATTTCAGACTGGTCTAATTTGAAAGAAGTTGCAGTCGACGGATGAAAATGTTTTAATATTGAAGATAACAGCCAAAGAGTAGAAAACAAGGTGGACAGAGTCCCCTCATTTAATTTACTAAGACATTCAAAATCCCTTCCTCAATTCTTTAGGGTGGAAAATTCTTTCCATGTATTGAAAAGTCAAAATCCCCTTTCTTGTTAAACAACCATATCCCCTTCCTTATATCGTTAGGGCGAACATATCCGACTTCCTTATATTGTTAGGGCGAACATATCCCCTTCCTTATATTGTTAGGGCGAACATATCCCCTTCCTTATATTGTTAGGGCGAACATATCCCCTTCCTTATATTGTTAGTGCGAACATATCCCCTTCCTAATATTGTTAGGGAGGACATCTTCCCCCTCAATGAGCAGAAAGAAGTTCTGAAAACACTATAAAATGTACATAATAATGAAAATTAGAGATCAAATTGTTTGAATTTTAATTCCCGATCAGTTTCGGTATAAAAAAATCTTTGTCAAGGGACATCATTTTAAACAATAACAGATAATAATAACATCGACGTCATCAATGGAAGAATGGCAATGGGTTTGGAGGAAAAATATCATAACAATACATTATATAAAATCAACTAGTACAGGATCTCAAGAGATACAAAATAACAGGATAAATACAATATTAAAGCAAAATATAATAAAATAGCCTGTAAAAACTTGTTGAGTTAGAAAATAATGCAATGTAATAAATATTATCTTCAAATCCTTAAACCCATTACCAAACAACCCAATTGTTGACTGGAAGGGGTTTTGATGTTGTACATTTGATAATTATTATTGATTTTGTACATGTGATATTTATTATTTAACATTAAATATAAATGAAAATGAAAAGACAAATAAAAATGGAAAAAAAATGTATGAATAGAAGATTTTTCTCGAGAAGGGCTATACCACTTTTATGAACTAAACATTTGAAAAAAAACGCTCGCTTTTTTTAACCATGTTATTTCAAGAGAATGTGAATAACTAGATTCATTTCGTCGTAAATTTTTCTTGTGTTATCCCCTGGGAAACTTTATCTGAATTATAGAGGATTAATCAACCTAACAGGTTATTCTACAAGAATTTTCATGTCAAATTAATCGTTGTGTCGATTAATTGGGATTAATCCGTTCTAATTACTTTGTCTAAAACATTGATCTCTGCTGCAAGAAGTTCTGCGAGGAGTGTAGTCGAGTGTACTAGTGTGGGTAGTTGTAGCGGGAAAAGAAAAGGCGTAAAGAAAAGATAAACCCATTTCCAAATAATGACGCTTTTTGACATCCCTCCTGAAAAACAAGCAATTCTTCATTATCCACTATGTTTTCTACCCAGAAATGTGAAAAAATTCTAAAATTTCGTAAACTGAAATTGTTGTCTACAACTCATTTCAATTTGGACTAGTCTAAAATGTTGCCGTCTGGCAATGGGTTAAACATCGATGGTTGTCTCAGAGAGAATAGTCGGATTACTGGCAACGCCCACTGACTCCGACAGGAAGTTAAATGCCGTTATTGTGAAACATTAACCCTTGTCATGCTGTATGAATAACCTTACTGAATTGCTGTCAAATCAAAGGGCTGAAAGCACTGATAGAACTCGTTCAAAAATCAATATTTCTTTTGGAAATTAGTTTCATTAACAACTCTGGCAGACAAAATACAAGCAGGAGGTGTAGACTAAGATCAGCACAAGTGCAGTCTGATCTTAGTCTATACCTCCTGCCCAAACCGGAATATTCCGGGTTCAGAATGACAAGGGTTAAGGGCTATTTACATGTTAAAATAAAAATTGTAGGTCGGCGACTTTATCCTTTAATTAATAATAAAATCTTAACTTGGTCCAAATTCAAGGATGTTGCAGACGACAGTTTTTTGTTGATGATTTTTTTTAAAAACTTCGCCTTTTTATGGGTAGAAAACATTGTGGATAATGAAGAATTTGTTTGTGACAATCAATTTCTTCATTTCACACAATGTTTTGATTTGCCTTTTTCTTGGGGGGCGTAAAAAGAGGGGATGTAGGGGAATGGATCAAACGTCGAAAGTTATTAATGCTGTAGTAACTAAATTTAAGTCGCCCTAACGATTTACTTTTTCATCTGGCCGCGGTGATAAAGGAATTTATCTTAACCAATTCCCACTCAATGACACTTTTTGACGCCCCCTTCCGTCCAAGAAAAACATGCGGGAAACATTTTGTAAAATGAAGAAATAACTTGCACCAAGCAATTTCTTCGTAATGCATGATGCTTTCTACCCATGAAGTTGTAACGATCTAGACTTTGATAAGCTTTAGATAATCGTCTGTAACTCCTTTCAAATTGAAGTGGTCTAAAAATTGTCGTCTGGTAAAGGGCTCGCACAATTATCCCTGTATTTAGTAGCGAACAGCCATCACTGACCTTCAAGAAAAACTCTATAAATGATGATATTATGACATCTTAACCCATTACCACACGATAATATTTTTCACAGGTCTAGAACGAAATGAGTTGCAGACGACATGTTAAAGTTAATGATTTTTTTATTTTCTAAACGTTCTAGGTAGAAAACATTGTGGTAAATGAAGAAGCTGTTTTGTTTAATCAATTTCTTCATTTTACACAATATTTTCGCAATTGTTATTCTTATGGGTGTCTAAAAGCGTCATTGTTTGGGAATGGGCGAAGGTATCTCAGACAGGATGTCCTCTTGGAGCGTCAGTCCAAGTTTACTTTATTACAAGAAGTTTCTTCTCCAAATGATAGTGGCTACTAGTTCAACTTTTACTCGATAATTCCTGACGGAGGTCAGTGGGCGTGGTCATCGATCAACCAATCACAGTCCCTACCTGTATGGCCTCGAAAGAATGGCTCATCATGGCTATCAGCATGTTTATCAAGACGATAATGATGACCACGTGATAAATGGCGAACAGTATCAATCCAACACCTTCAACGATATCCGTGCTGCTCTCGTGCTCTCCAGGTGAACCACCATTAAACACTGAGGAAAAAAGAGAAAAACATATTGTTTAACCCATTCCCACACAGTCACGCTTTCTGACGCCCCCTAGATACAAAGCTTGTAAAACATTGTAGATAATGAAGAAATTGCTTATTAAAAGCAATTTCTTCATTATCCACAACAATTTCTACCATAAAAGACAGAGATTATTGAAATTTCACCCATTTGAAATTGTCGTCTTCAACTAATTTGAGTATGGGCCAGTCTAAAATTTCGTTGTGTGGGAATGGATTAAATCGTAACTAAGTCAAGATAAGCGCGAATCAAAATACATTTTAGTATGTATAAGTTATAGTGAGTGATAAAAGGTCAATATTGTCTGTAGAGGTAGAGAAAAAAATGACTTTCGATCACTCACTAACTGGTACATCTATGATACTATCTCGTATACCTCACAGACGATAAAATGTCACTTGTTAAAAAAATTAAATAAATAAATAAGTAAAAAAAAAAAAAATAAAAAAAAATAAATAAATAAATAAATAAAATAAATAAATAAATAAAAAAAAAAATTAAAAAAAAAAAAAAAAAAAAATAAAATAAAACATTTCGATTTTGTTCTTCTAACCATTAAGCATCTTACGATCGCTTATATGTAAAATTTTCATGTTTGACCGTATCAAATGACTAATTATCGCCGTTTGGACTGTAAAACTGAATCCCAGTTAGGGGTCATTAGTGTATATATCAGTGATAAACCACAATTCTGAGGTCGACTTAGACAGGCTGATCACAATCTTTACTTGCTGCTCAGGTGTAGTTATTGGTTAGCCCTTTGAGTCAAAAGTTTACTCAAAAGCACGAAGTATAAAAAGTAGATGTCAATCAAACACTCCAATAGATCGGTAGGTGGAATATCATACGAGAATATCAGAATGGAAATGATAACAAGACCTATTTTACTAGTCTAGAAAAGAATCATTTTTATATTACTTCAATTCACGTTATTTAAATAAATCGTCGTTGGGAGTGCAAAATGCCGTAACTACAGCTTGAATAAAGTAACGACATTTTACACGCCCAACGACGGAACATTGTACTTGTTTCCCGTTTTCTCTTTAATACCTCCTTAGAATTTTGAGAGCGAACCTTTTTTCTATTCTTGCGCAAAAAAGTTCTATTATAGGTATTTTAGACTCGTAGCATCATTGCATTAAATTTTACATATTTTCAAGGTTTATAGCTCGATGATAAGAAAGTTGCGATAATAAAGAATAAGGTATAGAAATAATGGCTTATCACAGACGTTTTAAAAAAAATCAACACATATCAACTGATTTACAAACGACCAAATTTAGACTAGTCCAAATGGTGTAGACGACAATTCAGAGTGTCTGCGAATTGAAGGAAAAGAATCAGATAGGACGAAAAATAATGCGATAACTAGAGATTTCTAATAATAAAAAAAATGTTCCATTTCCCTCAATGTTTCCTTAAAATTATTAGGAGAGTACAATTGAGGTTGTGTTATTATGTTTGAAAATATTTTAGTAACGACCATCGAATCATACAATACATGTTAACGTAGATATCAGGCTATTCTACAAGGCAATTTCTTGCAAGAGTAAGTTTATCCAACACAGTACAACATTCAACTAACCACCACTAAACATCGAAAGCGCAGCCATGCGTCTTATTCTAATAACAATAATCAATAAAATCAATAAAAATATTTCATTATAGCATTAACCAATTCCCACACAATTCCGCGTTTTGACGGCCCTAAGGAAAATTAACCTTCGGAAAATATTGTGACAAGCAATTTCTTCATTATCATCAACGTTTTCAAATAAATGATAACAACGAAATAATAGGATTTCATCACACTAGAATTGTCGTTTGCAACATCTTTAGATTTAGACCAGTCTAAAGTTTTGTCGTCTTGTAATGGGTTAAAATTAGAAATCCCTGAAATATCAACAAATTAAAAAAGTAGAAAAGGGCTAATGCATTCGTTAGTAGGTTAAGGTTTGTTTAAAGGTGAATGCCTTTCAAGAGCAGACATATTATGGCACATAACGAGGTGTTGCACCTTGAATTTTTGGTTATATTGTGCATAACATTTTTAACCGAAATATTCTTAAGAATGATTTTTTTTCAACTTGGGAACTTTAAACCATTAGTAGTTTATCATATTTCTAAACCGCGGAAATGAATGATTTGATAGTTCACCCATTATGAGACGACAAAATTATAGACTAGTCCAAATAGGAAGACGTTGTTGACGAAAAATCTAAGCTTTTACAAACAGAGAAATAAGTACCGGGTGGTATAGAAAACATTTAGAGAAAAGAAGAAATTTGTTGTAAAAGAGTGTTTTCTACAACTTAAAGTCTAAGCGCTTAAAACGTTAGGTTGTTTTGTAATGGGTTAATCAGCAAATTGTGTAATAAGTTCATGTTTTTCCACAAATCATTATCTCCGGTATTAACTGTTATGTTTTACAAAGAAACTTGTTTGACACTTACTAATTTCTGGATTGCATTATAATGAAACTGAAAATAACTGATATGGGTCTTTACAGACATAATCATAATATTTATTGTTTAAAGCGGCTCTTGGACAAATTTTCATGAAATTAGATATAGGAAATATGTCTGCTTTTCGTATAGTTATTAATGTCATTTTCACGATAAATTTTTTCTTCGTGTTAAATCTAGTAAATTCACAATAGATTTAATTAATATATAGTATAATATATTCCCAATGATAAACTTAGTAACATTAGAATTCATCGACTGAGCTCATTAGTCTTCGAATCATGTCGATAACCATTGTATTGTTAGAGAAACCTAATGACGTAATTGATGTGTCATGATAACCAAAATTAAGGAAATTTTCGAAACAATCTACAGATAAAGTATATATGAATTACGGCTTTATTCGGGCTGTTCTTCACCGACTTAATTGGCGACTCGTAACGCAAAATATTGTTGCTTCTTTTCTTTTTAAGTTTTGAACAGCAAATTCCATTACAAAATAAGCTTAATCACCTTCTTACAAATGCCTGAAAGTATAACAGTTAGAAATTTGAAAATTGAGAGTCATTGTTTGTCTGTCATAATTTGTGTAAGAGCCGCTTTAAAGTAATTTCGAAAAGAAATTTTCTGTTGAATTGCTGGGCATATGACAATTGTAATCGGTTGGCGATGAATTGGATTGGTGTATTGTTATCGTTAAATGGCGTAACAAATGGGGTCTCTGTTTCTTGTGTTCGAAACGTTTTAATGATCTAAACACTAATTGTTCATTCTATAAACAACTAAAGGTGGTAACTGTCTACTCACTACGTGTTGATTCTACGCACGGTGGACATCATCTACGCACTACGTGAAGATTCTAAGCACGATGGTCATTATCTACTCACTACGTGTAAGAGGATACCTGCTTGCGATGACTTATTGTTATAAACCCCATCCGTGCATAGTATCACATGTCGCTCGCAATCCAGCATTAAACACTGGATCACTGCAGCAAGCAAGAGAAGGCGAGATAGAAAAGACAGATATTTTATATAGCAGAAACAAGAACAAAATTAAGGCTCTTTACCAGCAAAATGTAATCGGGATTATAACAGTCAACGTATTTTAATATATTACTTTGCAGTTTCATCGGAGACAAAGCGGATTGAAGTTTTATTTATAGAATCCTGGGGGCTAAAATACTACACGTTATCGACTTTACCCGAAAAAGCCTACGTAAATTAGAGCCTCTAATTAAAATAGCCAAAGAACAGTAGGTGTTGTTTTTATAATTATTGAATAGAATAATGGTTAAATGTGAGAGAAAACACCCCCTTTAATCCAGACAGAAAAGGGGAAAGTATTAGTAATTTATAAGCATTTTAAGAACAATATACTAGTCTCTTTCAAATTGAGAGCGAGCCGGGGAGATAAAGATGGCTTGTTGATAATTGGACTAAAAACAGAAGATATTCACTAAGTGTTTTAAGAAATGCAATATAGTTTACCTATTACCAGACGACAAATTTTATACTGGTCTTAATTCAAAGATGTTGCAGACGACAATTTTATTTGATGGTATTTTATATTGTTTGGCTTTTGAGGTAGAAATCATTGTGAAAATGAAGAAAAAGTTTATTTTATTTCTTCATTATTCACAATGTTTTCCAATGGTTTTTCTTTCTTGAGGGCGTAAAAAGGTTCATTGTGTGAGAATGGGTTAACTTTAATAACAGATAAATCGAGTCGTGATTTGTTTTACATTAAGAGGTTAATGAAGGCTAGGTAATATTAATAGAAGAGATTGGGTCATAAATAAAAAAAATATAAAATCTTTCGTTGCAAACAGGTAGAATGTTTTAGAATTCGAATCATTATTAGATAGAAAAATGTATTAGGGTAACGTTCCTGTTTGTGAAATCTCGGGTTTAAGATACTAAATACTTCATGATTGTGCACCCAATAAACATTGTTTTACAGCAACCACTGATTGGATTTTGACAAGGTACTTGGACTTTATTAACAAGAAACTGCGTACAATGCAGGTGCATATTCTATATCCGATACTTTTAGATAAAAAATGTTAACTCGGAGAAATATTTGCTGTCTCCGCTGAAAGCATCCGTATTAATTTAATGACATCAAGCGACAAAAAAAATTGCAAATTTTGATACATCTTTTATGAAATTATTTTATGTTTCAAACAAATTAGTTGCCTGCTAAAAATTGTGTTCATGGAGTAATGAATATTTTCTATGGAACGGTCGTTTTGTGATAGAAGGAACTAACAATTAAAATTTAGTACGATTAAACAATTTTCTATCGTCTGATTAGGTCATGAAATGGAAGGCTGAACCCCCATAAAGCTTATACAAACAGTTAGATTTAAGTTAATTCATCTTTATCTTCCCGTTCTCTCACTATGATTGCATCTCTTTGTCAACTTACTAAAGGTGAAACGATTACTGTTGAAAGTAGACGGGCCTAAAATAAAATTGTATACATCACACTACGCGTTATGACACATAGAAAAAACAAACTAGAGCTCTCGCAAATTGACATATATACATCCAACCAAAGCTTTGTCACTTGAACAGAACAAATTTATAGAAGGATTTTTTTTTCAGGAAATGTTTTAAGACTTGAAGATCATGTAGTTAGCTTGTAAAAACCATACGTAGATTTTTTTTCCTCTGGATAATTAACATAAATACTATCATACAGGAACTAGCACTTATTGTGCTGGTGACAACAAAAAAAAAGACTTTTCTAAATCTGTCACCCACCTCGAAAACATTTTCCGAAATTCTTGTTTCATAAACTAATCGCTTAGTGGTAATATTATTAAATTAGTTTTAAATAATATGAGGGTCTGTCGAATAGATTTCCTAGATATTAATTAGATCTACGCACATCACAATTTTAAAAATGAGACATTCTTGAATTTTTTACCAAAACTCAGATTAATGATATTGAAAATATCGAATTATATCAAAGTATCCGAGTAAAGGATTCTTGTCCTGTCTTTTTGTCTGTTTGTTTGTATTTTTGCCTGATTGTCAAAGAATCTTTAACCCATTACGAGACAACGAAATTTTATACTGGTCCAAATTGAAAGGAGTTGCGGACGACAGTTCAAAAATTATATCTTATTTTTTTCGACTTTCTGGGTAGAAAATATTGTGGAAATGAAGGAATTGCTTGTTGCAAGTAAGTTGTTCATTTTACACAATGTTTTCCCATTTTTTCCTTGGGCGTCACTGTGTGGGAATGGGTTAACATTTGAATGGTAAGCGCCTGGGCTTTCATAATGGTCATACTACTATAGTACTAATGTTTAGGGTATTGTCTTGTTCGAGGATAAAGATGAAATAACGGCTTCCAGTCATGTAGGGCTAAACCTTTTAACCCAGAAATAAACAAATACGCATTTCGAAGCAAATACTAAAAAATCTTTTTTACGCGTTTGTGAAATATTACTTTGAAAACAATGTGGAGAGAAAAAGAGAAATCGCTTGTGACAAGCATCAACTTCTTTATTATATTGTTGAATATCAAATATGGTACATATTTTAATTAAAATATACTTTTATGAGTCGCATGCCATATTTCAAATTTGAAACTTGTCAAAAGTTTTGTCTACATTGTGAATAAGCAGGAGATATGATGTTAAATCGTCAATATAATAAAAAATACTTAACTCTAATGGCGAAGTTCAAAGTTCACTTCCCGTCTTAATTAATGATTTGATTGGTAATACGATTGTTTTGCTCGACAGAAGCGATCCGTCAATTTGTTAAAATATTTGTTATCCGAAATCCTACTGTTGGTCATATCTAGTTAATCGACTTGAAAGCTACTAAAAAGTGTTCAGTTACAATGGTTTTTTAAAGGTCAGAGTGGAAATTCATTTATAGTGAGTCAGATATGAGCTTTTTATTTCTTAAATTTCTCGATCAATTTTCCGAGATATAAAATTCATTGCCACTAGATTTAATGACAATGAGGATTAACTTAAACACGACCATATCGCAGAACGTACGAGGAGAAGGTTTTTTACTTACTTTTCTTTTCTAAACAAAAGAATTGACCAGTTTGGTCGGTTTGTTTCAGATGTTACTTTCGCTCACACTATACTTTAGTAAAATAAGAGTTTGATAAAACCTGAACTTGAGATGATCTTAATCATAGTCGAGAACTTGATATCATACAACTCAAAAACGATGTGTGTATTAAATATTTCCTAAATTATACGCCAAGCGAACCAAACTTGTTATGAATTTGCACGAATTCAATATTTTAGGACAAAACTCCCGAAAGAAACCCTTTATTTACTGCTTGATAATCGGTTGTCATGGGAACGCCTACCTTAATTATGTCGCTGAAATGCACTAACAATTAACTATTTTACTATACACAACAAAATTGTTCAATATAATATTGTAGGTATTATATTCTTTTACCGTTCAAAGTATAAAGATTTGCACACAGAGTTGAATTTACTAAATAAGCTACTTGATACAATTTCTAGAATTTCATAAGAATTAATTTTGTTATCATGGTAATATCTGCACGGTATATTTTTAAGAATAATTTTTTGTAATAAAGAATTCAATTCTTTGACTGTGAAAACCGTTTTATATCACATTTCGCTGAAATGGGCAATTTTGTATAGTCATGGTCCGTGGTTGCAACTGCAAGGCAAGGAAAATTAAATGTGATATTATCTTGAGTCATACACTATATATCCATAGTACAATTGCGAAATAATAGTTTTATCAAAATTCGTAACAGAGCAAGAAATCAAAATAAGCCCAAATCCCCCCCCCCCAAAAAAAACCCCCAAAACAAAACGCAACACACACACACGGTTTGTGAATCCAGCCCTTTGCTAAAATTTGCTAATTATAATCAATTTCTTTCTCCTTCACAAATTGATGAGATTGGCCTATACGTTCAGGTGCTGCAGAGACATCCAGCAGTGCTAATTTGCAAACTTTAACGTTGGCCATGGTTTTACCTTTAAATTAGGGAAACTAATTGTCTTCGAAAGCGAGACATTGCATAACATTCATTTATAGGACCATCGACACTTTCGTTATTATACTCACTTCAAACCTTTTCCACTGCGTTAAAAATATATTTTCTGACAGTCCAATCTGGTTATTGAAAAGAAGACACCTCAACACTTATTGAATAATGGTTCTGTAATATAATGAACATTTTCGGAAATTTACCAGAAGTTGAGATTTTTACTCTTACCTTCTTTTGAGATTACATGTATAAGCAAATTGGAACTGCTGCATAGTTGATTTTACTATTATTCACCAAAATGGAAGAACAATTTACCCATTTTAGAAAAAAATGCAAATATCGTTAATTGTCATTGCCTTTCGACATCAGAAAATGTTAGAAGGTTGAACTTACCCCCACCTGGTCCGGGATGTTTGACCTTGATATCATTAATACTAACTTGACCAAATATGGACCAAAATAGGCTGTAAAACGTCTGTTTTAAACTACAATGAAAAGATATTTACCGTGACGTTTGTAATCATAAAAAGAGCAAATACAAATAAGTTTACACACCATAATAAAAGATTCATATTGTAAATCGTATAAAAGACAAATCACTTTAGAAATCATATACTTGATAAGGTTGAAAACAGATACCGTTCATCAGAAAAAATATACTCTTTTTCTTACCATGTTTAACGAATTTCAACAACCCCTCTTTCTGAAAATGACTTCGGAAAACGTTGTAGAAAATGAAGAAAGTGCTTGGAGTAAGCTATTTCATCGTTTTATAACCTTTTCTTCTCCGAAAGCCCAAACACTCTAAACTTTTAATTGTTGCCTGTAACTTCTTTCAACCTAGACCAATCTAAAAGTATTGCCTGGTAATGGGCTTATTTGTAAACATGTATACATGCACTTAAATCATAAGTCTTAATTATCATTTGAGCCTATGCGTGATATTTCCAACAATTTCGCATGTGCGTGACTCGCACACATCGAGCACCCTGGACAGCCTTTCGTGGCAATTATAATATTCGTTGATTATTTAAAGAAGCTTTGGGTCAGTATCTATCTACAGAGCGCAGAGTGAAGACTCTAATCAGACTGTGCAAATGCAAAGGCTGATCTAAGTACTTACTTGGCGCACATATGTAATGGTTTGTAATGTCACGCATGCGCTCATTTTCTACATAGAACATTTAGTACAAGATGTCATCAGTTAAAGCGATCGCAGGTTGTACTTTTGGTAAACACGAAAAAGAGACAACTTACCCTTGGAATGCCTGTGCAGCAAATACAGGCACCGTGAGGCCATTCATGTTCATTTTGATACGCTGTGTACCATAATACCAATACAGATTGTGTAAACCAACCATGAAGGAAAATAAGACCTGTAATAAGATGGGAACCATTTTGTCAGTCGTCGATATTTCTATCTTTCTCTTTTTTAAATCATTGAATGAATAAGTATGACGAAAAAGTATTTACCTGTAGGCTTTTTAAATGGAACACCACTGCCCATTAATTGTCTTTGAGATGAGGCTTTAAAGCCTCGTTCCGATAACTGTATTATTAGTCCGAGAACTAGCGGCACTTTAATTCATGTGGTCGAGACCAAAATGTTTGGGTGTGCTATGTTTTGTACAAAGGTGTGCTGAGTCCGAAAATGCAAGTCTCATTAAAAAAATCTGAGCTTGCAAAAAGGCGGTGTAATCCGAAATCAATAGTTTGTCTCCCTTTTAGAGCATATGTATAAGAATGAAGAACAGTTCCAAATCTAATGGTGATTTCAACTCTTTAACTTGAACTGTTCTCCCTTTCTATTACCAACCATTAAATCATTATCAAAGTAGTTAATGATAAACACGTGAAGCGTACGCAGAGAACAGTAAATTGCATGTACCCTAAAAGCAGTGATTGCATTTCTCTTTTATTTTACAACTTTCGAAATATTCTCTTTTCATGAGCTAGGTCGTGGCCAGGTGGAGTTGTCATCAAGTGTTTTGTACTGTATCGTTGCGTTATTCCTCGTATTCTTTGAGAATCGCGTATTTGGGCAACCGGTATAAAAATTATAACTATTATTATAAAACAAGAGGACCATGATGGTCCTATATCGCTCCCCTGAGTATGATGTCTCAAGGCTTTATGATATAATATACAAAATATCAAAGCCCTACACCTAATCATTTTGGTGAAGATTTTTTAAAGATTTTCTCCTTTAATCCTAGATATAGTGAAGATCCAACCATATTGAGCTATTTTCAAGAGAACGGTTATTCTTTGAAGTACTTAAGTTGAGGGTCAATAGTTGTTAATACATACCAAATATCAAAGCTCTAGGCCTAATGGTTTAGAAGGAGAACTTTTCTATGATATCCTTTTTTTTATTCCTTTCTGGGATTGCACAGAAAATTACTTATTTTCAGAATACAGTAATTTTATGAAGTATTTTGGTAGAGGGTCAATAGGTATTATTACACACTAAATATTAAGGCCCTTTGGAGAAAAAGAGTTTTTCTTCTTTATTTCTATGTAAAATTAGGGATCACAAAGAAAAAGGCTAATTTTCGTAGTACGGTAATTCTTTGAAGTATTTTGGTAGAGAGTCAATAGATGATGATTTAAACAAAACATCAAAGCTCTAGGCCTTATGAATTTGGAGAAGAAGATTTTTAAAGTTTTCCTTATCTATTTTTATGTAAAATCAGAGATCGCACAAAAAAGGGCTAATTTTCAGAATACTGTAATTCTTTGAATTATTTTGGTAGAGGGTCAAATTGGTGATTTGTACCAAATATCAAAGCTCTAGGACTTAAGGCTTAGGAGGAGAAGATTTTTCAAGTTGTTTCACTCCGTTGCCATGGCAACCAGAGTTCTTCATCGATTTCAATTAAGGTTAGGAGGAGAAGATCTTTTTGTAATTGTGAACGGACGGACAGACGGACGGTCGGACAGACGGACGCCGGACGATGACCGATCAAAATAGCTCACTCAATGCACTTGCCCGTGCTCAAGTGATCTAAAAAGAATTAACGAAGACTTGACTTTTCACTTAAACCCTTCCGCACATATTTGACCAAGATGACAAAACGCTGGCGAGCGTTTCCTTCTTGAAATCCGCTTCGACCACAATATACGTGCAAAGCCAGATACAATTTAAAACATTTTTCGTCCTGAACGCAGAGTCGATTTTTGCAATACCCTTTAGACAGCAGTAAAAATATCTTTGAAGGATACGATCACCCTACAGAGGAAAATTAACTTGTAAATTAGAATTTCAAAATAAAACAGATAAATATTTTTAGGAAAAATGGATCTTTATGTAATTCTGGATATGTGTAGAACCCTATTTAAAGAAAAAGAGCATGTTTCCTGCATTCATTTGCAGATTTTGATAATAACTTTATCCCATGTTCAAGGATATTAAGTTAAACATAATCAAATTCATCAGTTATCGAATTCGTTGTCCATCCCTGGGGGAAGTAAATTGGCTGTAAGACATACGGAGAGATCATTTACAAATATTGAAGTTTAATATTGAAGCTACACTTGCAGATGTGGAATAATCAATATCGGTAGTTTATTTCTCGCATCCTCTAAAATGTTCTGTATTCAAAAATACTGCTCGAGGTTGCACTTAGTTCGCATTATGCTTTATAAACATGTACTTTCGAATCCCTCCGAACGAAATGAAAATGATTTAATTTTCAGTTTCGTCAATCACAAACGAGCGTTCTGATTGTTCAAGAAAAATTATTCATAACTCCATGAACAAAATTTTAGCACGCAGCGATTTTGTATGCTTCCGCACAAAATAGTCCCGCTTCGCGTATTCAAACAGTGTGATTAGGTTTTTTTGTTCATACCTCCATGAAAACAAAAAATATTCTCTTCATCTCTTAAATGTAATGTTTGAGTGGCAGGCACTTTTAACCCACTACAAAATTTTACACTGCTCCGAGTCGAAAAAGTTGCAGAAAACATTTCAAATTGATCAAATGACAAGCAGTTTCTTCATTTTCGCAATGGTTTCCAGAGCCTTTTCTTGAGAAGCGTCGAAAAGCGGGATTGTTTGGAAATGGGTTGATAGTGATTTTTCTTTGTTTCCTTTTTGAAATAGTATGTTAGCCTATTTTAATGGATTCTGCTATAAATGTAAAATCGGCATTGACTTTTTGTTATGTTAACTAAACTTGATTAATTGTATTATAAACCGACAAACCTCTTTTGTAAGCAGATACGTAAAAAAAGGAATTTTAAGTATGCCGACAAACATTTCCTGCAAAATAGATCTACATGCATTTCACGCGATAGAAAAAGTACACGACAGAAAAGTTACTCAAAGCGGGTCATATAAGATGACGTCATTTTTCGATAAAGTGACGTTTACCTCGGCATAAAAATTGAACCAGGATTAAAGTAAATGTTAGTTTTTGACCATTTCTGCAGATTTTTACCGTAGAGTAGTCAAAATTTATACAGTATACGAAACATAGTAGTGTTCCAAACCCATGATTTGGATTCTTGCCTCATAGGAAAACTTGGCGTTTCACTTAACCTCATGTAAGACAAGGATTATCAAAATTTTACCATGTTAAGAATATTGTTTGCCATTTCTTTCATTTTGGACCTGTCTAAAGTTTTGGCGTGTGGAAACGGGTTAAGCAGATGAAGGTTTCGCCCCTAATAATAATAATAATAAAAAAAAAACTAATTGAGAAAACATTGTTGAAAATGAAGAAATTTCCCACAATGCTATTTACCCCAAAAGCAAAGGTATTCAAAATTTCACCATCCTAAAATAATATCGCGTGTCACTTCTCAGTCATTTTGGACCAGCCTAAAGTTTTGTCGTGTGGTAATGGGTTAAGCCACTTACCAGGGTAAAGAGCACCATAAACCGGGTGATGTCCCCTATCATGCGACCCAGCGAGATTTGTAACGGACCCAGTACTTCAAAAGCCGGCATGAGGTAGGTTGTCCGAGCAAAACTTATCACATTAGCAATGGCAAATAAAACATCGGAAACAATCTCAGGGTCGTCTTTCTTCCACTGGAATCGAGCTGTTTGTTTGAGGATAACGTTTGACATGATAACAAAACAGTAGGAATCAGATTAAATAACGTTTCAAGTTGTGTTATTTCAAATAAAGCAAAGAAATTGCAGATACGTATTTTGCAATTGAAAATTTGGGACGTATTTAGAGAGTAGAAAATCTTCACAGATACAATATCCCTTGTAAATATCTCTGTCATTCAAACTTTGACATATTCCAACACAATCCCGCTTTTTGACATCCCTCAAATGAAGGACTTTGGAAAACATTGTGAAAACTGAAGAAATTGCTTGTGACAAGCAATTTCATCATTTTCCACAATGTTTTTTCTTCACAAAAAGACATAGATTTTAGAAAGAATTCGATCGATTGTAATTGTCGTCTGCAACTAATACAAATCGGACCAGTCTAAAATTTTGTCGTCTGGTAATGTGTTAACTCTGTCCTTGACCTCGGGAGTTCCGAAAAATACATTACGTACATAATGATATTTTGAAATTTGTCATTCAATGTTTTTTTTACCCCAAATTAAAAGGTTTTTCACAATTTTATCTACTCAAAGCTGTCATCTTTTACCTCTTTCAATTGGGATCAGTCTACAATTGACCAATCGCGGCCGTCAATCAAGGAATCAACCGACCAATCAATTCCAACATTGGCCGCCATTTTGTTTACCTTTATTTTTGATTAGGCGACTTAAACTTCGTAACTACAGCTTATTCAATCTGTTGTTACGACGTCAATGTCACAAACCAATCATTTTACTTTTTTGTTACATGCTAATGGCCATAAATTTTGAAAAATAACGCCGTTAAAAACGAAGCGGAACTTCCTGTCGGAGTCAATGGGCGGAGCTTAGAAGTCAATGGGCGTGGCCAGCGATTGGTCAATCGTATTGTCTTGTTGATGCAAAATTGTGTACTCCAGACATAAATAGAACACACTCACTCTCTCAGACTATTATAGGTAAATCTAAGCTATAGAACAACCGGTATTATAACATTACTTTAGGCCGGTACGGTGTCTTTTATCTGAAAACTACAGATCGCTTACCACGCCCACTGACCCCCAACAGGAAGTTCAACTACGAGTTAGAAACATATACAAAAAATAAAAGGGTTGGTTGATTGCAATACTAAACTCAATAATACGAGCCTGCGACATTTCCAACATTGTCAGGTATATGTGAAGGACATACGAGCTGCCTTGGCATCCACACAACGCTTTAACCCTTTTACGTCTTAGCCCTGAATTTTACGCGCATGTGATATTATACTTAGGAAACATTGTGGAAAAAGAAGAAATTTCTTTTTACAAGCTATTTCTTCTTTTCTCGAAATATTTTCTGTCGTATTGGATGGTTACATTTTGAAATGCTCTTACTTTACAATGCCGGCTGCTACCCGTTTGAATTCGGACAAATATAAAATTTTGAAAAAAAAAAAAAAAAAAAAAACCACTAAAGAGTTCAGAATATTCGCTGTTTATCTGAAGAAACTAAATCAGCTGTCTTTAGAGCTCACGGTGAAGACTCTGATCAGATTGAACGGTAGCAAAGTCTGATCAAAGCCTTCACTGGTAAACACATGTTAAATTATTGGAAATAAATGATGGAACTTTATGTACAATTTCTGTTTACCCTCACTCATACGATAGCCTTGTTTATATTCGAGACTACTTACACGCTTCCATAAAGTAATTAGTATGCTGATTTTTCGTATGTTTGATTTCCTTTATGAACACAGTAAATTCGGAATAATTCTTCCCGTATAAAAGTTCTTTGGCTTGCATGGTTCCTTGGAATTTTCTGTAAATATATTTGACGATTTGCAAAGGCGGAAGTGTCAATTTTTAGTATCAGGCCATCTTTTGACGTTCAATCTGTAGCTAAACATCGTATTCAACCAGTTTAAAGTTTGTGTTTCATAGTTACCACTCAATCAACCCGATGTCTTTAAATTTCATTAACAGGGTTCTGGTTGCTTGAAAGATATTTGTCGTCGAATCAGAGGCTTTGTTGCTAAACAATTAAACCGAGGTGTAAATAAGACAGGTTCGTTCTAAAATACCCAATCCCCTAAGTCCCTCCATTGACTAAACTAATCGCAAGATTTAACTGCCGTGCAGAATGTTACACTGACAGATGCATTTTTGGTCTACAACAATCAGGTACAACATTCTTATGCAACAAGAGGACTGCAATAGAAATGCGACACAGCTAGTGAAGTATTTGTAGTGCTTAGGTCAAAATATTGACCTAGATCATAAACATTTTAAAAGAAATGACCAAGTTTGGCCAAAGTTTACCTAGAAATTCCGAACAAAAATGAGAATGATTATGCAAATATTTAAGTCTCCGAAGTGAATTTTTTTTTTCCTAAGAATTGTCCTGGTAACCAAGCCTTAAAATTATTAGCGATATATTTACAACAACAACAACAACAACAAAAAAAAAAAAAAAGAAGAAAAAAACCAAACAAAAACAAAAACAAAAAAAACCCCAGAAGTGACATGGGTTTTCTGAGATTTTAACTTTTGACCTATTATTTGTCGAGTCCTAACTATTTTCTATTTCGTAATATTATGTTTAATGTCTGATAGACGACCATCATGGAAACATTCCTGTAAAATTTGGTTAAAATCATACAAGCACGACGGACACATCACCATGACAACGCCTCCGCTGGCATTCGACGAAAAACTAAAACTTTTCTGGAGAAAATAACATGACATAGTGTCCTAACTGCAGGATAGACTGAGGTTACGCCATTGATTGCCTACGATTCTTAAAATGATGCGAAAGTGTCGAATAGGAAATATATTGCTTTAAAAACAAACAAAAACAAATAAATAAAGCATCAGCAGTTTTACCTGTCAGCCTCTGACACCATGTATTCAGTGAAAAATCTTAGGACGTATGACGCTAAATACATAGAGAGGACACTGTAATCCATAAAGTTGTAATAGTCGGTGAAATAGGAGAGGCCCCCTGAGCTATAGATTTGTTTACATTCTATCCATAGTAGACCTGCAACATAATATTTAATCTTTCATTTTATTTGAACCATTACCATACAATCCCCCATGTCGATTTGATATAGAATTTAACCCTTGTCATACTGAACCCGGAATATTTCTGTTTTGACAGGAGGTAGGAGGTATAGATAAATATCAGCCTGCACATATGTGCAGTCTGATCTTAGTCTTCACCACCTGCTTGTCCCTTTAAAGCCAGAGTTGTTTAATATATAAATTTTGAACAGAATTATCAACCCACAATAATTTCATCCAGTACTGTAAGCCCTTTGATTTTAATGCAATTCTGAAGGTGATTTTATTCAGCATGACAAGGGTTAAGCAATGGAATGTATTTTTTTGGCTTGCAGCAATCCATTTATACTTCTTTCTTTCCCATTTAGGCTCTTAAGCTTCCATTTCTACACACTTGGAATGGTTATCTTTAACATCTTTCAATTTGGGATGGATATCTGCATGTTTTGCCTGATAATAAGTTATCATTAAATGTATTACAGTTACACAAGTACGTAAATACGATAATAGCTGAAAGGAAATTTTAGACGTTTGTTAGTGTTATTTCTAAAGTTTTTGTCTCTAGTTATCGAGGTCCAGATATATGGAATCTGTGCTCTGTTTTCTTTGATACAAGCTGGTCTTAGTTGAGTCTAGACAGGAAAATCTAATTCGCTAGCCTTGTTTTGACAATTTCTGTCATCTGACCAGGACGGCTGCCTTGGATAATATGTTATAACAAATTAGCTTGTTTACTTGTTTATCATGGTCACACGTGTTTTTACTTTCGTTTGATAGTTAAAAACTTATTCATTGGACGGATTGCTGGCCACGCCCACTGAGTTACAACAGGAAGTTACTTAGATATTAAACGCCGCTATTTAAGACAAGTAACATGTAACAAAAAGGAAATGGTTTGTTGGCGACTTTAACGTCGTAAAGCTGGTGTTTCGACGTTTAAGTCGCCAAACCAGCAAAGATGCTTCATATATATGTAGGCCAATGTTTGAGTTAAAACTTCGCTTCCTGTCCGAATGAATGATATGATTGGTCGATTGATTCTTTGATTAACGGTCGGCCAGCCATTCATCGAAAGAAAACATTTAATCACTTAGATGTTTAGAATAGTTAAATTGCTTTTAATAAATTTGCCTCAATATCTGTCCCACTAGCAGTAACTTGGGACTCTCTGTGTGTTGTTGTTTTTCTTCTTCTTCTTCCTTTTCGTAGGCTATTTTTAATATTTGTCACATTAATCTGTGATTTTGTTTGTTTCCATTTCTTAAATGTACCTTTAGTTCATTTGTGTTGTAAATATTATGTAAATGTTTTGTGTCGACGATGAACGTCAAGCGTTCAAGCCGAATAATAAAGAATGTTGTTCTAGCTCACCTAATATCCAGAATACTATACAAATCTGTACATGGGTCAGTAAGGTGCTTGCTGGTCGAAGTGTTTCTTTCAATAAACTCTCTACCTTTTCGTCTCTGAAATAAACAGAACGTCAAGATATTCAATTGAGCACTTTCATCAAATTGTAGAAGAGGCAATAATATAAAATGGTCTATTGGATATATAGGGAATATCATGATACGATGGCTTTTCAACATCTTGCATTTGCTATGAGCGGTGTAGGAATATTTTGATTTTTCACACGAGAGCTAATGTCGGGTGGATAAACAAATTTTATTCCGCAGCGAGAAGCAAATACAAGATGTTGTATCGCTATCGTAACATAATATTCTATTTATCATATACCATATAAGTTCTTTGATTAAATAGTTTCGATGAAATAGGAGAAATATTTGTATCTCTTCAAGGATTTCCATTCTCCGTTACCATCATGACAAAATTTATCCGAAGTATGAATTTAATTCTAAATTTTGAAAAATGGCGTGATTTTAAACTACCTTATATGGAACTGTATTTGATACTATCAGATACGGATGTTTTTCCTGACCTGTCTGATTTTTCTGTGTGGAATGTACATATTTTACTAGAAATATTTATACATATATAATAATCTGTATTTTGCTGTATTATACGAAATTTAAGAATATTTTCATTTAAGAGATGAAGAGAATATTTTTTGTTTTCATGGAGGTATGAACCGAAAAACCTAATCACACTGTATGAATACGCGAAGCGGATTCATACATTTTGTGATTAGGTTTTTCGGTTCATACCTCCATGAAAACAAAAAATATTCTCTTCATTTCTTTTAATTTAATAGCATCCAGCGAAAAATGCAACAACTTAACAAATTTTGATACCTTTTTGTAGTGAACTATTTTGTGCGGAAGCATTCAAAATGGCTGCGTACTCAAAATTTTGTTCATTGAGGTATGAATCAAATTTTTCGGCCAATCAGATCGCTCGTTTTTGATAGACGAAATTAACAATTAAATTATAATGAGATAAGATAGATGAAATGGAAAAATGAACAGCATATATTCGTCATGAGAGTTCTATACAGTGAACGTTAATGATTCATTCAAGTGTAATTCTTGTGAAACTGTTTTTGTTTTGTTTGTTTGTTTTTCTCGTCATTAGCAGGTAGGGCGTACCCTCCCTACTTTTTATAGGTGTGCTGCACATTTTGCCTTTAAAAAAAATTATTTTGTACAGTTATATGAACCCTTTCCTGTTTTGCAAAATTTTAGACCTGTCAAAATTCAAAGGTTTTGCAGACAAAAGTGTAAAGTGGATTTAATATGAAAAATAATCATTAAGTAGGGTAGAAAATATTATAGATAAGAAGAAATTGCTTATCAAAAGCAATTTCTTCTTTTTCTACGATGGATTTTCAATTAAAACACGGGTCGTTAAAAGCAGGGAACGTGAAAGGGTTAATCAATTTCTTTGCCACTTTCGAGCTTCTGGGTAAAGTTAGCTATAGTAAAGAGAAAACACCGGAATTCCAACGAGACGTTTTCATTCATGCGCTATTTTATACTCGAGTAGAATGGCATTTTTACCGCTTTCACTGGCTTGTTTATTGCAACTGTTGTATTGTGATTGAAACCATGATCGCAAGTGTGCATTAACTTCAAAGTAAAACGATATTGATATAAACGCTTCACACACTTTAGGCTTATATCAACATCTACAAGCAAAGGTTACTGAAAAGATGTGTGTGGTTTTTTCAAAAAAAAAATTCAAAGCATATCATAAGTAACACGGTGTTCGGTCATGCCTTTGTAAAAAAAAAATGTTTTCGATGTCAGGTGACGAACCAACTTCTTTAACCCTTTCCCGTTTTTTGGAAATTTTAGACTGGTCCAAATTCAAAGAGGTTGCAGACGACATTGAAAACTGGATGCTATTTGAAATGAAACCATCCTTTGTGGTAGAAAATATTGTGGAAAAAGGAGAAATTGCTTGTTACAAGCAATTTCTTCTTTTTCCACAATGTTTTCTCGAGTATAAAATCACAGGAACGTAAAATCCCGTATTTGAACGGGAAAGGGTTAACTTCAGTCTTATCATTCAATAGTCCGCCTTTCAATTAAAGGATATCTTTCTTTCAAACGACACACATCGATATAATTTCACCTATTCGCGGACAATCCTGCTCTTTTTCGCCCCTCAAGAAAGTAGTTTGGATAAACGTTGTGGAAAATGAAGAATTTGATTGTATCAAGCAATTTCTTCATTTGCACAATGTTTTCTATCTCGATAGGACAAAAACTCATGGATTTCACCGATGCGAAAATATCGTTTACAAAATCTTTCAATTTGAACTAATCTAAAACCTGTCCTTCGGCAATTGGATATAAACACTGAACAAGAGTACTGCATGGGATTCAACAAAAAGCTGGTATACTTTCTAGCAAATAAAAATCTAAGGCTAAACTAGACTTAGTAATCAAATCAATATATTTTGTAACATTTCTTCGTAGAAAGTATTTAAAGACTTGTCATATATGTATGTAATGATAGAGAAAAGGCCTAGGTTAAAATCAACAACATTTTCACAAAAAAGTACGTACTTTCAACCAACGTAGTGCCCTTAACCCATTCCAACACAATGACGCGTTTTGACTCCCCTTAAGAAAATTGAATGGGAAAACAATCGCTTGCAACAAGCCATTTCTTCATTTTCGATAGTGTTTTCTAGCTAGAAAGTTGAAAAAAAATCTTAAGTTTCAAAAACTTTAAAATGTCGACTGCATTTCAAGGCTTCCAGTTTGGACCTGTCTAAATTTTACCGTCTGGTAAAGGGCTAAAAAATATCCCTAAATTGTAATTTTAAAAGCGTAGTTTTTCATGCTTATAGCAAATTAACAGCTTTTTTTGTTTCATTGAGATTCGAAACGGATGTGATAATGTTTTTATTTTCATACCTCAATGAAAAATATATTCACTCCAATGTTTTATCCTTTCCTGTTTAATGCCTGGTTTTTACGTCCCTATGTTTTTACACTTGAAAATATTGTGGAATAAGAAGAAATTGCTTGTAACAAGCAATTTCTTCTTTTTCAACAACATTTTCTATCCTACTGAATGTCCATTTTGCATATAAAATCCACTTTGAACTGTCGTCTGCAAAAAACCTTTGAATTTGGTCTAAAAAATTGAAAAACGAGAAAGGGATTAACTTTATCACTTACGTGGATAGATGAGAATATTGTGGATCGTGAAAATCTTTGATGGACGCTATAGACACGTTACTTTCTGAAAGACGGAATGTTGCAACAGCCAACAAAACGAGAAAACAAATATGGGATGTAGTGTGGGTAATAAACTTCGTCACTGGACATCGCATAATAGAACCCAGCTGAAAACAGAACAAGATAGGTTATAATAGTTCTTCTATACTTATTTCCGAGTTCGATATATTACATGTATTTGTACAATTTATCTAAGGAGTGCTTGGTAAAAATGTATTGACGTAGCAAGGTGTCAATCCAAAAATCGATTTACCATTAAAATCCTTCATTTAGACCGGAAGTGAAATTTGACTCCCGCCTTTATTCGACATTTTTGTGAAGCGTTTTCGTTGGTTTCGCGACTTTTACGTCATAACTACAGCTTATGATAGATTTTGTTACGACGTTAATATAGCTAAACAACCTGATTATTGTTTCTTATATATAACTGTCGATATTTCGAAATAACACCGCATAATATTTAATTCGAACTTGTCTGAGCTCAGAGAGCATGGCCAGGTATCCGCCATTTTCCGCGTCCGCCTGACCACTGATTCACCGACAACCTCGACAAGACTTTGGTCCAAACAGACAGATTTCACAAGTCATAACACTTGCCATTTAAAAGTTATGTAAAATATCCAAGTTTACAGACACAAGGAAACAAGAGGTCCGTTGGCCCTGGGGCGCTCACCTGAGAAAAGGGCTCTTTTTCTTTCAACAGTCTAATTTCATGTTAAGGTTAGGATTATGAAACAAGTGGGCCAAAATTACATATAAAGACTATGAACCTGGGGATCCAAAAGTCTAAATTACAAATTCCAAGGCTTTAGTGCTGATTTGAAAGAAGGAAAAAACTTTTTCCATAGGTTATAATTTCAAAAATAAGAAAGAAGTCTGTGAACTGATGCTTCATACCCCCCCCGGGTCTGCCCCTGGAAACCCTAGGATCATGATTTTAGCTATTTGTAAGAGATCAATATACTGATGCTTCATGCAAAATATCAAGGCTCTACGCCTTCTGGGTCAAGAGGAGAAGATTCTTAAAGATTATTTTGCAATTTCACTTTTGTTGCCATGGCAACCAGAGTTTTTAAAGGATTTCAATTCTTTCAGCTAATTTTAAGGGGGACCACCTAAGGAACATTTCTGCAAAATTTGGTTCAAATTGGCACTGTGAATTGGGAGGAGATGTATTTAAAAAATCGTTCTTTATTTCTATATACCCCCCCCCCCTGGGGTTCCGCCCCTGGGGACCCGAGGATCATGATTTCAGCTATTTTTTTGAAAGAGGTCAACATACTGATGCTTCATCCAAAATATCAAGATTCTACGCCTTCTGGGTCAGGAGGAGAAGATTTTTAAAGATAATTTTAAAATTTCACTTTTGTTGCCATAGCAACCAGAGTTTTTAACGGATTTCAATTCTTTTAGCTTTTTTTGAAGGGAACCACCTAAGGAACATTTCTGCCAAATTTGGTTCAAATCGGCCCAGTGGTTTGGGAGGAGATGTCATTTAAAATATTGTTCTTTATTTCTGTATAAACCCCATCCCCCCTGGGGCTCCGCCCCTGGGGACCCGAGGATCATGATTTTAGCTATTTTGAAAGAGGTCAATATACTGATGCTCATGCAAAATATCAAGGCTCTATGCCTTCTGGGTCAGGGCGAGAAAATTTTTAAAGATTTTTTAAAATTTCACTTTTGTTGCCATGGCAACCAGAGTTTTTAACGGATTTCAATTCTTTTAGCTTTTTTTGAAGAGGACCACCTAAGCAACATTTCTGCCAAATTTGGTTCAAATCGGCCCAGTGGTTTGAGAGGAGATGTCATTTAAAAAATTGTTCTTTATTTCTGTATAAACCCCACCCCCCTGGGGCTCCGCCCCTGGGGAACTGAGGATCATGATTTTAGCTATTTTGAAAGAGGTCAATATACTCATGCTTCATGCAAAATATCAAAGCTCTACGCCTTTTGGGTCAGGAGGAGTAGATTTTTAAAGATTATTTTAAAATTTCACTTTTGTTGCCATGGCAACCAGAGTTTTTAACAGATTTCAATTATTTTAGCTATTTTTGAAGGGGACCACCTAAGGAACATTTCTGCCAAATTTGGTTCAAATTGGCCTAGTGGTTTAGGAGGAGATATCGTTTAAAAAAATTGTTGACGGACTACGCACGACGCACGACACACGACGCACGACGGACGGACGCCGGACAAAAGGGGATCACAATAGCTCACTTGAGCACTACGTGCTCTGGTGAGCTAAAAAGGACAGGACAAAAGCTGTATGTCCGCGATCTGTCGATGGGGAAAATATAAAGAGGTTATGTGCTCAAGTAAGGTATATTGACATACCATAAAGAAATAACAAACAACGTTAGTTTCACGTCAAAAATATTCATTAATCACTACAAAAAGTGATTTGAACAAGACAGTATTTTTAAAACTATCAGTAACGTTGAATATTCAAAATTTAGGTAAGAATCATTATCTTAACCCATTACCACATAACAAAATTTTGATCTGGTCCGAATTGAAAGAAGTTGCAGAAAACAATTTCAGGTTGGTGAAATTCTAAAAATCGTCGTCGTTTTAGGAAGACAATATTGTGGATAATAAAGAAATTGCTTGTAATAAGCAATTTCTTTATTTTCCGCAATGTTTTCCAACGCCCTTTCCTCTTCAGGGGTGTAAAAAGGCGGAATTTTGTGGGAACGGATTGAGGTATTCAGACTATAAGTCAATTATCATTTGATTAACTTTGAAAAGAATGTATTTTTCAATCACAGCGATAATTTTCCAATTCTAATTCGTTATGATTTCTTAACCCTTTCCTGTTTAATCCCTGGCTTTTACGTTCCTGCGTTTTTATATTTGAGAAAATAGTATAGAAAAAGAAGAAATTGCTTGTAATTTCTTCTTTTTATACAATATTTTCTACCCTGTTGAATGATTGTTTTTCAAATAACCTTGAATTTAATATGCCATCCGCAAAACAGTTGAATATGGACCAGTCTAAAATTTTGCAAAACAGGATAGGAGTAAGCGTAATTGTTAATTAATACAACTCATTAATGCTTACCTTCGAATTCGGAAATACAATATACACAAGACAAAGAAAGGGAATCGCTGGAAGGAACAATATCGCATATATACACTGTCTAAACCAGTTAAATGACTGGAGAAAACCCATCTCCGACCCGTACCATATACTCGTCATATGTTGTTGGCAGTTGGGGTGAGCCACAAACTGTAGGAATGAATAAACACATTTGCTCTATATAGAATGAATTAATAAATACTGGTATTAAAAGATAATCGTTACTTTCGGGTTTAACCAAGGTATTCTGCATATGTTGTCTGGAAATTATTTGGTTTCAGTACTTTTCAAGAAAGAAATCCTATGCACAAAACAAAAACAAAACAAACACAAAAATAACAACATAGATTGATTTCTACAAACATCTTTTACGTATATCTAACCCATTCCCACATAATCCCGCTTTTTACGCACCTTAAGATAAAACGTTTAAAAAAACGTTGTGGACAATGAAGAAATTGCTCGTAACAAGCAATTTCTTCATTGTCCACAATGTTTTGTACCCAAAAAGGCAATCATTTTTTAAATTTCGCCAACTTTAAACTGTACCTCTTTTCAATTTGGACAAGTCTAAAAGTTGTTGTGTGGGAATGGGTTAAGAAAAACAACAGCACAATTATCTGTTTAGCGAATTGATTACGGGGTATTTTACGCTAACTTTCTAGTTGTCATGTTCTTTAAAGGAAAGTAATCATGTCTCTCTGTATTGCTTACCAGCCGCCGTCAAAGCGCAGTTGGTAGCGCGTCGGACTGTCAATTTAGAGGTCCCGGGTTCGATTCCCGACGGCGGCACTCATCCTTTCCGACTATTTGTCTCTCACCAATGGGTCGATAATCGTAGACCTATGTGGGATAGCAGCTGGAGGCTAGGAAAAGATTTAATGGTAGTACTGGTGTGAGAAATACCAGGGATCCATTGTTAGGTGCTCTAGCCGCCGCGATATAACTGAAAGATTGTTGCAAGCGGCGTTGAACCCCATTCAAACAAACATTCAAACAAACTGTATTACTTACCTTCTTTTCCTGATACCTGATGGCCATTTTGAGTCTAGCTAGAGGATCTCGCTTGCCCTTCTCAGATGGCGTGTCACTTCCTTCACTTAATACAGCCTCCACCTCTTGTGTACCACGGCAAAGATCCATCAGTTCACAGGCAAAATTCATACACTTCTCAACTAGACTTAAGTAATCACTCTGTGATTAGAAGAATAAAATAGAATACGTTTTACTATCATGAATATATTTTACTTCCTTTTTTGAGTTGCGACAAACCTAAGGTTTGAAGCTACTCATTGTAGTCGCACGATTTTACTATCTCATGTTTTCCTCCGATGGTCCGAGACAAATAACCACCCTGACCTTGCCGTTTCTTAAATAGGCTCATTCTGTGTTACCAGGCCAGATAATAAATTTTTGGACACTCTTTTAAAAGGTGACATCATTTTGAAAGACTTCAATACAAAATTATCGTATTTTTTTTCGAAATTTTTGATTTTACAAGCGAACTACATTCAACGCGTAAATAACTACGATACATACAAATAATTAGATCGTCAGTTTTGATTAAAAGACCATAAATTCGAAAGGACAGTGTGGATCTTCACATCATTTTATATTTCATAGAAATAAATCTGCAAATGCAATATAAATCTCATATTAGTTATCTCCGATGAAACAAATTATCAACGACAAAATTGAGCATTAATACATATGATACTTGAAACGCGTCGTATGAGTGATACGGGCTGTACGGCTCCGTATATATTAAATGGGTCCGTAGGAAATTGCATAGACGATATTGACTTATTTTGGTATTTTTAAGTATAACATGTGATAATCTATCTATACTATACTATACTAATATCAGTGTATAAAGTATTGATTTTGAGGAGTTATTTGTGGTTTCAAATAAGATGGATCAGACCTAACAGCCACATAAACCTACTGAATGCACATTATTATCAACACCTATTTGGAGTACGACGCATGCGCGCGCACATGTTTATATCCTACCTTGATACTTAACGAGTATGTTGACTCCTGATTTAAATTCGAGTTTTTGTTTGATTTCGAGACAATCGATAAAGATTATTTAGTGACGAGTCAAGTCATTAACGCTCGAGACAATGGTTATATCCCAGATTGATGTCATATCTTCGATAGGCTGATTTGACTTGCGTACCAGATGGATGGAAACGCCAAATTAGGTCACGGTTTTCTCAAGACGTCTACGGTAATTTCTGCGCTTCTGGTTAAAGGTTATAATTTGATTGCGTGTTAAATATGATTTCTTTTGTACAAACATTGTGTTTGTACCGCCCTGGCCCGGGCTTTCCCCAATTTAGTAAAATCACCTTTCGAACCGATTTTCTGTCATTCACGTGACGAACCTTCTCGCGTTGGATGCAATGTAAGGAAATACACGTTTGAAATATTTTCAAATTTGAAGTCCAGGCGAATTAAGGCATATTTTCCAAAGTTAGCCGCTATTTTTTAGTTACATTCCCATGTGAAGCAGAGAAAAGATTATTTTCATCACATCATCCGTACTCAAAAATGTTCGACCAAAACACAATTCGTTTTTTCCCTAGATGAAATGTACGAACTTTTTATTATATGGATTAAGGTTTATTTATCTTAGTATTCATTTCAATGTTCAGCTGGGATTTGAAGTTCAATAATTTGTATAATCAAAGCACTGAAAGTACCTCTGATGAGGAACAGAAATCAGATTTATACAACAAGAAGCTACTTTCTACCCAATTAAGTATGTCCTCTGAATTTGCTAAGGGGTTTAAAAACTGCTTTCAAGAGTTTGTTGTGCAACACCGAGAAGAGTTGTTCTCTGATGTCTATAAATAGTGGAAAATGTTCATATTTCAAAACACAATTCACCCCAGATAATCCATGATTCTTTTAAGTAACCTGTATGATATGAAGTCATATGTAAAAAAAATAGTACCTAAATGCAAGATCCAATCACACTAGGCTTTAAAAATAGAACTCACTAACATGGAATTAAATAAACAGAAGTACACACACAGAATTTACTCGATTTCCTCTAAGTGGATCAATCTCATTTAATCAGTAAACGACCAACAGCCTTCCGGTTATGTTTAGTAATGAATTCCAGACAGTCTGTCTTTTGTCGCAACTCTCAGGCCCTTCAGGGCTTTGATTTTCTTATAGAAAGGGCAAACTATAGTCAATGCATTTAATTAGAAGATCACAGGTGTCTGTCAAAAAATTGATAGACCAATCAAATAACATACTTAGACCGGAAGGGGACTTTGAACGCCGACATTAGGCGATATTTATATGAAGCATGTTCGTGTTTGTTTGGTGTCTTAAACGCCGTAACTACAGCTTATTCCGATTGTGGCTACGACGTTCGGGTAGCCATCCAACCATTTTACTTTTTGTTACATTTTACTGACTTTAAATTTTGCAAAATAACGTTTAACATCTGAGTCTAACTTCCTGTCGGAGGTAAGTGGGCGTTGTCAGCCATCCGTCATTTTTTTGCAAAGACTTGTAAAAGTTCAACTTCTTCCATTAATCGGGGCACTTGACCAATCGTGGCTGTAAATCAAATAACCATTCGACCAAAGTAATTATTATTGAAACCAGAAATGAGTTTGATGTCCAACATTGGCGGCCATTTTAGTTTACCTTTTTAGTTGGTTGACGACTTAAACGTATTTAATAATAATAAGCTTATCTAAGCTGTAGTTACGACGTAGGTCGCCAATCAACTTTTCTACTTTTAGTTACATGCTAAAAGCCATACATCTTTCAAAATAACACCGTCTAAAATCGAAGCCTGAATTCCTGTCGGAGTCAATGGGCGGGGCTAGTAAAGCAAGTCGGCGGGGCCAGCGATTGGTCAATTCCATAACAAATTGGATTGATTGAATGGGGTTTAACGCCGCTTTCAACAGTATTTCAATCATATCGCGGCGGCTAGAGCACCTAACAATTGATTCCTGGTATTTCTCAGACCAGTACTACCACTACCTCCTTTCCTAGCCCCCAGCTGCTATTCCACTTAGGTTAACGATTATCCACCCATTGAGGAGAAACAAATGTCGGAAAGAATATGTGGCGCCGCCGGGGATCGAACCCATGACACCCCATGATTTAAACAAATAGGAGAAAAAAAAATAAATAAAAACAAATTGGAACAATATGCTATATGGCAATATTATGTTTATTGGTGAACTATGAAATAAGTGAAATTTCATTGTCTCGACTTATTAGTCGTGTGTCAAATATATTGCAGTATATGATTACAGATTATAGGGTTGTATCAAAATGTAAGAAATGATATTACGTGATAATTTGCCGTCTAAGATACCAATACACTAGATAACAGACAAGAGGACAGTTTCTGCTTTATGTTCTGATAGACACACATGCTCCCTATTTCCTAAACATCAAATCTGCCTTCATAAACTCTACAGAAAGCCCACAAAACTCACGTTTCCACAGATAAAACATGCCTTATCTATCTAACCTATTCGATCGTTACCCCTCCCACGATTTACTGGTATACTCATGCCATTATCAAGGTATATATGCACCCTGTAATTATCAAAGCCAGAAATACATTAATTGAATATTAACCCATTACAACACAAACCTACATTTACGCTCTTCGAAACATAATGACAGTGTAAAAAAGAAATAGCTACTAAATGGCCCTTAGTAATCAATTTAATGCTTCTTTGAAATGTCGCCTCTTTCATTAATGTCCAGTCAAAAAAAATGTTGTCGAATAAAAGGATAAAGTATCAGAAACAATACTGTAGTATACTGTCGTATCGCAATGATTATTTATTTCGATGCCATGTCTCTTCCGGTTGAAGATTATGATTCATTAACGATTTTATTAAGTACACGGGCTAAACACTTCATGTCTATTTGTCATTTGAGTATTTATTTTACAAAACGAAGTAGAATAGTATTTAAGAAAAAGCATGTTCTTATAAAGGGTACATAAGTTACTTAAAAAAGGGCATTATGAGTACAAATACAACCGTACATAAGACTTTTTTTTGCATTGTCTAACGATTATTATATCTGTCTGGAGCAATCATTATTCTAAATTATCTTTAACAATTAATATCAAATTTCGCGTTACGAGTTTATTTGCAAATTACCTCATTGATTAAGAATATAACGTGCATTATATTTCGGCTAAAATGACTCGGCGAGTGAGTTTGTAAATGTACCGTGTCACAAATGACGTCACAAACGGGCAGTCAAGATGTTAATTGTTTTGTGTCAGCTATTGACTCAAACTTTCAAATCTTTAAATTTAGATGGAATTTGATGCTCCATTTAAAAGCAAAGAGTAGTTTCCTGTAATCGTTCCCTCACTGCCTGATTTGTTGGTCAAAATGCGGCGTCGGACTGTATTCCTATCCAACTTTTGTATTTTAAACATATCATTAAAGATCAAAATATGTATTCATTTTTGTTGCAAAAAGAAAAAGGCGGTTTTATGACGACCTATGTGTACGTCCAGATTAACCCTTTCTTGTTTTTTTGAAATTTTAGACTGGTCCGAATTGAAAGAGGTTGCAGTCGACAATGATAATTGGATGCAATTTTAAATGAAACCAGACTATCTGGTAGAATATATTGCGGGAAAAGAAGAAATTGCTTGTTACAAGCAATTTCTTCTTTTTCCACAATGTTTTCTCAAGTATAAAATCACAGTCACGTAAAATCACGGGATTGAACAGGAAAGGGTTAAATAATAAAAAAAGAAACCAGGACACGCAACGTATAAACTCTGATAAATATTTATACAATTACGTCTTCTGACTGTAGATTGATTCTAACATTGAGACTATAAATCATAATTTTATCGTAAGCTTTCTTCTTTATTTTATTTCATGAAAGAATTTATCGTGTTCCTCTTGGGAATTTTCTTTCTTTAGTATTGAATTATAAGATCAATTCTGCCAATTTCCATTGATATTTTCAATATGGCCTTCCATGTTAAACTATGTCTCTCACATTTCATTCTTGTAAATTTTGCCTTGTTTGATTCAATGCCAAATAAAACTACGGTCGTTATTTAATACCCTATGAATCACAAAAGAATCTATTGTTAACTTAATCCGTTCCCACACAATGAAAATTCTTGACGCCCCTAAAAAAACAACGGTTGGCAAAACATTTTGTAAAATGAAGAAATTGCTTGTTGCAAGGAATTTATTCATTATACACAATGTTTTCTACACAAAAAGATGGGAAAATGTACAATTTCATAAACTTTACATAGTCGTCTGCAAGTCCTTTCAATTTGGACCAGTCTTATATTCTGCCGTCTGGTAATGGTTTAAATTTTGTAACAACAGCTTGATCAAATATCTTTTATAATAACCGAAAACACGTTCTTTGCAAGTGAAGTTTGGAATGTCGTAAAATATTTGCAACGCCCATATAGGAATGAAGAAGACAAAAGGTGTTGATAATCTTAAAAATTCGATTATTGTTTTACATTATACCCTTTATGAAAGTTAAAAGTGAAATATAATAAACTGTTTTGTCGATGAAATAACATTAAACTGGAAAAGTCGGCAACATGCAAAGAACCTTAAAGAGACCTAATTATTCTAAATGAAAAACAATAGGGCCAGAATGTCCCTAAAACAGCTCACCAGACTTATGGTGATTGAAAGAACACAGGCATGTTTGACCTTGAGCTGTGACATTGAGGAACATTCATGCCAAGTTTAGTTGAAATTGGCCAAATGGTTACTGAGGGGATGTTTAAAGATTCAAAGTGAAAAACTGCCCGCCCTGCCTAGCTCACATTTGGGGGGTCAATCAAAACTTTGCCAACTACTTTTGAAAAGGATCACCAAAGGAACATTCATGCCAAGTTTAGTTGAAATAGGCCCAGTGATTACTGAGGGGAAGATGTTTAAAGATTTCAAAGTACAAGACTGCCCCGTCCTGCAACGCTAATATTTTGCGAACAAGTTCTGATAAGGGTCATCGAAGGAACAAGTTTAGTTGAAATTGTCAAAGTAGTTGCTGAGGAGAGGAGGTGTAAAAATTAAGAGTAAAAAACTGCCAGGCCCTGCCACGCCCATAATTGGCGTCAATCAAAATTTAGCGAACAACTTTTAAAGGGTCACCCAAGGAACATTCGTGATAAGTTTGGTTAAAGTTGACCTAATTGTTACCGAGGAATTACAAAGTCAATAACGGCCCTGTCCTGCTACGTTCATTGGGCGATAATCAAAATTTCGCGAACAACTTTTGAAAAGGGTCACACAAGAAATATTTATGCCTAGTTTGGTTTAAATTTGCCCAATGGTTACTGAGTTGAAGATGTGTAAAGATTTCAAAGTAAAAATCTGCCAGGCCCTGCCAAGCCCATATCTGGGAGTCAATCAAAATTTCGAGAACAACTTTTAAGAAAGGTCACCCAAGGAACTTTCCTGCAAAGTTTGGTTTTAGGGTTACTGAAGTGAATATATTTAGAAGAGTTAATGACGCCTTCCGACGGACGACGCACGACGGACAAAAGGGGATCACAAAAGCTCAACTTGAGCACGTTGTGCTCAGGTGAGCTAAAAATGCAATAATAAGCAGAGTAGATTTCCAAAAGCGCATTATTTCGCACGTGGCATAGTAATTCGTTTACATCATCACGACTTTGGTCCGGCATTGGTGAGTTAAGTAGTGCGAAATGAAAGAAAGCAGGGAAAATCTACGAAAACAATGAGTTTATATGTTTTTTCGGTGAAATTATCAAGTGATAATCTACGGAGAAATCCAATAATCAACCGAAAAGCTTTTTAAAAAATCGACGTTACTTTATGGCTTTAAAAAAATTCAGATGTTTTTGACGACGTCACAATTTTCTAATTATTGCTGATCAAGCCCATCCCCACCCCCTTTAAGAAAAAAAAAAAAAAAAAAAAAAAAACAAAAAAAAAAAAAAAAAAAAAACAAAAACAAAAAAAAAAACAAACAAACAAACAAAAAAAAAAAAAAAAAAAAAAAAAAAAAAAAAAAAAAAAAAACGTGGAAACATTGGATGCAAGCTATTTCTTCATTATCCAAAATGTTTTCTACCACTAAAATCAGATTTAAAAAATAGTTTACTCAATTTTTTGTGTAACCTTTTTAAATTGAATCTTTTGAGATGTCGTCTGGAAATGGGTTGACGCACAAAAAAGTTGTTACTCTGTCAGTTTTGTAAGGTATCGACATTTTCTTTTTCAATTTTGTGATTCAGATAGATAGTTTATTTTAGAAAAATGAAGAAAAAAATCATTCAGGTAGGCTTTTCTGGAAAACTGACCATTTTCCCCCTTTTTTCCCAAAAATTATCTAAAAGTGAAAGAGGAGTTTCTGTTAATGAAAAACCTCGTGTATTTGCAGAGGACACAACGTAAATAGACCAATCGCTGGCTCAAAACATTTATTCCTTTGGCCCCTCGAATTAATTCCAACACGAAGTTCCGCTTAGATTTTAAACGACGTTATTTTGCAAAATTTATGGCCAGTAGCATGAAACAAAAGCAAACTGGAGGGTAGGTGGCTTAAACGTCATAACAAAAGCTTGTATTTACGACATTTAAAGTCGCCAAACCAACAAAAACGTCTCACAAAAATGGCGGCAAATGTCGGACTTCAAAACTCAATCCCGGTCTGAATGAATGATTTGATTGGTCGACTGGTTCTTTGATTGACAGCCGCGATTGGTCTATTGGAACTTACCTTGAATTCTTTTTCAATCTCCGCTAATTTCATCATTTCTTGTCGAAGTTCAAAGGTTGTCATAATGGGGTCCGGGCTAGAGAGTGCCATGTAGGCTGGACTAGCCAATGCTTTATACGCATTCAACCGAGACCGTGATCTCTTTAACGAGTCATAATTCTGTTTAGTCACACAGTCGTTACACGTGCAGGATATAGGATGAGGTTTCTCTATTCGGTGGTTTCTGGATAAAAACATTTGAATGATTTCGTGGTTGTTATAATGGGCAGCCAGGATTAAAGGGGTGATATCAGGTGGAAACTGACTCTTTTCGTCCGTTCTGAAGAAAGCTTCACCTACACCTAAACGTTTTAACTTGTCCTCACCGGCCATAAAATTTGGATGTTCAGTTATAATTTTGACGATTTTCGTGGCACCTTTACTAATAGCATGAAGAAGTGATTCTTCGATACAGTTGAAGCTTAGGTTATCCAGTAATATTTCAATAACATCCAGCTTTTCGCTATCGATAGCGATATGGAGTGCACTTCTACCCATATAGTCCAGACAATTAACGTTAAGATTGGTCTCTGAGGCATCCTCGACGGACTGACGCACAATTCCAAGATCACCTAGGTATGCTGCATTCATGTAAACACGCTCCTCGTCCGTCAGCTAAAATAAGAAGAGAAATGAATTATGCTTTTAACCCTTTCCTGTTCAATCCCTGGTTTTAACGTTCATGTGTTTTTATAATTGAGAAAATATTGTGGAAAAGGAAGAAATTGCTTGTGACAAGCAATTTCTTCTTTTTCCACAACATTTTCTACCCTACTCAATGATTAGTTTTCGTCTGCGAATCCTTTGAATTTGGATGGGTCTAGAATTTCGCAAAACAATAAAGGGTTAAAATGATTACAGAAATGTCAAATATATACGAGGAAAACCCGGGAAAACCATGATTAACCCATTCCCATACAATCCCGCTTTTTAAGGCCCCAATAATAAAATTTTGGAAAACATTGTGGAAAATGAAGAAATTGCTTGTAAAATGCAATCTATTAATTGTCCACAATATTCTCTATCACGAAAGATTGAGATTTCTGAAATTTCATCAACCAAAAAGTTTTCGTCTGCAATTTCTTGAGTTATGGACCCGTCTAAAATTGTGCCCATTGATTATAATTATGTTATCGATGTCTAAAATAGAAATCTCGGTTTTTTTTTCTTTCTTTAAAGTAATCCCAAGTTTAAACTATTCATAAAAATAAATAAACTTTCCCCTTGTCAAATGCCGAAAAAAAAAAAAAAAAAAAAAGGAATTACAAGTGATAAATTCCACACTTTCCATGCTTACTTCCCCTAATTTCGAGTAGTGGGCATTACCAATAGGACGACTTAAAAAACTTACAACTGTTTGTGTAATACAACGGCGATAATGTCACCTGAGGATTAACTACTTTGTTCTGCGTTCTTGTAATAGGTTAAAAAGTAGAGGCTTTAAAGCTTACATATCGAGAACACTTAGACGTTAATTGGTTAAAATAACACAGTCACCAATGTCCTTATTTTAAACGTTTTTGGTTGAAAATAAGTGACATATTATAACCTTTGCAGTATGCAACGATTTCAATGAAATAAAAATTCGGCCTGCAAATGGTATAGGATATTGTGACTCTGTCGCTTTCTTTTGATTTCTAGTTTCAATTCGATTCCAACTGACGTATCGTGGGTGTAAATAAAAACAATCGATGCACCAATCAAATAATTCATTTAGACCGAACGCGAATTTAGAACTCCGACTTCATGTAAGGCTGTTTGTTTGGCGACTTTATCATTGTCACTGCAGCTTTTTCAATTTCAATTTAATTCATTTTATTGTAGTATTAAGTAAAAAGTACTTTTTACAATACCATAGTTTGTAAATGAAAGGTTTATAACAATTCATGCATGTATTTACGAAATGGTTTGTTTTATTATATACCTATAAATGATATGAATTAGAATCTGGCTATCTAATACAACTCGACAGAAAAAAAAAATCAATGTTCGGCGTGTACTAAAAAACCGTTTTCGTCGAGTACCGTTAAACACGGACTCCTTATTGTGTATTGACGTACGTTTTTTTTTTTTTTTTTTTTTTTGGAAAGTTGGTTATTTCTTAATGATTTCAGAGAATTTTCTTAATATCATGTCCTAAAGGTATATAATAAAAGGAATAGTACAACAGTGTGTTTTTTCAATTTTTTGTTATCGTGTTCTCGAAACGTGTGTAGGTATATTTTTATTGGATCGACCTTCAGTCTCATCCAATAAAAAATACCCACACACGATTCTCGACCACGATAACAACAATTAGAAAAAGACACTGTTGTAATATTCCATATTTATCGTTTTATGTCGTTAATTTACACAACAATGTCGTTAGTTACCTCTGTCGAACTGCTTTGTTGGAAGTCAGTAGGCGTGGCCGACGATCCGTCAATTACCCGTACTTACAAAAATGATTTTCAGGTTGACATGCTTACTCCATTACCAGACGACATACGTTTCGATCTCGAAATTCAAAGAAGTTGCAGATGGCAATTTCGGCGAATTCTTAGCAATGTTTGTCTTTTTGGATAAAAAACATTGTGGATAATGAAGAAATTACTTTTTTCAAGTTATTATCCACATTGCTTTCCAAAGCCCTTTCCTGGGGCGGGTCGTAAAAAGGGGGTGTTGGAATGGACAATTATGAAGAATCCATCCTAATATGCAGAAAACTTGTGAAGTATATAATATTAAATTAAGTTTTCAGTTATTTGTAAGGACTTGACGTTCGGTTTAGATGCCGCCTATAAACAATCTAGATTTGCAGCCAATTTCGCAAAATCTGCTTATACTTATACTGTAGCCGGATATTCGATAAAGATACAAGCAAGTATCAATTTATACTCGTCTGTCTAGACGAAAGACGTTTGTTAAATTAAATGACAAATAACTGGAGTCACCGGTTCAATGGAGCTGGATTTAGGCTGTATGACAAATGCAGGTTTCATTACAGAGTGTCTACCTCACATACAAGCAATTCCGTTTATAGTGAGTTAGAACGATTTATTGGTGTATGCAAATCACTTAAAACTCCCAAGTGTGTTCTATAGGATATAAAGTTATTGTATCGTCTTTGTAGTCTTTAATTTGCACGTATTTACAGTGCGATCCAAAAGAAAAGAGGCGGTTATTCCTCCACGGAAGGAAAACAATTTTTTTTCTTGTTCGGTCACTAAAGCAAACAGGAGTCTTCTCATCTTAGAGTATAAGTGATTTTCTTCGGAAAGCGTATTTTATAGTTTTATTATAGATTTCAACTTTTTTTACATTTTGAGATTAAGTCTAGTATACCACATTCTTAACCAGAAATGTTCACTAATCTTAGATATTTACCGTTATTTGTACAGGCACTAATGACTAAACGTTACGGACGATTTCGATAGTTCCCGTGACCAAGCGGTAATATACACTAGTTGTTTCGATAACTAGCGAAAGCCAAAACGTCAACAATACTGTCATCATTTTATGTAATCAAATCTGAATTTATGCAGGTCGACAATTTAAACTGTCGAACGTTCTTGGGTGAATTGTAGGCTTACAGCGTAGAATTATTGTGATCTTTTGATTTCAATAAATATTGTCATTCATGCTTTAGCATGAATTATGATTTTCGTATAAATATTGTTGGGTTATTTGGAGAAGTTATGGCTTTAAAATCAATTAAGTTTGGGGTTTTATTTATCTGTTATACAGGGTACTCTATTAAAAAACCGTTAAAGTCATATCTTCCCTCCGGGGAAGGAAAAACAGTCTAAACAATCTATCATTTATTTGGTTACAAAAGCAAGTAAGAGCCTTCGTAATGTCAAAAAGGAGAGTATGACCGAAACTCTCTTTCCTCTCGATTTTAACTTTTGTTTGTTTACATTATGAGATCGAGACGAATTTATCCGATTCTTCACCGGACATGTTCGCTAATCTTCGGCATTTACAGTGCTGCATTCGTCACAACTCGGCCATTTCCGTACCTACATCTAACGGAGATTTCGGAGATCGCCCGAGGATTGCCGAATGAAAAATGCTGATGACTAAACGATTACGTTAATTTCCGTAACCGAGCGAGTGGTTTGAATGACTAGCAAAAGTTGAAACATCATATCTGACGTCACAGTCTTTGTAAACAAATCTTAAATTGTGGTGAGTCACAAATTAAAATTCACGAATTGTAGGCTTACCGCAAAGAATTATTTTGATTTGATACTTTCAATCGTCATATGTATTTATGCTTTAGGGCCTCGAGTATAATTTTCTTATTTTTCTTATTAATTTTGCTGTGTATTTTAGGGGAAGATATGCACACAATCTATTGCAGTCCTACATACATATTAAACTGTCTCCTAAAAAGGTAACTGACTCGTCAAAATCTCAACAATTCCTTTGTGAGTTTGATATGAAACCAAGTTTCAAAATGAATGCATATCGTCGCCCTTATTAAAAAAAACATCGTAACTTCAGCATTATTAAAGCTATAAATACGAGGTTTTAGAATTAAACCGACGAAATTGCTTGTAACAAGGAATTCTCTTCCTACCTACAAAATTTATTTCGGTTCATTTCTAAGGACCATCAAAATAAGTGACATTTTGTAAAGGGTCGAGTTTTAAATTTGTCTAATGAAACTGCATTGGCTCAGTTGTTAACATCTTGAATCAGTGTGTTTGCTTCCAGTCGCAGTTTGCATTCGTTGAACGACCTAAAAATTTTGTCTGTTAACTTAAGCTATCAAAGCTTACGCTTTGCTAGCTAAAAGGGCTTTGACAAAGGAAGTGGAATATATAAACATGTAATTATATATTTCCACGACGGCGCAAGCTGCACGGGGGGTGGGTTGAGACAACGCTGTTGTCAAAACGCCATTCTCAACTAAGAATGCAGACATAACAAAGATCGCGAATTATGATAAACGACTGATAGAGGGAATGTTTACTCGGTGCACTTCACATGACTATCGTACAAAATAACAAATCAAAAGAATATTTCTTTAATCACACGGTTTATAGAGAATGAATGCCACTAGAATTCAAACAAACATGTAACGTTAGTATACATTACTATTGTGATCCATGTTGTGAAGTCGCGCGTACACAAATACATCCTTGACCATTTAATTAAGAATCATTAACCCTGGCGCCCCTCAAGGAGAACAATTAAGATAACATTGTGTAACATTGAGGAAATTGCTTGTAACAAGCAATTTCTTCATTTTACACAATGTTTTCTCTCCAGAAATTTAAGGAAATCTAAAATCTAACTTGAAATTGTCGTCTGCAACTCCTTTCGATTTGGGCCAGCCTTAAATTTCGCTGTCTGGTAATGGGTTAAAGACATTCGGATAAAACTTACAAATAGCATATCATCATGCCCGGCATAATCGTCTCTTAATTCACGGATCGTTAGCCCTGATCACTATCCGCCGACAGAAAATTCGCCTTTGATATTGAATGATGCCATTTTGAAAATCAAAGTACTGAAAGTACTGGAAACTAGCAAAGTATTTTTTTGTTATGTAACTTCTTTGCCATTTGTAGGGTAGAAAACGTTGTGGACACTGAAGAAATTGCTTGTTACAAGCAATGTTCTTCATTGTCCACAATGTTTTCCAACGCCTTTTTTTGGGGGGGGGGGGATTCTTAAAAAGCGGGATTGAATGGGAATGGGTTGTATAGCATTTTTTTCAACGTGTTCTCTACAATTTAAATAAAGTTAATTCATGTGACCAGTCATTTTGAACACAATATGCTCAAGTATACACAATAACTACTTCTTTGGCGTAGACATTCAGTGGATTTAGTGGTTAAGCCTCCAGTGGCAGTTTGCACTCGGTTGAACTCTGAGAAGACCTCAAAAAAATTCTGTAAACTTAAGCTATCAAAGCTGACACTTTAATAGCTAAAAATAGATAAATGAATTAAAAGATGATCATTAACATGTTACAAAAAAGCTTGGTTGGCGACCTAAACATCGAAACTAGAGTCGGGATACTGCTTCACATGAATGTTGACCAATGGATGAGTTCAAAGTTCACTTACGGTCTAAATGTATGATCGATAAAATATATGAGTCGCGGCACTTGTCAATTCTATATCATTCTATCATTTCTTTTTTACTGACAGCCGCGACCCGTCTGTTATATCGTGCTTCTCGAGAGTAAAACAGAGATGTGTTTGCAAAATGTATTCTTTTATTGAAATAGTGTCTATTTTTCTTCAAATATTTCAGGGTATATTGTTGAATTAGCTTCCAAATCTTCTTCCTAATAGCGACATTGGGAAATTGTGTCAAATATTCGTTTTGTTCTCAAATCCGTTTTTTTTTCCGAAGTAAAATCAAATCATACCACCGTGTTAATCGATTCATAAATATTCATATAGCATTCAATGCATACCTCATATACAGTTTCTTCGCATGGAGCCTGTATTTGCATGGAAAAAATGACAAGATGTACTGCTGATTTGTGGCTTCTAATTAGATTTTAGGTCCCTGCAAACAATGTGATGCTCCGAGGCCACGTAGGTGGCATTAATTAACCCATTCCCACACAATCCCTCCTTTTTACGTCCCTCAAAAAAAGCTTTGGAAAACATTGTGGAAATTAAAGAAATTGCTTGTGTCAAGCTATTTCTTCATTATCCACATTTTTTTCTATCCAAAAAGAAGAAGAAAAATGAAATTCCATCTACTTGAAATTCTCGTCTGCAGCTTCTTTCAACTTGGCCCAGTCTAAAAATGTTCCATGTTGGAATGGGTTAAACCTGTCCTGGTACTGAGCCAGGATAACGCACATGCTACATTACCTTGAAAGAACAAGTTTTAAGGGTTCGTGGCTTTCATAAGGACAAAATTCCTCACCAAACAGAAATCCTGATATATTCGTTAAAATTGTTTACAGACCCTTCAGAATAGGTCATCATGAAACCCATCATGAAAAGCGTTACGGAACAAACAACAAAATTATTGTGTGTTGCCAGCAAGAAATAATTTTGAAATATATTTTCGTTTCCTGTACTGCAAAACTTTTTGTAAGGGGCTTGTGAACTCTTCTGGGAGTAATGGTAAAGGCGTCTGTAAACAGTTTTAACCAAGATTTCAAGATTCATTGTAGCGAGAAGTTTTGTCTCTACAGGAGCCGTAGAGCCTTTAACCCTTTCCTGTACAATCCCTTGTTTTTTGACGTCCCTGTTAATTCATACTTGAGAAAACATTGTGGGAAAAGAAGAAATTGCTTGTCACAAGCAATTTCTTCTTTTCCCACAATATTTTCTAACCTGTAAGTTCGTTACTTTTTCGAATTGCACCCACTTTTGATTGTTGTCTGCAACTTCTTTCAAATTGGACGGGTCTAAAACTTTGAAAAATGGGAAAGGGTTAACTTTTGTGATGCTGAATATTATTTTTGTTTAGAACAACATTAAAGTCAAAGTGCATGATAGGCCCTAATTGTGGGTCAATATCTATTTTGGTAAATTATCTAATAACCAATTCAGACTAAAGTAAGTCAAACAGGTGGTGTAGACTAAGATCAGACTGCACATTTGTGTAGGCGTATCTTAGTCTATACCTCCTTCCAAAGTAGGAATATTCCGGGCTAAGCATGACAACGATTAAAAATCACCGTATTTACAACGATTAATAATCGCCGTACTTTTCATTGTATAAAGATCTCTCTTTTTTAAAAGTTGTCTCAAAACCTTCTTATCAACCCTCGTTTATCAACATGATATCAATATATATGGCTCTTCTCGAAAAGTAAATGTTAAAAAAGTTTACCTGTACGTCTTCGAAGTTTGTGAAGAGGGATCCCTGTGAAGGCATGGCGGAGGATCTTTTGTGTTCAGCTGAGGCCGCATACTCTCCTCCACTGTAAAAAAAGAGGAAGGAACATGTAAAAAGAGAATATTCAATGGATGGTAATGAAATGCTCAATATATAAGGAATATTACAACAGTATGTTTTTCTATTTGCTGTTATCGTGTTCGAGAATCGTATGTAGGTATTTTAAATTGGATGAGACCGAAGGTCGAATCCAATAAAAAATACCTACACACGTTTCGAGAATACGATAACAACAAATAGAAAACACACTGTTGTAATATTCCTTTTATTATATACCTTTAGGACATGAAATTAAGAAAATTCTCTTAAATGATTAAGAAATGACCAACTTTCCGGAAAAAAACCCCGAACGTCAATACACAAAAAAGGAGTCCGTGCTTAACGGTACTGAACGAATACGATTTTTTGGTACATGCCGAATACTGATTTTTTATCTGTCGAGTTGTATTAGATAGCCAGTTTTTAATCTATATCTATTATAGGTTTATAAAAGATTGAATTAGTAATCCATAAACAGATAAAAACGAGGCTTTTTTCTAGTTCTTATCTAATTTAGATTACGATTAAAAACTCAAAGTACTGAAAGTACTGTTAGCTAGCGAAGCATGGATTTGTTAAACAATCTCCTTTGTCCAAATGATTATCTCGATAAATAAACAAGGTTAAAGTACCCATGGCGTTAACTCATTCCAACACAACCCATCCTTCTTACTCCCCTTTAGAAAATAGTTCTGGAAAACAATGTGGAAAATGAAGAAACTGCTTGTTACAAGCAATTTCTACATTTTCCACATTGATTTTTTACATAGGGAGATAAATATTTTAGAAATTTCAACAATTTGAAATTGTCTTCTAGAGTCATTTTGAATACGATGTGCTAAAGTGAGCTAAAAATACCCAGAAGATGAACTTGCAGACAGAGTTTTCAATATTCCTGGAATACATAAGAACTACTTTTTATGCCGTAGGCATTAAATGGATTTAGTGGTTAAGCCTCCAGTGGCAGTTTGCACTCTTTGAACTTATAGACGGTCTCAAAATTGTGTCTGTTAACTTTAGCTATCAAGCTGACGCTTTGCTTTTATCGATTAATCACATTTCACGAAAAATATAGACGTAAGGTCACATGTAGGGGTTATTTTCTTTTTATTCCTTTCGCATCCTAAGACAATCAATCTTCACTTTTCATTTCTTCGAAATATGATCAAATCGTAAATTATTCGAAAAGGGTGAAGATGGACTTGATTACTTTTGTTGCTTTGTTCGTTTCTTTGTAATGTTAAAACGACGTCACGTAGTTTAAACATGAAATTAGCATAACAGCCTTGGGCGATCAAAATGTCGTGAATACAGCTTGAATAGAGCTTTATTTACGACATTTTGTTCGCAAAAAGACGATAAAAAATGTAGAGATGTAACAATATTTGCTTTCCATTTGGAAATAAGTTGTTATGATGAAAAACTTAACCCTGGAATTTTAACTTGTCTTACTTGATAGTTTTCGCCTATAATAAAAGTTGTATATCTAGCAAAATGGACTTGTACATTGTCTTAACTCATTCCCACCCAATGACGCCTTTAGACACTCACAAGAAAAAAAAACGTTGGAAAACATTGTGTAAAATGAAGAAATTGCTTGACACAAGCAGTTTCTTCATTTTCCACATTTTTCTACACCAAAGAACAAGGATTTATCAAATTTCGTCAACAAAAAATTGGTATCTGCAACTTCATTGAATTTGAACTGGTCTAAAATTGTGTAATCTGTTAAGGGGTTAACATAGAAATCTTACAGAAACCGCCACCGTCGATCTATTTCAAGTTAAAAGTTTTATTATTTTTCTAATGTAGTGAAAACAAAAATGTTTACCACTTACTATATCTTGAAGGCGGAGACAAAATGGTTTCGGGCTAAATGTCATTTCAATTTGGAATGTTTCTTTTCGCAATAGAATTGATCACGTGGTAGTCGGAAAGAAACTCTTTATTTTTAGTATATTTATCGAGCGTTTATAGTTTGGAATTTTCTCTGTTAAACAGTGTATATAATCGAACGGCGATAATATGTAACCTGACGAAGACCGACTTGCGTCCATGAAGTTATAGTTAGAAGTTGTATACAAAATCACTTAACTCATTCCCACACAACAAAATATTAGACAAGTCCAAATTGAAAGAAGATGCAGACAACAATATCGAGTTAATGAAATTTTATTATTATTTTTTTCATCTGTTTGGATAGAAAACATTGTGGACAATGAAAAAAAAGGTTTGTCCTTTGCGCAACAAGTCGTGATTCCAACTTCGTTTTGTGAGAGATAAAGGTTGTCACTGTAATGGCCTTTATCAAAACTGGGAAATGCTGGCGGAGCTGAGGTTTAACCCATTTCTACTTGACAAAATTTTAGAATGGTCCAAATTGAAAGAAGATGCAGACAACAATTTCAAGTTGATAGAATTTTAAATGTTTTCACCTTTTTTGGATACAAAACATTGTAGATAATGAAGAAATTGCTTGATACAAGCAATTTCTTCATTTTCCACAATGTTTTCCAAAGCTTTTTTCTTGAAGGGCGTATAAAGGAGGGATTGAGTTGGAATGGGTTAAGAAAGAAATTCGGCAACTAAAATCTCTTCCTTCAAAGTATCTAGCCGAGTTATTCAAGTTTGTCTGCGATTATGTACCGTACTTGTGACATTATGAAGATTCGGAAATGTGTAGGACTGTAATTCGAGTCAGCGCAATCTATTTTACGCGTTTCTATTACATATCCTGATTGACAGGTTAGACGAGAAAATTTGAATAGCTGAAACCAGGAAAGATTTTAATTCAATTTCACGCATTTTCAGTTTGTATGCGTAAATGGTTGTATAGAATACATACGTCTGGGAGTACAGCAACACAATGCCTCAAAATCAAATTGTGTGAAAAAGTAAAAATATCTAGGACCAATATTCATTTATTTACGAACAATGAAATTTTTATTCGTCTATCGATGTTTGTTTGTTTCAATGGGGTTTTACGCCGCTTTCAACAATGTTTCAGTTATATCGCGGTGGCTGGAGCACCTAACAATGGATTCCTGGTATTTCTCACACCAGTCCCACCATCACATCCTTTCCTAGCCTCCAGCTGCTATCCCACATAGGTCTACGATTATAGACCCATTGGTGGGAGACAAATAGTCGGAAAGGATGGGTGCCGCCGTCGGGAATCGAACCCTGAATCTCTATATTGACAGTCCGACGCGCTACCAACTGCGCTATGACGGCGGCGATTCGTCTATCGAGATTCCTGTATAATTGACGGATGGCTAGTGCCGCCTACTGTCTCCGACAGGAAGTTCTATTTCCTTAAAAAATGGCGCTACTTTGCAAGACTTATGTTCGGTTACATGTAACAAAAGGAAAAATAGTTCGTTTGCAACCAAAACATTGTAACTACACCTTATTCAAGCTGTAGTTACGACGTTTAAGTCGCCAAACCAACTAAACGCTTCACATAAATGTCGGCCAATATTTGAGTTCAATGTTTATCCCATTCCCACCCAATCCCTCCTTTTTACGCCCCTCAATAAAACAGCTCTAGAAAACATTGTGGAAAATGAAGAAATTGCTTGTAACAAGCAATTTCTTCATTTTCCACATTGTTTTCTTCCCAGAAAAGAAAAGATCTTTAAAATTTCAACAACTTTGAATAGTCGTCTGCAACTTCTTTCAAATTGGACAAGTCTAAAATTTAATGTGTGGGAATGGATTATATCCGTTCTAAATGAATGATTTGATTGGTCGATTTATAATACAAATAGATCATATTCTTCTGCGCTTTACAAAAGTGTTGAAACAGTTTTCATCTGATACAGTGTTTGTTGAGTAGATATGTATTTAGTTTTTTCTAGACCTTGCTTCGTTTTGTACGCATCTCAATACCTTAGTAGTAGTGAATTCCATCATCTGGGACCTGCGTTAAATAAAGACCTATCGGCAAGTTAAGTTCTTGTCCTTCGTTATCATAAAAGATTCACCATATAAAGATCTTAGGCTAAAGTGACCTTTAATTTTACTAAACAAAGATTGAATGTATGAAGGAGCAGTTCTGTGCATTACCTTGAACACCAGAATGATGACCTTGTATTCTAGTTGTGCGCGAAATGTTAGCCAATGCAGGGATTTTAACATATCTTGAATAGGTGGTTCACAGCGACTCTTGATGCTTTTTTGGACCATTCGAAGATTTCAATGAGAACGGTTGGTATGATTGTGAAAAGGCATTTACAGAAATTAAGATGTGAACGTACGAGTCCATTTACTAAGATTTCTGTGGATTGGTCAAATTACGCCAAATAGACTTCAGATTTTATTAATTGAATGTTTCGGTTTGACACTTTTTGGTAGAATGTTCGTTACAACTCCGGTTACTCTCCACAATGACACTCGATTCCCTGACATTATCGACACATTACGCCTCGATATCTCCTACTTTTACTGTTTTTGTATCAACTTTTGCAAATTGGGATTTAGTAACATTGAGTTCCATACATAATTATTCCGTTTTCGTATAATTCATATTAATCTGTAAGTAGTCACCCAATTAATTACGTCACCAAGACAAGATTCTATTAGCTTAATAACGCTGAATTCAATAGCAACATTTCCAGGGTGAAATCGAACCTTGTGAACACCAGCGTAGCCGTACAATAATGGTGGATACTTGTTGAAAATTTTGTTTAGCATGGCATTATACATTGTAAAGGTCACAGGCCTTGTGTTTCACACAATATTGTTCATGGCCTACATCAGACTGTGAATCATTCACTACTGCTTTCATTGATCTTTAAGTTAAATATGATTCAATTTATTTGAGAGGTGTACCTATAATTCCAAAGTCCCCAGAGCAAACTTTCAATATGAGTGGAATGTCCATAGTATCAAAAGCAGCACTTTTGTCGATCATAACAACAACCGTTACTTGATGAATGCCAATAGCATTTAGATGGTCATTGAACATTTTCATAATAGCCGCTTCAACACCATGGTGTTTATGCTATGCACTCTGATATGAGGGCAGAAGCTTTGTTTCACTATAGTCCACAATTTGATTGAGAACGGTTTTTTCTAACACCTTTGCCAACAAATGACATATTTGAAACCGGACGATTGTTTTTCGGTTCCAGAAGCCCCTTCTTCTTAAGTAATGGTCTAACAATGGATCTTCTCTATTTCTTAGGAAATGTTCCAAATCATAGTGATGAATTAATGATTTTTGTTATGATAGGCATAAAGTTATCCAAATTTTCCTTCAATTTCTCTAACGAAATAACGCCAGGTTCACTTGTTGTAGTTTATGACTGTTTTACTAGTTTAGCTACCTCTGGCTCTAATATTTGGTTAACCCATTCCCACACAAGTAAATATCAAACCATTCAAAATTCAAAGAAATTACAAACGACAATTTTAGGTTGAAGAAAACTTCAAAGACTTTATCTCTCGAGGTATGAAATATTGTCGATAATGAAGAAATTGCTTGTAACAAGCAATTTCTTCATTCTCAACAATGTTTTCCAAAGCTTTCATATTGAGGGACGTTTAAAAGCGTCTTTATGTGAGAATGGGTTACGCAATGAAACTGGACAACTTGACCTTTTGGGAATAACACCACTTTTTTATTGGCAATCGCGATTGGACGATTGGCTGAATAATTGGCGCCGAGAAAAAAATAAGGTATCTCTTCTCATGAAGTGTCGCATTTAAATCTTTGCTATCAACTTAAGCTTACTATTTCTTTATTCAAGTTAAATGGTGGTTGAATGGTATTATGGGTTTATAATTATTAGAAATCGGGAAACAAATAAACGATTTAACATTCCGACCCAGTATGGGTCCCTACTATCATATTTGATCACTTGGACAGCTGTGTTTCGAAATAGTTAACTACCGTTTTACGATCAAAAGTGATTCGTATAGCCAGATTTTGATTCCTTCGAATATTGAGTCAAGGTTTTAACGGAACAAGTAAGGCATTTGAATGTCTAGTAAGAAAAAGCCTTTTTCTTAGATGATAAAGAAATTTAATCAGAGAGCCAAATTTATATGATACCGCTTTTGTTTTTTCCTCATCGACAAATATTCAACTGCAGTTGTTATTGATACCCTTCGAATTGTTTAGAAATGTTTTTTCATTGAATGAAGCGGGTGGATTCATACAGCAGCGTGATAGCTTACACCAATAAAAATCTCTCTATTTCTTATAATTCAATATCAAAAATATCAAATAAGCAAAGATTGCCTAACTGACGGATCGCTTGTCCCGCCAAACTCACTCTGCTAGCCACGCCCACTGATTCTGACAGGACATTCAACTTCGATATTGAACTGCGTTATTTTTCAATCTTTACGGCTAATACAACGTAATGTAAATCAATCACATTGATGACATGAAGTAAAACCAAAAATCATTGCGTTGACGTTAATACATGACTTGAATTTTGGAAAGGAAGAATTTTTGCTCGATTAACAAAATTATATTTAATACGGATTGCATCACCGTTTGATTCATAAAACGATCAATTAGGGCAGAAGAAATGACTTGACATTATTTAGGCCACAGCATATACGTCAGAGCGGTGAAAATGATGTGTTTTATTTCCAAAATGGTCATTATAGACAGTTGCAGCATATACGCAAGTGCGGCTTACAGTGCGGCTTACAGCCTGGAATTGACCAATCGCTGGTCCTACCCACTTACTCCCTTGGCCATTAACTCCTACCGGAAGTTTCAGTTCGATTTGAAACGACGGTATTTTGCAAAATTCATAACCAGTAGCATGTAAAAAATGGAATATTTTGATTACGACCTTAACGTCGTAAATATAGCTTGAATAAACTCTAGTTACGACGTTTAAGTCTCCAAACCAACACAAATTCTTGACATAAATGGTGGCAAGTGTTGGATTTCAGACCTCTCTTTTGGCCTAAATGGTCGATTTCATTGGTCGACTGATTATTTGATCAACAGCCACGATTAGTCATTTTAAATTAGGCTTAACAGATTAACAGATGTCAAAATTTTAGACTGGTCCAAATTGAAAGGAGTTACAGGCAACAATGTAAAGTTTATAAAATTTTAGATTTTTTTAACTCTCTGGATAGGAAAATTTCTTCATTTTACACAATGTTTCTCCAATTGTTTTTCTTGAGGGGCGTCCAAAAGCGTTACTCTGTGGGATTGGGTTAGGCAGTGAATATCTTGGTTTGAGACAAGTACTAACAAAACCCTAAAGATTAGGGGGTGGGGTGATTGTGCAAACCTTGCTTAATTTACATTTTGTGTTGTAGGGTCTAAACCGCTAGAAAGATTCAATGGAATTTAAAGAATGGTTTTGAACATGAATGTAAGAAAAGGAGCCTGGCATGATATTTTCATTGAGAAAAGCTGATCGGGATAAAGTTTGATTACTAACATTCTATTCTAGATTCGGTTAAAACCAACTTTTCTCAAAGATAATTTCGTGACAGATCCTATACAATTCTTTTATTATCCCGACTACTCAACTGTCTGTCTGGCTTGTTCTTACATGTATTGCCTCATTTTAAGACTTATAAAACCTCGTGTCTGATCTATAATGGTAGGAGGAACGCTTACGTAAATTAACCCATTCCAACACAATAAAACTTTAGACTGCTCCAATTTGAAAGAAGTTGCAGAAGACAATTTCAAATTATTGAAATTTCTAAAATCTTTGTCTCTCTTGGCAGAAAACAATGTGGAAAATGCAGATATGCTTGTAACAAGCAATTTCTTCATTTTCCACATAGTTTTCCAGAATATTTTTCTTTGGGGCGTAAAAAGGAGGGATAGTGAGGGAATGGGTTGAGCAATAAATTACCTCAGACATATTTTGAATTTTCAGTAGAGCTCAATTCAAATATGGCAGATAAGCCAAATAAATATACCTCTCAACGTGTAAAACATTTAATGCATTGATTGCTAATTTTAATAGCTCGTTAAAGAGGGATACGTGCAATCGCAAAATAAAATGAAATGCAAGACAACCTATAATTGATACGAAAAATTTCGACGATAGTATACTTAACTATAAAACCTTCTGAAAGGAACGCCTTACTTCTGAGGAAGTTTCAATAACGCTTCGTCGGTGTTCGCCTGTCGACGACTTAGAGTTGTATTTCAACCAAAGAAGACTTGATACCATGACAGATAATATTTCCATTCATAAAGATTTTTTCCAAAGTTGTCCATTATAGAAAAGACAAAGCGCTATCGGGCGAAATGTCACTTTAATTTTAAATGTTTCATCTCTCAGTAAATCGATCGAATGCCTGACTTTCAGAGAAACTCTAGAAAATATATATCAATTTGCCCCGTCACACGAAAAGAAACCAAGACTTTCGGGATAAAAAACAATAAACAAGTATTTTAAAAGAAATTGGAAAAAAAACGGAAATCAGTCGGTGACATTTATCCACACCAGTACTACACCACCACACCCTTTCCGCGAGCCTTCAGGTTCTCATCAAACTTAGGTTTACGTTTATCCATCCATTGGAAGGGAGACTTATGTCGGAAAGGATATTTGCCGCGACTAGGGATCGAACACTGAACTTCATGATTGAGATTCTTACGCGTTTCCACTGCGCTATGGCCCTGCCTGAATCTATTCGGAACGTGATCAGTTATATATATATATTAACTCATTCCCACACAATGACGCTTTTTGACGTCCCAAGGGGGAAAAGGCTTCAGAAAGCATTGTGGAAAATGAAGAAATTGCTTGTTAAAAGCAATTACTTCATTATCCACAATGATTTCTACCTGAAAAATCAAAGATTTTTTAAAATTTCACCGACTTGAAATTTTTATCTGCAAATTCTTTGAATTTGGACCAATCTATAATTTTCCTGTTAGCTAATGGGTTTATTTTAGACATTACCATACAATGGCGCCTTTAACACCCATAAAGAAGAAGGCCTTGGAAAACAATGTGGAAAATAAGTAAATTGATTGTCAAAAGCAATTTCCTCATCATCCAAAATGTGTTTTGTCCCAAAAGACAAAGATTTTAAAATTTCAACAACTTGAGATTGTCATCTACAACTTCTTTCAACTTGGACCAGTACAAAATATTCTTGTGTGGTATTGGGCACAGGTAGTATGATAGCTCTAAATTCAGAAAATCTACCCAGGGCGAAAAGTTATGAGCCGCGTTAGCTTGCGTAGTGTAAGCAGTCTGACGAGAGGCGGCATTTAACCCATTCCCACACAGTGACGCTTTTAAACACCTCCTCAATGTACAGCTTTCGAAAACATTGTGGAAAATGAAGAAATTGCTTGTCACTAGCAATTTCTTCATTATCCACAATGTTTTCCATCCCAAAAGACAAAGATTTGAAATATTCCATCAACTTAGTATTGTTTTCTTCAACTACTTTGAATTTGGACAGGTCTAAAATTGTGCCGTGTGGGAATGGGTTAAAACACTCGACAGATAGCCTCATTTCGCATGACGGGTCACATTTATTTATAACTGACCACGCCCTCTGACCTCCGACAAGGCAGATCAAATGGTGTACCAAACGACGTTAGTTCGTAAAATATATCATATCATATGTCATAAGTATCTATAGATATGTCATGAACATAATCGCCAACCTACGACTTCCTAACTGCAACTTGACAAAGCTATAGTGACGGCGTTCGACACACTTAACCAACAAAGAAGCTTAGCAAAAATGTCGGAGTTTAACAGTCGCTTCGAGTCTAATGATTTGAATTGCCAATAGGTAGAGTATAAAAAAAATCAACAAATAAAAACGCTTGGATCCGAAAGCGACAGTTGATATTAGACGGTATTACGACGACGGTTTCGACGTAGATATTGACTTATAATGAAGGTCGTGGGTTCGAATTCCGTAGGCGCATAGGGGCACGCGGACAATTCCGTGGACAAGACGCACAGAATCCGAGCCTAGTACTGGTGACCCCCCCCCCAAAAAAAAAACACCCCACATGAATATCTGGGTTCGCCTTCGATATTACTTATACATTGTCAAGACGGCATAGAATACACAATGAATATTTTGGTCGCAAGGACGTTAACCTACACACGGGTGCTGTACTTCAAATAGTTTAAAGGGAGGCATCGATCTTCTTCATGTGGTAGAATTAGATAATTTTCATTCTCTCTCATATTTAGTTTGGAAAAGTAGTTTTGTAAAAATCAGAGATGTTTTATCAAAATAACTAGAGTATTCCCTTTATACCCAACGTAGGCTGTTAATCCATGTTTTAGATTCCGCTAGGACTTTCGCATTGAATATTGGGAAGAGAGGATGCAAGAGATGCATTTAACCGTTGATTTTTGAACATGCTCAAAACAACGTTATCGTGGCGTCTCCAAAAGTCGTATTCCATAGCCCATTTTCGATGTTGTAAAGATCATTTCAAAGCTGTCGTAATTCATGGTTATTTACTACAGGTTAGCGCTAACCAAGTAACATGACACAATTCAGGACGTTAGATGTTTCACTGTTGAGTTTAGGTCATATGCAAATAAAGTCATGCGATGTCGTTAAGCGAATGTAGTGAATTCTAGAAATAACCCCACTGAATCTTTACAAGATACTAACGAAAAGTTACTTTTAACTTATCAGATTAAAGAGAATATATGACATGTTTTTGAGTATAAAATGCTCGTTTCAGCGTATTTTGAGGTATTCGGATTTTTTTCCTTATATAAGATTTATAAACAGCGATACCTCCCTTTAAAGGGACCCCATAGGTTCCGTAGGCAATCTGTAGAACGCTAAATTTTGACATTTTGGTCTAAATTTTAAAGATCATTATCTAGTTACCTAATGTTTGTTCATTATAGTGAACATATTTCCTAATGAAGAGAGTTAATTTGTCACAGTCAAAAAGCTATCAAAAACTGAGACCGGAAGTAATCGATCCCCTTTCCTCGCTACACGTCTATACCATTAGCATCAAGTTCTTATCTATTAGTAAAAAATAGACGTATGTGACGATATGACCCCTATTTTCGTTTGCCACGTATTTGGAGAATGGCAAAGCAAGAACAGTGGATTCATATCTATTGATAAATGGTAAATAAAATACATGATCATGCTACTGATGGGTTTAAGATTGTTTTTATCGGAAACCACTACAAAATTACATCCATTAGATCTCGTACATGGAAATAGTAATGTTTACAGCTGCTGGGTGCCATCAGTCAATTTATTTATCTAAATATGTGACCAGCATTGTGTGCTTCCTAGTTGTGTAAGTAATAGTGCAGGTTTTCAGTTCAAAGCCTCATTCATAAACTGGCAATATTAACCCATTCCCGGACACTCGCGCTTTTTGACGCCCCCGAGATAACTGACTTGGAACACATTGTGGAAAATGAACAAATTGCTTGAAACAAGCAATTTCTTAATTTTCCATAATGTTTCCCACTCCCAATGTTTTTTTTTAAAAAAATCTAAAATTTCATTAATTTTGATTTGTCGTCTGCTTTCAATTTTGGTGTGAAGTCATGGGGTTGCCTTCTAAGCGAGCTATATTGACCATGGAAAGATCTCACAGATTATGCCTAAAACACATACAAGGTCTTCAGAAAAAATCACGAACTGACGTTACTTTGTGTTTGATTGGTTCACTTCCTCTTGAGGCTGAGTTAGAGAAAAGGAAGTTAACCTTCCTTGGCCAACTTTGTCAATAAGAAGGTAATAGCGCAACTAAATGTTTGTTCATACTACGCCTTTGTGCGTTTGAATATGCAAACTTCAAAAGTGGTTTTATACATGACAGCATGTTTTTGTTGGAAAAATTTAATCTGTATTCTCATATGGATGATTTCATCAATCACGGCTATTTCCCCTCACAAAATGCATGGAAAAAACTTTTAGATATATCTATTTCGGATTTCTATATTAGCGAATGGGAGAGAAGAACTTCCACCCCAAATTTTGTCATCTACGGGCAAATACAAAACAATTACTGGTCACAAGTCCATGTAACATGTAGAAAATTTACCACAATGCGATAAAAAATGATCGATTTATCCCCTAATACACCAAATAGATCTTCATTTACTCTAAATAGGGCACAAATGAAATCCTTACAAGACAATGAATACAACTTATCAAGAATCACACGCCAACAGAGAGATTTTACCCTATCTCTGAATACATCTCTACAAGATTTAGTTACTTCACAATTTATTGTTATATGTTCTGTGACACTCACGTAATTATGTTCTATCCCTAAACGAAAGCACTTAGCATCATTGTGCGATAAGAATACAACCATGGCAGTTGTGCCACAGAAAAACAAGCATACAGCATTTTTGGATTACCCCGTGCATAGTTCCATAGGGATCTTGTTATAAGTATCGTCATAATTTGGTACAAACATAAAGACTAACATTATAATATGTTCATCACAGTTATTCATGCGAAAGTCAACGAAACGTAATAACTCCGCAGCATACATTTATCCTCATAGTACTTTGCTTTTGTCCCCCTCTATTCTAAAGGTACCCGTATTGCTACTTTCGTTTCGTTTCGGTCAAGTATCATTTTTACGGGTTATGTCAAATACAAATGGATATTTACATTAAGGAGGGAATGAAGTGGAATGAGAAATTGCGAGAGAATATGTATATATGTATTTTTATATGTGTATGTGATATATATGTTTGTATGTATGTATTAGTGTATGTGTTTATCTATGCATGTGTGTGTGTATATGTATGAATATATATGTTGAATACGTATGATGTATATGCATAGACATACTTCCTTCTTTTGAGGTTTGTTAGTTTGTGTGGTCCATGTTGCGTATTGTAGTGTAATAGTATCTGTTTGAATTGCTCAAGTTTTCACAATTACGGCATTTTAACTCTACGTTTATTATTTTGCCCGACTGAATTGTCCTAATTCCCCCCCCCCTTTTTTTTTAACAAAGCTTGCTATTTTACCTTATAGTACTGATGACCTTGGTTCATTTGTATGAGAAAATGTCGTGATTGTGAAGAATTGTTCTTTATTGTTTAATTATATATGTATCTTCTTTTTGTCGATCTTCACCATAATTGGAGGAAATACAGATTATATATATTTTAGATAAAAAATAGAGGGCTTAAAATGGGTTTCTATTTTAACTGATAAATTATAATTAACCCACTTATAAGCAAGACTGTATTCGTTTGATTTGACGTATCGCTGGTCGCACCCTTTGAGCTCCGGCAGAACTTGCGACTTAAATATTAAATTTGATTGGTCAAATGGTTTCTGATTGACAGCGGCGAACCGTCAATTCTAAGACGTTGCAGACGAATTTTTTTATTTTTTTTGTTGTTGGTGGTATTTCAAAAATCTATATCTTGTATGGCAGAAAACCTTGTGAATTATAAAGAAATTGCTTGTTACAAGCAATTTCTTCGTTTTCAACGATTTTTCTAGCCTGGGGGCTTTAGAAATCGTTATTGTGTGGGAATTGGTGAACTTGCAATTCGCAACTTCAAAAAAACTGTGTTTTCAGATACAGTCTTTTGGCAGCCAGTTGGAGAAAGGTCAACGACATAAACTTTGCCACTTATAATCATAAATAGTCAATTAATTGATATTTAATTGGCGGAGAAGAGCTTGTTGATTTGAAAACTAGAATCCATGCTGAGGAAGGTATGCGTGTCTATAAAATTAGGAACGGGTACGAATTTCATCTAAAGATGATGGTGTACAATTATTACGTAATACTCTACGCTTGAAATCATTCTCAGCGTATCGTATATAGTGATTTTTATTCAATTTAAGGACTATATTTCAACAGTTATCGCACGTGATTATTTCTCTTGAGGTCTTTTAACGAAAGGAATATCTATTTGCCTTTCCTTGTAGTATTTGATGGATTGCTGGCCCCGCTCACTAACGCCGCTTGCCACGCCCATAACACTCCGACAAGAAGCACCACTTCGATGTAAAAACGTGGCTATTTTTCAAAATTTAGTCAGTAACCTGTAAGAAAAAGGTAATGTTGTTGGTAAGCTACTAAACGTCGTAACTACAGCTTATTTAAGTCACCAATCGACACAAATACTTCACATAAATGTTGGTAAATATCGGAGTTCAAAGTTCACTGCCGATCGCAAAGAATTATTTGATTGGTCGAATGACTGATTGATGCACCGCCATCTGGTTAAAAAAAATACGCACTGTTGCCAATGATGCGAAACGGAACCTGCTGGCTATTACTTTGACGATTTTTTTAAATCTAGAATGACCATTTTACCTTCATGTATAATTATTGTCAGAAAGCAATCTCTAATTGTGTATCTAATCTCTTTGTCGCGTATTTATTTTCGGAACAATCATGAGGTCTGTTTTCGCTTAACCCATTACCAGACGGCAAAACTCTAGACTGGTCCTAACCGAAGGAGTTGCAGACGACAATTTAAAGTTGACGAGATTTTAGATTTTTGTCAACATTCTGGAGTAGAAAACATTGTTTAACCCTTTCCTGTTTCAAAATTTTGTAGACCTGTCCAAATTCAAAGGTTTTGCAGACGAAAATTTAAAGTGGATTTAATTTGAAAAATGACCATTCGGCAGGGTAGAAACTACTGTGGAAAAAGAAGAAATTGCTTTTTACAAGCAGTTTCTTCTTTTCCCACAATTTTTTCTCAAGTATAAAGTCACAAGGACGTTAAAACCAGCGATTGTACAGGAAAGGGTTAAAATGAAGAGATTGCTTGTGACAAGCAATTTCTTCATTTTATACAATGTTTTCGCAATTGTGTGTGTGTTTTTCTTTTTTTTTTTTTTTTTTTCTTGAACGGCGCCGGGAAGCGCCATTGTGTGGGAATGAGTTAAAGGATAAAATTTTGTTTTCTCTATGCTCTGTTCATCACTTCAGGGACACTCGATTGACCTTAAAGTAAACCCAATATTGTATGAAAAATGAAGGAAATATGTTTTACTCGTAGAATTAATGCATACAAATCATTCCTTGGTCATTAGATAGAGATTTTGTCTGTGCAATATCTGTCATATTATTTAGTGATCACGTGTCCTTATGTTGAATACTTTTGTCGTCTTTACTCTAAAGTAAGTATATATGTGTGTCTCTTTGTATATGAATGTATCCCCCTGAATTGTAATGCAAATTGGTTTCCTGGTCGTGAAAATATTTTAAACAACCAAAATGGCAAATGAAAAAAATCGTTCGTAAATACAATAAACACTGTCTACAACGAATACGTTTACCCCAATTATCTGAAGCCTTACATGTATTCGAAAAAATCATTCGATCGCATTTCTTGGATTTTTTCTTGGCAAAGCGATCAATCAATTGGAAATTAATAGGTAATTACCAGAAAGATAGAGCCCATATTTCTTTGAAAGTAATATTCGATACGTTGAGTTCATACTGTGTATTGAAGTACCGATACAGTCTGCTTCTCGAGATATTACTTTTATTAAGAGAACACACACGTTAGGTAAGAGCAATCGGCTGTGGTGCAACAAAATATCGAACATCGAGGTGATAAAGTTCTTTTGTCTTCACATAACTTGCCTTAAACATTTTTATGAGTGGTTTGCGTTTTACTGGTCTTGTTGACCCATTCCCACGCAGTGAAATTTTAGACCGGTCGAAATTGAAAGAAGCTGCAGGCGACAATTTAAAGTTGATGGAATATTTTTTTCTTTATATCTTTTTTATGAGAAAATATTGTGGATAATTAAGAAATTGCTTGCTACAAGCACTTTCTTCATTTTCCACAATGTTTTCCAAAACTTCTTTTTGGGGCGTAAATTGGAGTTTTTATTTTTGAATGGGTTAATTGGGATTCTGGCCTAGTATCTGGAGCTTCACTTGATTTTTGAGTCGCTTGATTGCGTTTGCAATCGGTATGCATTTTTACCGTGTCCAATATTAGGGATATTTTGGCACATGTTGATAATTTCGGTTTACGTTTTATAGAATCAACCTGCTGTACTGCATTTTTTACCATCGCCATGTAATGGTGACGGGCATATGAATCACCTCTATCCGTGCACGAGTGTGTGCATGGGTGGATGGATTAATGTATGTGCATTCATTTCTTGTCCGGAACAAACAAATCTTTTACATTAATTGATTGATTCCAAAATAAATCTGCACAGATGTTCTCCTTAAAGAGTACGAGAGCCTTGTGTAAACGTCTCTCAGATACTACCAAGTTCAAGGTTACATCTGAAGGTCAAATGACAAACACTTAAGCGAGGACATCCGTGTCTATAACACATTTCTAATTTAAAGATCTGTTTTCGCTGTGCCATCTTTTGAGTGTTTTATTTTTATGATTTTAAATGGAAATTTGATATTTTTTGTCCATAGTCTTCATTAACTCTAAAGGTCTTCTTTCTCCAATTTGACTTGCAGGATTCATATAAATAAAAGCTTAAATGTTTATTTTTTCAAGATTTCGGTGGTATCCAGTCCTCAAAACTTGTCGATCAGGCTTTGATAAGCTTGCTTTGTACACTTCATCGTTGTAGCAAGACCTCGGTTTTACCAGTCACATTAACAATTTATCTCCAAAAATATCTGTAGTGTCCAAATGATGATTTATCTAGTAGCATGTCTCTTTCGGATATAACTATCACCCCCTTTTTTAAAAATAATGTGTTTGGTCAGAAGATTAAAAGTAGGTCTTGGTTGTTAATTGAATGGGGTTTAACGCCGCTTTTAACAGTATTTCAGTTATATCGCGGCGGCTGGAGCACCTAACAATTGATTCCTGGTATTTCTCACACAAGTACCACCACTACATCCTTTCCTAGCTTCCATCTGCTATCCCACTAAGGTTGACGATTACCCACCCATTGGTGAGAGACAAATGTCGGAAAGAATATGTGCCGCCGCCGGGGATCGAACCCATGACAAGAAGGTCTTGGATGTTCATTGTGTTTTTTCTTTTTCTTTCATTTTTTATGTTGCGGACTTCAGTGTTTGTTGTTTTATCTTTTTTATTAGTTTTTTTTTTTGTTTTTGTTTGTTTGTTTTTCGTTTGTTTGTGGGTCTGATTGTTTTAATTCAATCTCATGAATGTTTGACTTCAATATTCTAACAAGGAGATATATAAAAATCATAGATCGATTAACAAAATGAGATATGGTATTTCCTTAACTTCCTAAGTATCCAGTTAATGCATTTGAAGATATCGCATGGAAATAAGCAATGATTCGTGGGGCAAACTGCTGACCTCTCGCTTTCAGTTTGGCGAAAGTATTAACCCTTTCCCGTTTTTGGAAATTTTAGACTGGTCCAAATTCTATGTAGTAGAAAATATTGTGTGAAAAGAAGAAATTGCTTGTTACAATATTTTGTCACAATATTTTCCCTAGTATAAAATCACAGCAACGTAAAATCCCGTGTTTGTACCGGAAAGGGTTGAACTAGTTTGATAACTCGTTCGCACCTAAAATCCATCGTCGGTGTGACGTCGCCCGGAGTTATATTCGCTGGCCGATGTTCGATTCTGTAAAGCTCAGCTCAAAACTCTCTTAAGAACTTATTTTAGTAAAGGCACTTACGACAGTTTTGCCCTAAGCCCTTGATGTGATGTATTTAATGTTGTTTGCTTGGGATATTGTCTCTCGTTTTTTCTTCCGTTGAAATTAAGTGAGTGCAAATGAGGTGTAGACATTTGAATGCTTTCTTTAATTCTAAAAACAATACGTGATTAGACTGTATCTTTGGTAATCAACTTTCGCTTATCAAGTAACGATGAAAACATTATCTGATTTAAGAATGAAATGTCCGTTTAGGTGTATTTTGAAAATTATTCTTTCCCAGAAATTAAGGATACCGATAACAAACCCTCAGGCCCTCCCGTCTTATGTCCATTTGCCACTCGGGTGTAGGTCACGTGATTTATCCACGTTTTCAAAGTAAACACACACACACACAAAAAAAACACGCGTTTTGATTAAAGCCATATCACCCACTGTACTCAGCCAGGCAAATAGGAGTCGTCTACACATGAAAAGAATGTAACACAAGATTAGTTATCAAAGCCTTATACTCTCTGAGAACGGTTGTTTAGTTTACTCATACTCGACTAATAAAAATTATAAGCACACTTTCGCTTAATTTGGACTGAAGTTGCAAGAAAAAAACATCGGTCACTTTGTGCGGGTGAACAAGGGTAAACGCGGCCAAATATGTTTTGGAAATGGTTTATCTAAAAAGAAGAATATTACGAATCGGCTACGTTCCCGATGAAAGGAAATGGTGTGGCAATTGTTCTATTGTAACGTCACCTATTACACTATTAATAGGACCGCCAGTCACACTAATGTATTTTAGTACGGAATCCAGGCAGGCGATTTCAAAATGTCGCTGTTCGGATTTTTATATTGGTTGCATGTACGAAAGTTTGGTCGTTGTCTCCGAAAGTGATTTCAACAAGACAACCAAAGCTAAATGACGCCTTAAATGATGTCGACAAAAAGTAAAAACATAAAGATTTCAAAGCCTTGCAACTCAAAAAAAATCTGTTGGAGATAAGGTGATGCTGGGACTATATTCTAAACAGAAACTTAAAGTGATAGGGAATAAATTTCATAGTTTAACAAATTCCGACACAATAGTGTAAAATGACGAAATTTGCTTGAAACAAGCAATTTATTATTTTACACACTGTTTTCTACCCAAAAAGGTGAAAATACCAAAATGTCATATACTTTGGATTGCCGTCTGCAACACCTTTTAATTTGGACAACTCTAAAATTTTGCCGTCTGGTAAAGGGTTAATGGAAATGACATTCAATTTCTACTAAATGGTCTTTTACATCTTTGATTTGTTTACGGATTAAATAAATCAATTATTCTTGTATAATTCAAATAAAAATATCGTATGGATTTTATATCGACCATCATCAAAAAAAATTAATGCACTAACAACTATTAGTCTTTCTTCATGCCCTGTTTAGTGAAGTAATAAAGGTCCCAAATTGGGTATTAACCAAATAACCTGACGAGGCTAAAATCCTGGTAACCTGCAAAACTGTGCTAATGTATCTACGATCGGGAAAATGATTTGCAGATAGAAAAATCTATATCGTTTTTCATTTTAACCATTCATAAATGCTTAGTGATACGACGATGTCAAATGTACACATTGCATCATTATATATAGCTAGATTGCTTGTATCATCGCTGTTGTTCGATAGCTGCATTTATTCTATTGTGCTTTACTAGGCCTTTGATAATCCGTCACTTATATCATAGCCGTCAATTAAACTAGGAAATACAGCCTGAATACCAAAGTACGATAAACCCAAACAATTGCAGGAAAAAAATATGCATCAATTACACTTTTACATGTTTAAGCCTTGGATCTATTGCCAGCTGACTTAATATGTTCAATGATTTATCAAAAGCTTGAAATTTAAATAGTGGAAGATTACGATTCCTCACCTCGAAACCTGGTGTTATAAACTAGCCAATACTTTCTTTGATATCGTGGGCAAATGTAAAAATAGGGAATATTACAACAGTGTCTTTTACTATTTGATGTTATCGTGTGTATGTATTTTTTATTGGATGAGACCGAAGGTCGAATCCAATAAAAAAAAAATCCTACACAGGATTCGAGAATACAATAACAAGAAATAGAAAAACACTGTTGTAATATTCCTTTTATTATATACCTTTTATGACATGACATTAAGAAAATTCTCTTAAATGATTAAGAAATAACCTTTCCGAAAATAACAAGAAAAAAAAAAACAAACAAAAAAACCGAAGGTTAATGCACAAAAAAGTAGTCCGTATTTAACGGTTCTTGACGAATGCGTTTTTTTTTGTTTTTTTTTTGTACTCGCCGTATACGGATTTTTTTTTCTGTCAATTTGTATTAGATAGCCAGTTTTTAATCAATATCTTTTATAGGTATATAATGATTTTACTTATCGTCTCTAATTTGAATAATGTTCATTGGGCTGATGTTTTCAAATCATATATACTTCGGTAAACGATTTTCTCGCCGAAGAATGATTTTAAATCGTAAGAGATAAAGGAAAAATTGAGCTATTTGATGTGTTGTAGTATCGGCGATTCAATAAGATCATTAATGCGAAAACAAAATATCCAAGTTAAACATACTAGCTTAACTAAAGTTGATGGTCCTAGTACATCATCTTACATTTATTCTTTAATTACTTAACCATTAACAAATAAAGGAATTAATTCTGCCTTCTCAAAATTGACGTAGAACCAACAAGCTAAAAGAAACGGCTTTTCACGTTGCGTCATTTCGATAGAGAATGGAAACATATTTATTTGAACATATTCAAAATGGTAAACGATACGTAAATACATGGATACAAACGAAACTGTTATACAATAAGCAAATAAACTTTCGAAAAAAGAAAGTAGTTGATTGTAACTTTCTGTCACTATAATGAAGACACTATAGAGCACCAATTTTTACATTGTGTAAAAAGTCGGACCATTTATCGATTTTATTAATAATGACCTCGTTTTTTTTTGTTTTTTTTTTTTGTTGTTGTTGTTTTTAATTCTAACTTTCACTTAAAATATGTTGGTCGATTCATCATATCTGGAATTAAAAGTGGAAAATTTAGAAATAAATCAACCATCGATCTGTGGTTTTCTGAAGAGTTTAAAATTATATATTTCTTGTCGAAACTACAAGTATTCTTCAGGACACTCGGTACTTTATATAGAAACAAGAAAAGAAATCTTTAAAAAAAAAAAAAAAAAAAACTTTTCTAGTCAAACCCTAAGGCTTCATCCATTACCAAACGAAAATATCCTAGGTTGTTCAAAACTGAAATTAGTTTCAAAAGTCATTTTTAGGTCGTTTAACCCATTACCAGACGGCAAAATTCTAGACTGGTCAAAATTCAAACGACAACTTAAAGTTTATGTATTAAGTGAAGAAAGTGCATGGTACGAGCAATTTCTTTATTTTATACGATGTTTTCTCAATTTCTTTTCTTGGTGGGCGTCAAAAAGCGTGAATGTGTGGGAATGGGTCGGCAAAATCTTTAATTCTTTAGAGGCGTTAAAACGAGATTGAGTGAGAGTGGAATAAAGTTTCTATCATGCATTTTCATCTGCAATAGTTATACAAATACTAGTCCTGAGGTCCCGTTAGGCTCTTTCCAGGTACAACTATTATTATTCCGGTAAATATTATTTTTTTCAGATAATTACTCAGGTGTGCGATATAGGACCACCACGATCCTCTTGTTAATTGAATCGTTTGAATCAGGGATTCTTTTCAATAATAATGCTATGAGGTTTTGGTTTGATTAACAATTTGAAATCATCATTAATATTTCAGTTCCTTTCCAGTCGGGAAAAAAAAAAGAGACGTTGCTAAAAATTAGCCCCGTGTTACCTATATATGAAGGTAACCCGAAAGAGACAGAGCCAGGTGCTATATCAGCTCCATTTTTAATATTATCTCTACTCCTTAAGTTTATGTTGATCTTACAAAAAATAAAGCGTTTTTCACGCAGGTAACCACCCTATCCCCGAGATTTGAATACTGACCGCTAAGGATCCCGTATAGAATTTTAACAGTATAACAATAGTTTTAAGGTTTGAACGATGAATTAATTAACGGTAAAATCTTATATTTGACGAATAAGTGTTTTCAAATGTAAACTTTTTTCTGGAACTCTATCACAATTAAAATCAATCTGCCAAAAAGCTCATTGATATAGATGGCTTTCAATGGTTTTTAATTAGCAATTACCTTTCGTGAGGGAAAACAGTAGCATTCGTATCGTGATAGTATATCTAGTAAGTTATGTTAAGAATGTTAAACTTCCGAGAAACGGCCTCAAAACTGATTTATGAGTACGAAGATTGTTACAATACGTCGTTGTGCGAGCAAAATGTCGAAAGTACAGCTTGAATCAAGCTGTAGTTACAGCATTTTTACGCCCGATGACGAATAGTAAGGATGGAATCGTTGACTAAACAAAAGATAAGACGCCCCCCCCCCAAAAAAAAAGAGAGATCATCATCAACAACAACAAACCGAGCAAAACCAACAAACAAAAAAATAGTACAAAATAAGATAAAACAAAGCTGTCAATCCATTCCATTACTATACGTATTTTTTACGACTCTAAAGTAAAACCTCCAGACTGGGTAAATTTTCGAGCAAACTATTTAATACATGCTGTATGATGAGAGATAGTCGAACACAATTTTGTATGAATTTAATGTTTGCCGATTTTGAATATATTCTACAAGGAAACGTGGAAATATAAGATTATTTTTTAGAAATGTGAACACAGGATAAATTGCTTGAAAATCTTTTTCTCTTTTTTTTTCATCACGCTGCTCTATATTACAAACGTACTTCTTACACGTCTTGCGCACTCACCATTATTAGTCTGTAATCAAGGAATTTTAAACAGAGTTATTCAATATGTGAAATTTGCAGTGATACTTTACCCTATAATTGACCAATTGCTGGCCCTGTCCCCTAACTCTGTTTGCCACGCCCACTGACTCCGGCAGAAAGTACCGCTTTAATTTTAAACGGCGTTATTTTGAGAAAAATATAGCCAGTAGCATGTAACAAAAAAGTAGTATAGTTGGTTGGCGACTTAAACGTCGTGACTACAGATTGAATAAGCTGTAGTTACGACGTTTTGTCGCCAATCTATCAAAAAAGTTTCAAAAAATGGCGGCCAATGTTGGAGATCAAATCCCATTTCTGGTCTAAATTAATGATTTCATTGGCCGACTGATAATTTGATTGACGGCCGCGACTGTCCAATTGCATTACCTCAAACACTTCGTGTTATTTGATTAAATTCAACCAAAGAGATATATACATTTATTGTGAAAAAGCGCAAAAAGATAATGCTTTTACATTTTAATTAGACCGTTAAGAAAGGAATCAGCCAGGTCAGCTGACCGATTGGCCGATCGCTTGTTCTGCCCTCTGACCTCTAACATGACATTCCGGTCGAGATATCAAACGATGTTAGTTTGCATAATTCATGGCCTGGAGCATAAAACAAAACGGAAATCATTGATTGGTGATCTAAGCGTCGAAACTGCAGTATTAATTCAGCTTTAGCTACGACGTTCAATTCGCCTAATCAACAAAGATACTTGACATAAACATCGGAGGTCAACATTTACCTCAGGTCTAAAAGATTGATTTCATTGATCAATCGATTTTTTTAATCTCCAGCGACGTCCTACTACTCCCTTCTTAATTTGAGGAGAAACTTCCCATCTCTAGTTTGTAAAAGTAAGTCATACTCTTTCTTTAAGAATATAATTATATTAACTAAGTGATGAGGAGAATATTTTTTTGTTTTCATGGAGGTATGAACCGAAAAAACTAATCACACTGTATGAATACGCGAAGCGGATTCATACATAAGTGTGATTGGGTTTTTCGGTTCATACCTCCATGAAAACAGATAAATAATCTCTTCATCTCTTAAAATCAAATAGCATCGAGCGAAAAAAGCAAAAAATTAAAACATTTTGATATCTTTTTTATGGGACTTTTTTGTGCGGAAGCATACAAAATAACAGCGTCCTCAAAATTGTGTTCACGGAATTATGAATATTTTCTCGACCAATCGGAACGCCCGTTTTTGATAGACGAAACTAAAGTTTAAATTATTACCTTTTGAGATATTTTTAAAAATCTGGCGGAAGTCAAATATCTGATAAGTTAGAAATTTAAGGGCCGGAAAATCACCAATCAAAAAGCAAGTTTTTTGTTGTCAAAAATATTCGACGAATTCAATTTTCCATCCTATATTTAACATGGCGGCGATCCATGGCGATCATAGCGCTTTTACAATTGACAGATCGCTGACCACGCCCACTGACTCTCTATGCCCCGCCCATTAACTCCGAGAGGAAGTCCCTCTTCGATTTTTTACTGCCTTATTTTGAAAAATGTATGGCCAGTAGCATGTAACTATTAGGTGAATTAGTTGTTAGGTGACCTAAACGTCGTAACTACAGTTTGAATAAGCTGCAGTTACTACGTTTAAGTCGCCAAACCAACAGGAAAGGTTAACAAAAAACGGTGGCCAATGGCGGAGTTGAAAGCTCGGGCTGAATAAAAGATTTAATTGGTCGGTTGACTCCTTGATTGACCGCCGTGATTGGTCAATTGACAAATCGCTGGCCACACCCACTGACTCAAAACGGAGGCTCGATTTGGGAATAAAACGCAGTCCTTTCGCAAATTATGGAATAAGCTGTAGTTACGACGTTTAAGACGTCAATTCAACAAAAATGCTTCACAGATTTGTCAAGCAATATTGGAGTTCAAAGTTCACTTCCGGTCTAAATGTATGATTTGATTGGTCTAGGAAGTTTTAAATGAAAGCGGCGATCCGTATGCAACAGGCTTGTTCGAACTAATGTCAGAAAGATAAATTGTTGTTACCTTTCTGAGAATTAAGTATACCAATGAATACTTTCTTATGTCCGGTCTATGTACGTATTCCTCCGTGAAATAACTGACAGATTGTTTCAAGCACCAATGAATAAACCGTAGATAGAAACACAAATATTTCAAGTTCCGTGTCGTAAGGCCAGTTACCTTTTACTCTTTTCAAAGTTATGGTCTTGTTCAAATTCAAAGAGGTAACGCACGACATTATAAAAGGAGTTCAATGTAAAAAAGTGACAATCCTGTATGAAAGAAAATCTTACCGGAAAAGAAGAAATAATTTCCTGTTACAATAATTTCTTTCTTTTTCCACATTTTTTCTTAAACATAATACCACAGGGACGTAAAAACAAGGGATTGTACGAAAACGGAATAAATTATCGCAAAATTTAAAAACGAAAATCATCATATATTAATGATTTAATGTTTAGTTTCGTCTATCAAAAACGGGCGTTCTGATTGGTCATGAAAAAAATATTCATAACTTCATGAACAAAATTTTCAGCACGCAGCTATTTTTATTATTCCACACAAAATAGACCCATACAAAAGGGTATCAAAATTTGCAAAGGTTTTGCTTTTTCGCTCGATGCTGTTAAATTATAAGATATGAAGAGAGGTTTTTTTTTTCATGGAGGTATTAACCGAAAAACCTAATCACACTTTTGTATGAATCCGCTTCGTGTATTCATACAGTGTGATTAGTTTTTTCGGTTGATACCTCCATGAAAACAAAAATATTATCTTCATCTTTTAAATATTAAATACTAGGAAATAGCCTCATGCTTAAAATTTAAATCAAATCTAATACTAAAGCCTTTTATATCTGATTTGTCTTATAAGAGCGCAACATTTTAATCCTTTCCTGTTTTGAAAAATGCAGACTGGTCCAAATTCAAAGGTTTTGCAGACGAAAATATAAAGTGGATTCACTTTGAAAAATAACCATTCAATTGAGTAGAAAATATTTTTGAAAAAGAAGAAATTGTTTGTTACAAGCAATTTCTTCTTTTTCTACAATGTTTTCTCGAATATAAAAGCACAGGGACGTAAAAACCGGGGATTAAACAGGAAAGGGTTAAGTACAGTAGATCTTGTTCGAGTTACCACTTCTATTAAGCGACAACTTCCTTTAAGCGACCATAATCAAAATGGCTTTTCAAAAGCAAAAGCTCTCATAACTATATCCACGTTGTTAGAAATCATTTGAATTGTCTCAATGAGACTATTCTAATGAGTCCGAATTACATAGGAATAAGTGAGCATTCAGTAATAAGTCATATATACAATCGAATCGATCCTTCATATCTTTCGCAAAACCGTGTATTAAGCGGCCATTCTTTTAAGAAACCACTTGTTGGTCGTCCCTTGAATGGTCGTTTAACACAAGATTTACCATACTGTACTGTACACAGGTTTTATGTTTTCAAGAATACAAGATACATGACAATAAATGAGGTACAAGCAATCCATCAGGGGGGCGACCTGAGTAAAAAAATATTGGAAATTTATAATTGAATATAAAAAAGTGTTCATGTCATTTTGTAAGAGAATTGTTGATATATAATCATCGACATTAAACTTTCTCGTATTAGTGATTCTAGCAATTCGTATGCACGTGGGGTAACATGAAATAAAAGATGGCCACCTAAATATATTCGTTTTACTACAAGATTATTGGCTACTTACGCTAATCGCACGAATACATGTTTCGCCCGTTTTGAACCCCTAATCACACTTCTCCGACTCCAGGAAGAAAATCCTCCATTTACTTCAGCGTCTGCTGTCATGATTTCACACAATAAATGTCATGGTCTCTTAGAAATACATTTAAAGTACACAAAGTATTACAACAGAAGCTCGATAAGTTTAAATTTGCATTAGTTTCCTTTCTCTTAGAGCTGATGCTTTTAGGTATACCCTTTAACACTTACACTTACCGGCTGGTATTTACAATGTTTAAGAGTGTTTTTCTGCAATAACATTATTACCCGTTTTTTCTCCAGCCGTATTATTTCTTCATTTAGTTTATTGATATCATTTGTATTTCACAGTTTCATCAAACGGTCTCCTAATTGATTGATCACTCTGGCAACGCCCAAAGACCTTCGATAAGGGGATATCATATAGGAACATAACAATAAACGCAAACCGTTGGTTCTTGACAAAGACATCGTTTCTCTTTCTTGGAAAAGCTATAGTAACATTGTTTAACCCATTCCCACACAGGGACGCTATGAAAACTTTGGAAAACATTGTGGAAAATGAAGAAATTGCTTGTTACAAGCAATTTCTTCATTATCCACAATGTTTTCTACCCCAAAGGTCAAAGGTTCTAAGGATTTCATCAACTTCAAATTTTCGTCTGCATCTCCTTTGAATTTAGACTGGTCTTAATTTTTATCGTGTTGGAATGGGTTAAGTCGCAAAAACTGCTTTACATAAATATCGGCGGTCCCAAGTCACTTCCAGTCTGATAGAATTATTTAATTGGTCCTCAATTTTTCGATTTACAGCGGTGATCCACTAAAAGAACCCAGATCATTTTAATCCTCGTCATGCTGAATAAAAAATTCTGCCAAATTTTGTTAAATCAAAGGACTGATAGCACAAAAAGCACTAATTTTCAGTTGGTAACTTTTTTTTAGAAATTAAAGATATAAGCAATGCTTACTTTAAAGAGACAAGCAGGAGGTCTAGACAAAGATCAGACTGCACATATGTATAGCTTGATTTTTGTCTGGACCTCCCGCCAAAACAGGAATATTCCGGGTTCAGCATGACAAGAGTTAAGATATTCTTCAAAATACGAACCAGATCCACATGAATATCGTATGTAATAAGTATAATTACGGAAAAAATCCCATGTACAAATTTCCGTTCATTAACTTGGATTCAGTATTGTATCCTTTCAAATTTCTCCTCTTAATTTCTTCATCAACGTAATTGAAATAATATCGTACTAAAGTGAAATCCACTCAAATAATGATTAACTAAATTGTTCGACAGGTAGAGGCAATTCGAAACCTATCATAATTTACCGTTTTATCTCCCAAATTGCACCTTCCGGGAATATTAATATGTCATGATTGTAAGACAAGAAAGTGGCAACGCCAATATGGTGAACATCATTAGCCAATCCTAAACACTATGTTTTCTGTCTAACTGCCAAATCATATCAGACATTAAAAGTCAAGAATTGGACTGCGTTTTCCGAAATAGATGATATATGTTACAAAGTCTGAAACGTATCATCTTTTGTTTTTATAGATATATTTGTCTATATCCTAGAAAACTCAATATTTGTGTTATTTGGTCAACATTTCAGTTGCCATACTAGGCATCAAGACTTATCCTCCCATTTATTGTGTCTTTTTCAAAGCTTTACATTAATCCTTGTCATGCGGAAAAAGTCCTCTTATAATCCATAAAAATCAAATGGCTGAAAATACTGAAATTACCAGTCGCGGAATAATATTTATGTTTGAAATATCCAACGCACAACTCTGGATAAAAGCGTCACACAGGTGGTGTAGAATAAGATCAGTCTGCATATGTGCAGACTGATCTTAATCTACACCTCCTGCGAAAATTGGAATATCACGGGTTCAGCATGACAAGAGATAACGTTATTATGTAAGCAAAAAAAAAAAAGAAATAAACAGGCTCGGCTCGGGCCACAGAACCTATAAGACTTACACAGGGTTAGTTCTTGTCACAAGTCAATAGTGTTTATTATCATGTTTGTTATAGCGGTTTATATCTTGAAAGTTTGTGAAAGCGTGTAATATGAACCCCCTTTTGCTAATTGTTAAACCGTTTCTTTCCTTTCTTTAAAATGGGTGGGAAAATGATTCTTATTAACTACTAGCTTTCGACTTAAAAAAAAACGGATAAGGAACGAATTTTAAAAGAAACAACAATGAAACAAGTCTGCACGCACGTGCATAACGTCGGAAATACAATGACGTTTTAAGATAGCGAACAGTAAAATGAAATTTAAAAATTCGGGGTAAAATCGACCCGAAACAAACAGATATCCAATCTGAAAATTTAACTGGCACATCAGTGTAAATATATCTCAGTGAAAAACTATCAGTAAACAGAGACAATAATACACAGCGTAATCATGGAATAGTTCACTGAAAAAAGCATAACATTGGGCGAGTAAAATGTCGTAAATACAGCTTGATCAAAGCTGTATTTACGACATTTTGCTCGCCAAACGATGATGAGAAAACCATCGGTTCTCCGGGTAACTTACCATAGTTATATTTTGATTTATATCTGTTTGGCGTTTCGAAATCAGTCACTGAATCCATCTGTATCATTTTAATTGACGGATCGCTGACCACGCCCACTGACCTTCGACAGGATGTTCGACTTCGATACTAAACGACTTTAAAATTTATGATCAGGGACAAACATAAAAAAGGTAAAATGATTGGTTGGCGACCTAAACGTCGTTGCTACAGCTTGAATAAGTCGCCAAAAACAATGATTTGATTGGTTTATTTATTTTTGATTGACAGTCGTGATCAGTCAATGAGGGACATTCTTGGGTTATCTTTCTTGAATTCTATCCAGAAATACATTGGTCCCGATCAGTGTTTTACTTGGACTTTATTCTAGGTTTTCTTGCACTGTATGGGTTTAAGATCAGCTGTTTATTGCAAACTTTAGAGCTGGAAAATCCGTTTCATTTTAAAAATACATTTCTATGTTATTTCTGAACCCTAAACTAACGCCATCGAGAGATTTGTATTTATAATAAAACTAGAAAAGGCAAATAAAAAATCGCAACTTCCCCATACCGAACAAGGATAAAACAAAGGTAATGAAGTGAAAGGACCAATGTATATTTTGGCACACCTCTGATTTAATGGTCACAGGGCAAAGGGAAGATAACACAGGAATGTCCCTCATTGGAACAAAATACTGATACTTTTCCCAAATTTAGTCAGCACTAGTGTGATACTGTTTTAAGAGACAATAATTATGCACCGTAACATAAAATGTCCCCTTTTTAAATGGCTTTCACAGAGACAGCTGAATTGTTCGTTTTGGCTTCGCGGGTCGTAATAAAATCTATCTTTTATGGATGCTTGGTGAACGATATCATCATAAATCAATGGTATTCCAAAAACTGAAATGCAATTCAAAATATTTGGCATAAGTTCTCATTCTCATGTACTGCTTATTCAAAACTTCTGACCTATTATCACATCTTATTCCAAAACAACTTAATGAACCAGCTCCGGGTTATCGTATTTTTTAATAGAAAAATCTAAAGAATACGAAATATGCTGGTTTTTTTTTTTTTTTTTTTTTTTTTCATTGAAATTTGGATGTTTAGATATGTATAATGGCGATCCTGAATATTATATTCGATTCAGTCTCGGAATCAATTGACCAATCGAATCGTTCATCTTTACTATGAGTGAACTTTGAGCCCCAACATTGGCCGACATTTAAATGTCTTAACTACAGATTATTCAAACCTTAGTTATGACGTTTTGATCTGCAACCAATCATTCTATGTTTCAAGTTAATGTCATAAATTTTGAAAAAATAATGCCGTTTAATCCCATTCCCACACAACAAAATTTTAGACTGGTCCAAATTGGAAGAAGTTGCAGACAACACTATTTATTTGGAGGAATTTTAAAAAATAATCTTCGTCTGTAGAAGTAGAAAACATTGTGGATAATGAAGAAATTGCTTGTTACAAGCAATTTCTTCATTTTCCACAATGTTTTCCAAAGTATTTTTTCTTGGGGCGTCAAAAAGTGCCATTGTGAGATGGGTTAATAAAGCAGTGGAACCTCCTCTTTCAGCTGAGTGAGCATTGGACAGAGAGCCGTCAATTGTTTAACTGATATTTCATGAGACCAAACTATTAAGGTGTTAATGGCAACGGCGGCTTCAATGCCAACAATTAAAAAACGCGACATGTTTAGAATAAGCGAACACGTTAAGACGTAATGAAGCTATCAACGAGCGACCGTCACATGGCACTATACATATAGCATGTATTCGTACCGTGTAATTGGATTCTTTTACGTAAATGTATTGTTTACGGAATTTTTGGATAGTGTATGATAACAATGTTCGAATCCACAATCATAATGGCACACTGTTACATTTACCGAAGTCACTGACGTCAAAGGAATTTGGGATTGTACAAAACACACACACACACACACACACAAAACGAATCGCTGGCCCTACCCACTAACTCCGGTATCTATTGACTACAGATAGGAGGTTCCAATTCGTTATCAAGCTGTGTTTAAAGATTTATAACCAATAACATATAACATAAAAATAAAAACTGTTGATTAACGACCTTAACGTCGTTACTTTTCCTTGGATAAGCTGTAGTTACGACGTTTAAGTGGCCAAACCAACAGAAATGATTCATATAAATATCGGTAAATGTTGGAATTAAGATATCACTTCCAGTCTATACGATTAATTGATTGATCTATTGCTTCTTTGATTTACAGTCGCGGTCGGGTAAATGTGTCCGTTATAGGAATTCCCCGTTGTAAAACGACTTTTCAGCCGTGAGCGAAAGAATATAATCAACCTATTACTAGACGTCCAAATTGTAGACTGGTCCAAATTGAAAGAATTTTCAGGCGACAGTTTTGAGTTGATGAAACGTTAAAAGTCTTTGTCTTACTGGGTAGAAAACATTGTGGATAATGAAGAAATTGCTTGTCACAAGCAACTTCTTCATTATCCACAAAGTTTCCCCAAGCATTTTTCTTGAGGTTCGTAAAAAAGTAGGATAGTTCGGGAAAAGGTTAACCACTAATATCTGACGGAAAAGGCACTGAAGAATACATTGTCCGATTCAAAATCAAAAATAAGGATGATTATATTTTAGATGCATTACAAAACTTTGTATTAAATTTGAACCGTAACGAAAAAAATGGATATACATTGTTCGATACAAAATCAGAAATAAAGAATATCATTGTGTAGTTTTGTTACAAAACCTTGTAGGAAAACTGGTAATTCATTTGAACGAAGGTCGAGAGATTCGCGATATGAATCCAGTGAAAGGTTTCGTATCAACACTACATCATAGTATTCCATCTATTGTGTACCAACAATTAACCAATCGCTGGGCCCGCCAGCTTGTTCCATTAGCTACGCCCATCAACTCCGACAAGAAATCCCTCTTCGATTTTGATCGGCGTTATTCAATAAAAGTTATCACCTGTAGCGTGTGACAAAAAACTAGAATGGTTGGTTGGCGACCTGAACGTCGTAACTACAGCTTGAATGAGTCGCCAAACCACCAAAACTGTTTCACACAAATGGCGACCAATGTTCGAGTTCAAATCTCAATTCCGGTTCGAATGATTGATTTGAATGGTCGATAAATTCCTTGATTGACAGCCGCGATAAATCAATTTTTGACTATAACAGAAAAGAGCTCACGAAATCTTCCTTGCAATCTTAATAACGTTATTTTTGGTGTGACGTCATTATACCACGAAAAACTCCTTATCTCAGCATGTCCGTTAAGGGCGATTTTGTTCGAATATTGGTTGTTTTATTCACTGTATTTATTTTATTATTAACATGTTTTATTTCGTGTATTCATTTGTTTTATTTATCTATTTATTTATTCATTGAATGGTGGTGTTATCTGTAAAACGGAATCTTTTATAAGATGAAACGAGTTTTACGAGTACAAAGCCGATACCCTATGTGCCTTGCTAGACTATTGCATATTGTTTTGTTATCAAATCTTAAATGCTGAAAGTACTGGAATTCCATTGATAATCTTCAAAGCCAGTTTTGTCGAAAAACAAGGTTATATTTAATGATTTAATCCTAAAATATATAGATCATAGCCTTCGGGTACTATTCGCCAATCGCTAAACGATTAATGGCTTGAAAGCGACTATTAACTTTCCTTACAAGTTGGATTTTCATATGTTTATAGTCTACCTGTTTCGTGGTTGAAAGAGAAAATGATCTCATTTGTATTCGAAATGATTTCTAAGGAATAAATATTTAAAACGGAAAATGATATATATCAAGAAAAAACGAGCCGTATAGCTTCAGCTTAACCAATTCCCACACAATCCCTCCTTTTTACACTCCTTGAGAAAATAGTTCTAGAAAAAAATGTGGAAAATGGAGGAACTGCTTTTACAAGCAATTTCTGCATTTTCCACATTTTTTCTATCCAGAGAGATAAAGACTTTAAAAAATCTTAACAATCTGAAATTGACTTCTTTGAATTTGGATCAGTATAACGTTTTACTGGGTGGGAATGGGTTAAGAGTTGTTATCCTGTAACAGTAACCGTTCGTATTTGCGTGTCCAGTTTAGCGTTATGTAGAATTCTCTAGGTACATTCAGTTCGATAATCAATTACCCAAAGGCAGTGAGAACAAAAATTTCAGGCTCTATGGCTGTCTAACGGACAAATTTCTCACTCAAAGAATTGTTAAATATTCATTAAATCAGTTGAGAGAATTCAATATACTATAAATGAAGTTTCTAAAAATAGAACCCTTATATCCTCGCGGTATGGGTTTTCGTCCTAATAATGGGTTTTCAGTTTTGCGGTTACAAAAATCTATTGTATTAAAGAATTCCTGCATATAATATCAAAGTATATTCTCTTTAGTTTTTTTCTTCCTTCTAAGCTTTAATGCATTGTTATGAATATTCTTTTGCTGTTTACGATTCTGGTCAAGATTTTTGGGGTCAGTTAAACAGCGTCATATGTTTTCGTCCTATTTTATAAAAGGGCCATTTACGGATGTTGAAACAGGATTTGAATATAGAAACCAGTCATTTTCTAAAATACAATGATTTACCTTTCTTCATATGTATATTTTTTAAGTAACTGTTACAAAATAATTATATACCAACCAATTTGCAAACGGTAAAACAATTTCGAATTTTGAACCTGTTATTCCGTGCTAATCCTAACCTACATAAAAAAAAGGGCACCTAATTTTGAAAAAAAATTAATACACTTCCCCAACCTTTGCACAAGGTTTGTTGAGAATGTACTTATTCATTTTGTAAAGCATGCAAAGAATTTATAGAGTTAGAAGGGAAATATGTTCAAGAATATTTAAGGTATTTTTTTGTTAAAAACGCTGTAAGGACTGGTAAAATATAAGAATCATCTAATCTTCATTTGGAAAAAGAAGCTATTTATACTAGAGAAAACCACTTGATAGTCAAGTGACATCAAAATTTGTATGTCAAATCACCAATCAACATAGCTAGATTTTATAAGATTCTTCTAGATTTATTTTAATTGGAGATATACAAAGGTCGAAAAACAGACTTAGCAAAACACATAAAAAAGAAGCAGCTCACACTAAAATAATTCTTTTGTCGATTAAATTGACCTGGGACATTTGTGAAAGACTTATTGGGATAGCTATGTTTCTAAACTAATTTCAGACAACGAAAAAATCTGTTGTACAACAACCTTTCCTCACAAAATAAGTAAAACATTAATTGGTGTGAAAACATATGACGGACGAAAACATATTCCACAACGATACGGAGTGTGTGTATGTATTTCCGTTTATTTATCGTCGCTATCGTAGCACATGCCCATATGAGCGACGCCCCCAGAAGACGGTTAGTTGTTACGGAGGATGGTGCAAGGATACGGGACGGAACTGCTGAGAGCCCCTCCTGGTTCTTTAACGTGCTCGGTGGATAGCACCGTCACACAGGGCCTCGGTTTAACGTCTCATTCGAAAGACAATTAGTTTGTTAGTTGATATGGTCAGCCTAGGGGTCGAACCCGTGATTTTGAGGTTTGAAGTCAAGTGCTCTACCAACTGAGCTAATCGGGCTGACACATGGAGTGTGCTGCAGTGTCGGGAACCTTTATATGCGTTATTTGAACATCCGTTTTGGGGGTGGGTGTCTTGGTAGCGCAGAGGTTAAAAACGTCGGACATTGGGGCGATAGGCGGCGTTGCCGTAACCACATAGGTTCGAATCCCGTAAGAGTCAACTTAAAACTTTGTATAGATCCTTCTGTCAATAATTTCAGAATAGCCTGCTATGAAAAGCTTCCCTGAAAGGGAAAAGTTAAAGACTTTTCAAAATCATTTCATGTTAGATATGAAGTAATTTTGAAATGTATGTTCGCTTTTTGCTCGACAAAGCTTTCCATAACGGATGACCTATTATAAAAATTTGGATAGATTGGTCTGTAAACAATTTTTACGAAGATTTCGTAATTCCTTTTAAATTATGTGAATGGAAAATTGGGTCGATTTTTGAATTAGAAAAAGAGCAAGACTGTCGTCATTTAAAACCTAATTCGTAGTTGGGCGAGCAAAATGCCATAAATACATCTTGATTACAGCTGTACATGTATTTACAATATTTGATCGCCCAATGACGAATTGTTTCAGCTAAGCGTCTCGCGCATTTTTTAGAACGCCATATCATAGAAGATTTTATTGTGTGATATCACATTTTCATTAACAAAGTTTGATCTCGGGGAACTTAATATCATCCCATCATGAATTGTAACAAATAAAAAAAACAAAAACCAAGATGTTTCGCTGAAGTTCATTTACCGGGAAACGCTGATATCAAATCAATAAAGTCCAAGATAGAGGGATAAATCATATTTCAAATAAAAGAAAAAACAATAAACTTTGTTGGAGTTCAAATTCGTTTGAATCAAGAACCAACAACATGGTTGAATTGACGAATAGTAACTATCAATTAAAATATCAATTGACCAATGAAATTATTGTTTTAGAACTGTGATTTCCGTCATATATGTTAAGGCTGTTTCTTGATGGTTTATTGACTTAAATGTCATAACTACAGCTAATAAAAGCTGTAGTAATGACGTTTAGATAGCCCATCGACGATTAGCTTTTTATTTTAACCCATTCCAACACAATGTCGCTTTTTGACAACCCTCAAGAAAAACAATTTGGAAAACTTTGTTGAAAACGAAGCAATTCCTTCATTTCAACAATGTTTTCTATCCAGAAAGATTAAAAAATCTAAAATTTCATTAACCTTAAATTCGTCTATAAATTGGACCAGTCTAAAATGTTTCCGACTGGTAATGGGTTAAGTCCCACGTCACATATTTACAAAATGATGATTTTTATTACCTCAGTTGAACTGTCATGTCGCAGGTCAGTTGGCAGGGCCAGCGATTCGTCAGTTGTGAACTAGACTAATTCAATATGTCCTTTACCCGTTTATCTCGACCTATTTATAAAGCTATTCCTTAAAACAATCCGTGTTCGTAAAGAATGTCATCCTAATGCATCATTGTTTTGTGTGAGTGGATTTTTTTTTTGGGGGGGGGGGTCTTCAAAGTTCAAAATTACCTTTTAAAAGACGGCAGATTTCAAGACTGGTTCAAATTGAATCGTACTCAAACGGTTATAAATATTAGATATAGTAGACAGCTTTTTGGCAAAAGGAGATAATACCTGTGACAATCAATCGTAACTTCTTCCAATCACCATACGTGAGTGCAAATGGTGATAAAAAAAATTAATTTAATACATTTAATGAAAGGCAAAATCGACATTAAATATGTCTTTGGCCATTTACATATAGAAAAAGAAATATGGCTAAGACTTGGTTTTAACATGAACATCACTGCAAAATGGAAAAAAAAGTGAAACAACAATAAAGCGAAGAGATACAAACAAATCGTTGCATTCTATGTATATCCATTTACCTAAAATAGCAATGATACTGAAACGGTTATCGGATTAATAAATCGTTTCGAATCTTAAAAGATTCTAATAAATACTTGCAAACTTTAATCAAAACATTACTTTTAGAACTTGACATAAGATTATTGAACTTAAAGATGTTGGGCCATTGGATGTTTTTTAAGTATTTTTTTCTTAGGTCAATATATTTAGGACAACAAAGGAGGAAGTGGTATTCATTTTCGATAACTTTTGTTCTACAAACATTACATAATCTTTCATCTCTGGTAAGGTTTAAAAATCTCCCAGCTTCAATTTGTAAATTATGACTACTTAGTCTGAATCTTGCGAACGTTTTACGAAATTTTGGATTTTTCAATTTATCTAGATATGGTTCATACTCAAAATTTTCTTTGTAACCGTGATATGATGAAAGTTTTGGGGAATTACAAATATAGACATTCCATTCTTGAATAAATTGGTCATGGAGTCTTATCTTAATACTATTGAAATTTATCGATCGGTTATTTTCAAATCTAAGATTACTAAGTCCAAGATGATCTAACACCGAATTTATCCTTTTTGACCAACAATTTCTATTCGTGTTTTCACATTGATCTACGTAAGTTTCATACAGGATTGGGACATTTCTATTCATTATCTTAGTCCAAAATTTTAATGCTCTTTGCTTGCAAATGGTTGATAAAGGTAATCTGCCAAATTCTCCCAAAACTGCAAAATTTGGTGTTTGTTGCTTTACTCCTAATATTCTTTTTAAAAATTTCATATGTAACTTGTCTACATCTTTATGGTTATACACTCCCCAGACCTCTGCTCCATATAGCATAACATAACATAACATAACATATCTTTTATTACACCCAAGTATACAATTTATACAATATTGGTACAACCATAGAATCAAAAAGTGATAATGTGTTTTCACATCCATACTAACTTTATCTAGCAAGGAAAGTAAAGAGTTATATGCCTTTAATGCTTGATCATTTAAACATTTGACAGCTTGATTAAAACTACCAGTGTAATTAAAGTTGACACCTAAATATGTAAAGTTGTTAACAATTTCAATAATCTCTCCATTAATTTCAAAAGTTTCATTGTGAAGAGAAAAAAAATTGCGATTTCTTAATTTCTGAATTAATTGACAGATGGCCATTTAAAAATTGTTTGAGAATCAATTTATTCATTCAGACCAGAAGTGTTAACAACCCCCCCCCCCCTCTTACTTCAATTGACCAATCGCTAGCTCCGCCATTACAACGTTGGCCCCGGCCATTGACTCCAACAGGAAGTCCCGCTTCGAACTTAAACGGCGTCATATCGCAAAGTAGCATGTAACAAAAAAGTAGAATACATGTAGTGGGTTTGCGACTTCAACGTCGTAAATATAATTTGAATAAGCTGTAATTACGACGTTTAAGTCACCCAACCAACAATAAAATTAAACAACAATAGCGGCCAATGTAGGAGAAAAAAACTCAATTCTGGTCTGAATACAATTTCATTGGTCGACTGGTTATTTTATTGACAGCCGCGATTGATCAATTGTGTAATAAATCTTCGCCGTAGATATAGATAATTCAAGCAGTAATTACAATGTTTGGGTTTTCTACAAACGATATACTTTAGATACTATTGTAGTACGATACCTCCGCCAAAATGTCATACCAAAAGTTAGTTGAAACGGTCTGAAAACTCGCAAGTGGATATAATCCGTCACTTTTTGAGGAAAGAAATCCCAAGACAGCCTATATGTGCGATAAAGTGCCTACCAATCATCGCATTACCGAAGAACAACATTTCAAACTTGTCCTAATTGAAAGCAGTTGCATAGGCATTTTCAAAATGAAATAATTTTCAATGATTTTTCTAGGCATGAAACAACGTAGACAATGAAGAAATTGCTTTCAACAAGCGATTTCTTCAGTTACCACAATGTTTTGCAAAACTCTTTCTCTAGGTTCGTAACCAAGAAGGATTTAATTTCATTTTGGTCATATAGCCCTTTTCGAACGATAGGGTTCACGCCATCTTTTCTAGGGGCGAACAAGTTTGCTTCTCGATTATAGAGTATTCGCATACTTGCTTCCCTCGTTACAAAATTTGGTAATGCGCCAAACCAATCAACGTAAATAAATTCAATAACAGAATTAACAATTATTAGATTTGCACAGCCGATTGATAGACATAGAAAACTCGAAATTCTCCACAAATCCCAGCTGCAGCGTATACTCTGACAGAATTTCAATTATTCTTTACTCTTAAGATTTTCTTTCGTATTACTAATTAAATATTTGTATTATCCGAAGTCGTATTTTTTTGTTGTTGTTGTTGAAATGAAAGCATTGAAATTATTGATGGTGATCGCCCCGGTTAGCAGATTTGTTAGAGAGATGTTTGCATTTGGGTGTAAAAAGGAGTTTTTACATAGCTAATCTAATTAAGTCTCAACCCTATTTACTTCCTTCAGGAAAAGGCTTCGGGAAAGGGTTTGGAAAACATTTTGGGCAATGAAGAAATTGCTTGTATCAAGCAATTGCTTCATTATCCACAGTATTTCTATCAAAATGACAAAAGAATAAATAAAGTAAAAATAAATTAAATTCCATCGCTTTGAAATTGTCGTCTGCAGTTTCTTTCAATTGGGACCAGTCCAAAATTTTGTCGCGTGGTGTAAGACAGGATGTTGTTCGGTTCAAGTGAAGGGAGCACGACCCCCAGTTCGGCTAATAATTACAGTGAAAACATGGTAAGTGATTTGCGTTTCAAAGATGGTCGAGTAGCTAATGTCTGAATTTTAAAATTTTTATTGTACATGTTAATGTCCTGGTTTGAAAAAATGACAGGCAGTCATGGTTAGGTGCACCTGCCGACCGCGGTTTTACTGAAATACTACTGACAGTGATTTTAAACCAAATTTACTTAATCGAAGGCTTACTAGCTTTCAAGATCCATACTATGCAACCTTTCTAAGATGATCCTTTTCCCATGACAGTCTACTGATAATTAAGAAACTTGGACAATATCGGATTAGTAATTCATTAAGAATTATTCCTTACAAGAAACAAATGACAGATTCTGGTGATTTGAATAAATACGATCGGGAAAAGCCACATTGGGGACAACAAATTTATTTTACTCAATTTGATACTCACCGAAAGTTATAACCCCAACAACGCCTATGTGAATTTAATAGGCTTTTCACTGTCTAGTATGAAGTTATATATATATCTTTCATTTCTATTTATTTCACTCACGATCACTGTAAGGGTTCGTTTTCTGGTAAGAGGTTTGAAGCTTTTCAAAAGTTAGATAAAAATAATAATTTCAGGTAAGGGTCAAGGTTATTATCTGTATTTCGGAGTATATGTGAATAAATATGTATTTCCGAATATAAGTACCAATGTCGTAGTAAATGACGGATAGCTGGTCCCGCCAACAGACTCCTGAAAGGAAATTCCAATTCGATATCAAATGGCATTATTTTGCCAAACGTACGACCAGTACCATGTAACAAAAGAATAAAACGGTTGGTTAGCGACCTGCACGTCGTAATTATAGTTTTAATAACTTTATTTAGGTCGTCGGAGGCGCCACACCAACAAAAATGCTGCACATAAATATCTGCAAAAAAAAGGAGTTCAAACTTCACTTCCGATCTAAATGAATAATTTGATTGATGTATTGATACTTTGAATGACACCCTGAGATTGGTGAATTGACGTTATGTTGCTATCAATCAAAAAATCGGTTGACAAATTAAATTTTCTCTATAGACTGGAAGAGAACTTTGACCTCCGCCATTTAAATTGCTTTGACTATTTAAATTCCTTTACGACGTTTCTATGGTAACCTACGATGCGCCCTAAACTTTGTGTCCCTGACCACAGCGGACACGACAAGGTATCCGACAATTGGAAGTTCTGCCACAAGTAATATTCATTTAAGAGATGAAGAGAATATTTTTTGTTTTCATGGAGGTATGAACCTAAAAACCTAATCACACTGTATGAATACGCGAAGCGGATTCATACAGTGTGTGATTAGGTTTTTTGGTTCATACCTCCATGAAAACAAAAACTATTCTCTTTATTTCTTATGATTTAATAGCATCGAGCGAAAAAAATAAATAACTTTACAAATTTTGAAACCTTTTTGTATGGGACTATTTTGTTCGGAAGCATACAAAATCGCTGCGTGCTCCAAATTTTGTTCATTGAGTTATTAATAATATTTTTCGACCAATCAAAACGCCTGATTTTGATAGACGAAACTAAAAATTAAATTATTAAAGGAATGAGTTAAGTTAATTTTCGTCATAAAACTGAACGCCACGAAAATTTACTATTCCTAGGATATCAAAAAAATATATCTTTTCTTAATGAATGTTTCAAATATCTTGCAGTTTCTATCCATCCATCTCCTGGTTCGTTGTCAAGATGGTTTATGGTTTGGCACAAAACAATAACGGAAATGAGTTCTACAAGCGCTGGCAAATTTGAGACAAGCACATTTCCGAATCGTGACGATGATGTTTTTCTAATGATTTACAAAACTATCCGTCCAATCGATGACAAGAGAATGTGGGGGATGATTTATGGAGTGTCACTGACTTGAAGAGGCCTTTCTTCAGGCGAAGCTTGTTTTGTTTAATATGCAGGGCTATTTGATAATTCTTTTTTTTTTATCTCGTGTAAACCATCCAAAGGCATAACGGTAATGGTTTCAAAGATCTAACAGTGCAGTATTTGAATATATATTTTTCACACGTGTGCTTTGATTTCAAAATACAGGACAACGTGGCTAAAATATCACTTACAAAGGAGCCAATCAAGAGTGAAAGTCACGTGCATATATTGCTCACCTAAGATTGTTTATAAATGGATTCCATGGTCAAATAAGTAAACACACGGTTTCGTCACTGTCGGTCTCGGTTGGCTGAACTGTACTTACAAACAAAGACTTTTTAAATCAAAACAGCGACTGTGATGTTTTTACCAATTAACGAATTTCGGTTACTTACTAAGTATTCTCGGTTTATAAGCCACGAAACTTTAACTTTTCAAACTGCGTTATGTGAGCCTATTTGCACATACGTGCAGGCTGATCTTTGTCTATACCTCTGCCAAAACAGAAATATTCTGAGTTTAGCGTGACGATTGATTGACCGAGTGGGGATTCAACGCCACTTTTATCAGTATTTCAGTTATATCGAGGCGGCTGAAGCATCTAACCATTCCTGGTATTTCTCACACCAGTACTACTACTACATCCTGTATGAGCCTCCAGCTGCTCATTACGATTATATACCAATTTGTGGGAGACACATGTCGGAAAGTATATTTGCTGCAGCCGGGGATCGAACCTGCCACCCCATGACTAGGAGTCCTGCGCGCCTTAACTGTGCTATGGCCGCGGTATTAGCGTGACAATAGGGTTAAGCGTCAATACTGACCGTATGTTCGAAAAAATCAAATCGTTCACTGTATATTGAATTTATTTTCATTTTGTATCAGAATATCTGAATAACATGCTTTCCACTAGTTTTGAAAAGAGTATTTTCTACAGGATATTTAGATTATGCGCTGAAGACGGTCATTAACATAGAATAGACAAATAGACCCCTTTGTCCTATAATTATGTTGTCGTTTTTGTTGTTTATGTTTTTTTTTGGGGGGGGGGAGGGGGAGGATGATCCATTGAAGGACACTGAACCTTGTGCAGCAGACTATTTAGCAAGTGTAGCTGCTTTGCTTCACGATTGCGGAAATTAGTTAATTCAATGTTAACACAACTACGACAGCTAAATATCCTTTTCGTGACAATCTTGTTTTCTTTTCGCTATATCAAGACATTGACTGTATCCATATAACTCCGAATATGGATGGCGTTTGAGTGATGTAGTTTCTTCGTATAACTACGTATTTTTGCCTTTAATACTCTTTTAAAACAAGATAGCGATATATGGAGAACTCCCCAGGTCGCCACAGGGAATTCCATAGGCGACAATTCTGACGCGCCCTTTTTCCCTCTGTCCTTTTACGATTATTTTAGCGACCAACGATAACACAAGATTGCTCAGTTCGCGTTTTCAGCTTTCTCAGTCATGTCCGTTCTCTGACCTTCGACGAGAAGTTTGTGAAATCAAGGATTTTGACCCCCAAAAGATGTAATATGATACACAAAGACATACCCAAAAAGCACCATGTAGTGTGTTCAGAATTGAAAACGTTAATAAGCATCGTTTAGACTAAAGCAACGTCATTTGTGAAAATTTGGGAGCTGAAACTGTTTAGAACGACTAAAGCTACATTTTTACGAGTTTGACCTTTTGGGGGGGGGGGGAGTTTTCCAAAAGCTTATTATCTCGCATGCGAAATTCATGGTATTCTGATGACGTAATCAGTGGTTGATGACGTTCAGTATTGCGCAATGAACGAAAGCAGAGCTATATATCAAAAAAGAGTTTATCATTTGATTAATTTCACTGTTTTAATCTACCGAGAAATCCCGATAATCCGTCGAGAAGCCATTTTAAAGTATTCTAAAAAATAAATAATCTTACGAGAATTTTGTTTCAAAAGAATTCAAAACCGGAAAAGACTTTAGACTTTAAATGGATTTCATATAAAAGAACGAGTTATAGTGTTACGCTTTGCACTCATAAGAATTTTGGATGGCTACCCTTGTGCTGTATATGTACCACCGCCGGAGGAATCTTAACAAATTATAGATGCGCCAGTTATAGTAAGTGATCAAAGGTCAATTTTGTCTATACCCGTATACACAAAATTGAATTCTGATCACTCACTGTAAGTGGCGCATCTTTAGATGCTGGCAAGTTATTTAGCGGATAATGATGTTTAAAGTGACTGTTAACATAAGTGGAATTAAACCTATGACAATCTTTTTAGGGTTGATGATGAGTCATAAAACATAGAAACTAGGAATGGACATTCTTATGGTGTACCGTTAGGGTCAAAAGCTGATTTTCATTCATGTGAAAATAAATGAACGCGTACACACGTAAATGATAAAGGTACGCGCAGATAGTTTCAGCTAATGCACTCAAAGACTCAATACACTCAAATTTAAGAAAGATTGTTTTTCAAGTATTAATTTAACGAATCGATTGTAGGTATTTTGTAGAGACTTACACTTAAGATTTCTATATTTCAAAAAGACCTCACTTAGTCAGTTACAAAATTACTTGTTTTTGTGACCTTGACATCGTTCTTTTGACCTTGCATTACTATTCAAATACTTTACACATAGGATAATGCATGGCATATATGTATGTGCGTATGTCCGGGAACTGTGTACCAAGATCTTAAATCTAGTTGAGTCGCTGTTCAACAAAAGAAACCAAATTCCGACTTTAATATTCTCGGCTGTGGGCAATGGTTTTCTGATAAGAGAAAACAATGGATTTCTAAAGTATTAAGGTAGTCTTAAAGGGATGAACAATAACTTATAGTTATACAAATACATTAATATTTCGCAGAATCTATAAAACATATTCTTCTGCGCTTTACAATAGTGTTGAAACAGTTTCCATCTCATGATTTTTAGGTAATGTGTTTGTTGAATAGATTTTTTTCCCTAAATGTTGCTTCGTTTTGTACGCATTGCAATACTGTTGGTACGAATTCCGTAATCTTTGACCAGCGCTGAATGAAGAACTATAGGCAAGATTTTGTCCTTGGAATCGTAGAAAAATCATAATCTGAAGATCTTAGTCTATATTGAAATTTAAATATACTAAATTAAGATTTAGCAGTTCCACGTTTTACGCTGAGCGCTAGAACGATGCGAGAATTGGTAGCAAATGCAGAGATTTTAACAAATCTTGAATTTGTAGTAAGAATTTCATAGCGACTCTTGCTGCATTGGTTTGGACCTTTTGAAGTTTTTCATTGAGATAGTTGGGTATGTTTGTAAAAAGGCCGTTACATATATTTAGATGTTAATGTAGAAGTCCATTTACTAAAACTTCTCTGAGGATTTCGTTGTCAAATAGCGATGAACAGACGTGTTATTTCTTAATTGACTCTATTTCAATATGTTTATTAAAACTCAGTTGTCTTTCGGGATAGAGAAGTTTGTGGATAATATGAAAATTGCTTGGCTATTCCTTCATTTGCCGCAATGTATTCCACCGCTTTCTTCTTGAGGTGAGTAAAAAATCGGGGTTATTTCGTAATGGATTAATATACTTAAGATTCCTTTTTCAATCACCAAGATTTTAAAAAAAAAAGAAAATAATATACGAAACTAATCATGTCACCTTGACCGATACAAAAAGGAGAAATCACTTACCGTATAGGGGAGAGGCTCATGGCTCATGGGCCTCGCAGTCGTTATGTAATCTCCTAGCCATGTCGAAATTTATATAGGGAATATTACAACAGTGTCTTTTTCTATTTATTGTTATCATTTTCGAGAATCGTGTGCAGGTATTTTTTATTGGATGAGACCGAATGTCCAATTCAATAAAAAATAACTACACACGATTCGAGAACACGATAACAACAAATAGAAAAACATACTGTTGTTATATTCCTTTTATTATATACCTTTTAGGACATGATATTAAGAAAAGTCTCTTAAATGATTAAGAAATAACCAAATTTCCGAAAAAAGAAACCGAACGTCAGTTTACAAAAAAGTAGTCTGTGAATAACGGTACTCGAGGAATACGGTTTTTTGGTACACGGTACACGCCGAACATGGATTTTTTTTTTATTATTATTATTTTTTTTTATTATTTTTCATTATTTTATTTTATTTATTTATTTATTTATTTTTTATTCATTATTTTTTTGTCGAGTTGTATTAGATAGCAAAATTTTAATCCATATCTTTTATAGGTATATAATAAAAATCGATATTCAAGTGATAACACGCAGTAACTGTTTTTCGATTGCATAGTTATTGATGGCATCCTATCACAGAGAAGTCGAAATGTAACCTAGACTATTCACCGTGCATTAAAAGTTGCAAAAAAAAAGAGAAAAAACCTACAAAAAACGGTGGAATCTCTCCGCTTATTTGGTGCCATTAAAACTCTTAATTAAATTCGTGTCTTCACAGTTTAGATTCATTTTCCTTTCTTATCAGACAAACCGTCTCTTTTGATGAACTAGTTTTATGAAACACCAAGTTATTAACCCATTCCCACTCAAGCCCTCCTTTTCACGCGCCTCAATTATAGAGCTTTGGAAAACATTGTGGAAAATGAAGAAATTGCTTGTATCAAGCGATTTCTTCATTATCCACAATGTTTTCTTCCTAAAAAGACGAAAAAAATTAAAATTCCATCAACTTGAAATTGTCGTCTGCAACTTCTTTCAATTTGGACAAGTCTAAAAATTTGTTGTGTGGGAATGGGTAAATGTAAATAAGTGATAATTTTTTAAGTTCGAAACTAACAGAGGTCAGTAGTTTGGAAGGTAGAAACGAATGTTTTTCATTCAAATTAACTGAAAACACCAGTGCAAGATGATAATGAAAAGTCATTGTTAGAAATGCACGTTTCTTTATATACCAGGCAAAACACATGATTCATTTTGTGCATAGGCCTATATCATGTCCACAGTTTCTTAATTTCTGAACTCAGAAAGGTAATCGGGCATATGTGTTCAAAAGCTTTAACATTGAAATACTTAACATGGAGTGAACAAATAATGAACTATACTCATCACCCTTCTTAAACATGAAACTGACGGATTGCCTCTGTCATTCTAAAAGTCGAATGACTAATGAAAACCTTCATTTTAGACCTAAAATGAGCATAAATGGCGTTTATGTTGGTTTTCCGATTCAAACTTTTTTAATCTGTTTAGGTCGCCAACCACCCATTTTATTCTTTTACTTATTATTTGATTTTTCATTCATTTATCTATTTGTTCCATGTTACTAACTTTACATTTTGCAGAACATTCTCCAGTCGATTTTAACCCTTGTCATGCTGAACCTGGAATATTCCGGTTTGGGCAGGAGGTATAGACAAAGATCAGCCTGCACATAAGTGCAGTCTGATCTTGGTCTATATCTCCTGCTTGTACTTTTCCTGCCAGATACGTTATGAAACTTGTTTTCAAGAGAAAAATTGATTATTGATCAACAAGTACTATCAGTGCTCTAAGTCCTTTGATTTTAATGCGATTCCGTAATGGATTGTATACAGCATGACAAAGGTTAAGTGGGCGTGACCAGCGATCCGTCAACAAACCTTTTTTTACATGTAACTGACTATAAATGAGCCTTTGCGTGACATTTCCAACAATTTCGCAGGTGCGTGACTCGCACACATTGAGCACCCTGGACAGCCATTCGGGGCAATTAGAATATTCGCTGATTGTTTGAAGAAGCTTTGGGTCAGCATCTATCTACAGAGCGCAGAGTGAAGACTCTGATCAGACTGTGCAGATGCACAGGCTGATCTGAGTCTTTACTTGGCGCACATGTATAATTGTTGGAAATGTCACGCATGGGCTCAAATTTTATAAAATAACGCCGTTCAATATCTAGGTCGATCTTCCTGTCGGAGGTCAGCGGGTGAGGTCAACGATCGGTTGATTCCTTCTGGACAGCTGCATTTAGTTCAAGCAAATTATTTTCTCCTTTTTCCACAATGTTTTATAAAAAGTATAATATCACAAGGACGTAAAAATCGGGGAATGTACGGGAGATGGTTGAAAATATGCATAGACGTGATCGAGTACTGATACTTTCTCAAGTTGCAAAACTTTCAACATACGTGTTTTTATTACGGGAATTTTCGAAAATGTTTTGAATTTTATAGCAAGTGCAAACATTGCGAAGAATAAATATTTGTTTTCAAGCTTATGATATGCCATAATAAAACGGTAATACACAAAAAGATGGAGTCGATATATTCCAGCTGAAGAGAATATTTTTATACAAGTATTAATTCTTGTTATGCTAATTCCGGAATATTCCTGTTTTGGCAAGAATTAAAGACAAAGACCAGCCTGCACATAAGTGCAGTCTGATCTTTGTCTACACCACCTTCTTGTTTTTTATAGCAGCGTTTGTTTGTGAAATTAAATTTTCGTAAGAAATTAATGCAATTTGTAAGGGCTTCAAGCGCTTTCAGTACTTTGATTAAGAGCAGTCTTGGAAACTTGTTTTTATTCAGCATGATAAGCATTAATTTTAAACAAAAGGCAGTTTAATTCCTCTTCTGTCACCCGGTGGAGGTACAGCACATAGTAAGCGATATTCCATTATAAATACGAAAGAAAGTGAAAGAATGTGAAAAGGAAGAGATTATCTTCGTCTTTTAAATAACAAAGCTAGTAATTGCCAGATTGCTGGCCCAGCCCTCTGACCCCGCTGGTCACGCCTATTGACTCCAACAGGAAGTTACGCTTCGATATTAATCGGCGTTATTTTGAAGAGTTTACAGCCAAAACCATGTAAATAAAAAAAGTAAAATGGTTGGATGATGACTTAGACACCGTAACTACATATTGAATAAACTGTAGTTACGACATTAAGTCGCAAAAGCATCGAAATTGCTTCACATAAATATCTGAGTTCAAAATCAATTTCCGGTCTAAATGAACTATTTGATTCATCGATGGATTCTTTGATTGACAGCCGCGATTTGTCAATTATGAATGTCATCTGATCATGATATTAAGAGGCGTTCTTTCATATGAAATTAAAAAGAAACAAAGAAAACAATTGATATCAAATGTACAAGTAAATTAAATGTACAAGTACCCTACCTGTCAAGTTCCGTGTCATGCACGTTGTTATAAACTGTATCCGCGAAATGAACATGATTTGTCACTCTCTCTGATTGGTGAATATTGTTACGCATCCTGTCAAAAAATCAGCAATTTGAAATTCTATTTTTAGTTAATTACTTTATTCCAGACGGTTTTCTTTACGAAATTCTATTGAGTATTTACATCAGACATCCCCGTTTATTAGTTTTATTTGCGCGACGTTGTTCCGTTCCATCACCCATCACCAATATACCATGAAATAGTACAAATATATCCTCCCTAGCGGAAGAACTATTTTTTCTCTTCGAGTTGCGCACCGATCGAAAAATATTTGATCAAAACTGATGAGGCAGGGACTTTTTATGACCTACAGTTATGATTAGCAAATGAAATTAAACAAATCTATCCAGTCAGCTAATTAATCAAGCGATGATCGATCACGCACGTTCGCCGGCATCGTCAGCAGGTTCCTGTCAAGATATTCCTAGATTGAGTCTGAAATCTGTGATCGATTTGTTGGTTGTTTTTGTGTGCCTACTGCTTGGTTTGTGTAAATAAAAACATTGTTTTAATGTGCAAATGAGCCAATCCTTTTTACTTAGAAGATAAACACGAGTTTGGTACTGTTTTTGAAGATAATGTTGTAGATAGGAATCTACGCCGATCAGACCGATTAGAATAAGACCTGAAAAGTTCAGGGTTTGGAGGATCGGCGACGTAATCGGTAAATTCGGCGTCGTAATCGAGAAATCTTGAGATTTTGCGACCTTATATAGGTGTCCCTATGAGATTGCAATGCGCTTCTAGACTTTTTTGGATTTTTTGGACGTTTGGGGTTCATGTTTTGGTTTTCTCTCAACATTTTGACATGGGCAGACGTATCAACGCTGGCCATATTTATATAGCTCGAGTTAATTTGTAAGACATTGACTGTGTGACGAAAGTAAACTGCATCTTTTTAAGGTGGTAGTACAGTCGGCGGAGAGGCAATGTAGGTCGTTGTAGGATTGGCATTAAAGAAGCAGCCAAATATGTTAGTCAAAAAATTTCTGTGTCATGAAGAATTCGCTTACGCTCATTACAAATATTTAAGGGAAGGCAATTTCTTAGTTGCTTTTTAACATTTTGTAGCTAAAAGAACCGGCAAAGAAATATGTTTTTTTAAAACACCTTTTTGTTTACTGCACTACTGTAACGCACATATCATTTTACCTGTTTCAACATTTAGAAATACAACCAAAGATGTCAATAAGTGTCATTAAATTTACCATTTGTGCTAGAGCGCGTCCGCTTTGAACACTATAAACACTAATGAACATTCGCAATAGCCAAGCATAGAATCAATCGATCAATCAAGTCGATCCTTTACCGGAAACGAACTTTAAACCCCGACATTAGCCGATATTTAAATGAAGTATTTTGTCATTCAAGCTGTAGTTACGACGTTAAGGTAACCAACTAACCATTCAAGTTTTTGTTAAATGCAACTAGCTATAAATTTTGCACAATCAGGATGTTTAATTTCAAAGTAGAACATGCCGTCGGAGTCAGTCGGCGTAGCCAATCGGAACTCCTCGTTCAATTCTACGAATCAAAAATTGATTCGTAGAATTGAACGAGGAGTTCCGATTGTCGGCGTAGCTAGCAGAGACTGTGAGCGTGGCCAGCTATCCTTCACTTTATCCAAATCTACATTGATCGAAAGCAAAGGAAATATATTTCACCAAAGAAATATTAATTACAACTTGCAGACAAAACCCCCAACGTTTTTATCAGAATGAGATTAAATTTTCTTGAAACTGTATCAAAGCATAAATGAAATTTTAGACGGTTAAAGAATTCATTGATTTTGTTCTAAAATGATTTCGTACTTCGTGAAGTTAATAAAGATCTCACACGAGGAAATCATGGAATTAATTGAAGTTGCTGTGGTGCTTCTTGCCAATGAGCTATCAATACATTAAAAGCTTTACGACAAATGAAATGAAACGAGAGCAATGAATCTGTAATGATCCCATAATGGTGTAGTGTAAACAATTTAAGTAATAAAATGATAATTAACTTTATATCAAAGGAAATACGCTTTCCTTCAAGACTAGTGAAATACGATGTATATGAAATCTGAATGTAGGGATAAAAAAAATACTCGAAATGGGAGTAATTACAAATTAAGATTTAGAAGAAATCTTTAATGCCCCCAAAGGTGAATATTCAGCTAATACTTTGTCTCTTTGCGGGACTAGTGCCTTGTATCTCCTCAGCAGGCTGCTTCGGGGATGTCCAGGGCGCTTGTCAAAAGTCATAAAACTGCATATTATTATCATTTATCAAAGGCTTAAGGACCTTTTATATTTTTGCGAACTTTTGTTATTGAGAAAGAGGTTCGAACGTTTAACGTCTTTGACCATTGACTTTTTATGGGGACAAAATACCGGGTTGTAATTAGAAATCAAAAGTACGCGCCACTTTGATAAGAGGTTCATTTTGCATTCTGAGGACGTTGTTCAACAATCATAACTGTATAGCCATTTTCAGTAATTGTTTCCTTTTAATCTATGGATTATTTATCATTTGAGAGGCTTTTAACTGAATTCTTTTTTAGTGTGCACATCAAATTATATGAAGAACAGCAACAAGCACCATAATAAAATAGCAAGCTAAAAAATTCAATTCATGTCAAATTTTTTTATTCCAATTGGCTGATACGGCAAGCCTGATGTTTTAACGTCGTCTTTTCTGTTGTTTATATTTTAGTTAGCCTAATTAACAAGTCGCTTGACACGTCCACTGGCCTCCGAGAAAACGTTCTACTTCGATATCAAACGGCGTTATTTAGCAAAATTAGGCCATTTACATGTTACCAAAAAGAAAATAGTTGGTTGGTGACTTAAATGTCGTTACTACAACTTGAATAAGCTGTAGTTACGACGTTTAAGTCACCAACCCATCAAAAATGACAATCAATTTTGGAGTTATCTTCCGCTCTAAAGGGGTGATTTGATTGGGCAATTGATTCTTTGACTGACCTCACTATCCGTAGATTATATCTGCGTCTAAAAGTGACATTTTGAGGGTGTTGCGGGTTTATCTATAAATATCAAATACTTTTGTGAATGATTTTTGTTTGTTTGTTTGCTTGTTTGTTTTTATGTTTTGGTAGGTTTACTGCTTACCAGGCTTAGACATTCAAGACACTCGTGATGTCATAAAATATCATTATAAATGGTTATTTTCAAATTATTGTACCACGTTTCGAGATTTTTTATCCCTCTTCCTTAACCATAATCGAAACTAATTACATTCATCAAAAATACAACAAAATTCTGTATACCGCAACATTGATTTTCTTATTTTGCGGTATTTGTTCACATTTCAATATGAAACAGTGACAAACTACCGTTCTCTGTTAACATAAGTTCTCCTTTACACGTCGAATAAACAGATTTTTTTTAAATTTCCATTTGAATGCATGCTTTTAATGTTCGGCCGATTAAACTTCGAGCACAAGAATACTTTTTTAAAAAAAATGCCACTTAAACTTTAAAGAAGCTTATAGTGCACTTTCGGTCACTTGTACAAAAGGCCAGTAGTGACTTCATAAGTTCACGCTTCAAATTTCATAAATATTTACATTGTATTTTGAAGTCTTAATTTTGAGATGTGAATTCGGAAGAGAAGTATCGGAAGTCTGAAGTCGAAAGTGTTAGGTAGGATGTATGAATCGTAAGTGAGGATAGCGGAACTTTGAAATGTGGAGTTTGAATTTTGATCTGAAGTCGGCCGTTTGAAGCGCGAAGTCGGATAGTTGAAATTTGAAGCGTGAATTTTCAAGTATGCGTAATGTGTAAAGTCGGAAATTTCAAGTGTGAAGTCGGGGGTTAATAATGTGAAATAAAAAGAATGATGTCGGAAGTGTGAAGTTGGAAATATGAAGTGTAAAGGGAGAAATGTGAAGCTAATGTGTAAAGTTGAAGGTAAGAAGTATCTTCTTGTTTCACACTACTCTCTTCAAACTTCAATCTTCACACTCCCGTCTTAACATGTTATAATTCACACTTAAAACTTCAAACATCGCATTTTCGACTTCAGACATCAAACGTTCCACTTCCGACTTCAAACTGCCTACTTCACTCGTTAAACTCCCTACCCCAAGCTTCACAATTTTTACTGCAAACTTCACACTTCTGACTTCACATCCCAAATTTAAAACTTCGCACTTACTACGTCAAATATATCTTAATTCAAACTATACTTCAAACTTTAATCTTCGACTAAACACGTCTCACTCTTTACATTTCGACTTTACATTTTGATCTTCATACTGAATACATCATATTACACATTGTAAACTTCCGACCTCGTACTTTACATTTTACACTTCACTCTTCTGGAAGATTAAAATGTGAAATATGAAGTCACCACCGATCCCGAAATACACAACGTCAAGGTTAGTATGAATGAAGTTTGAATTGTGAATTTTTGAAGCCTCCGCCGGCCTTTCTTTCATTAGCATTAAAGTCTGTTAACGGCATGAAAAAATCTGAGAAAACCGTTAAGGAACCCTGCTAATTAAGTTTCGTAAACACTCCAAATAAGATAGAGTGCTAGCCTATTGATTTAGGATACATCATTCTATAAAGATGTCTTAAGAAATCTTATATTTGTGCATGCAAATAGATTCATGCTTCACTCGTCTTTCTGGTCACTTTAGCTGGAGGACAACAATAACAACATTGATGCTTCTTGTGTTATGCATACCTTAACCTTATATATCATAACAATGTTTTTGAAGTGATATTCTGAAAACTCAGTAAATATCTAAATAATAATAATAATAAAAATCGGTGATCATTTAATTTTGCAATACAAGGCTGTTTCAAGATTTCCTATGGTGAAGGTGTAACCCTAAGCCCCCTGAATCATAATTAGTTTAGAATTTGATATTATTTTGCATGGTTAAGTAAAAGTACTTTTTGATGTATCAAGACTTTTATTTATGTTACAGTTAAAGTGTTGATTCATTTCTTAACAAACGAGGACATCAACACCTTAAAAGATGATGCTCTTTTTCACCCTTACCCTTTTCTGTGAGATAAATATCCATAAAGCAACATCGTTTTTTCTGTGGAACAGTACTTCTTTATCGTGTTAGAACATTTAAATACAATAGAAAACAGTTTCATTTCTCAATTTTTTCGTTTTTTTGATATGAAATAAAGATATTTAGATGGGCCTAAACTTTTCTTGTGGTCGAAAGGTTTGCAAAAAAACTAAACCCGGTCTTAAGGACATCTAAAAAACACTCAGTAATTTGTTTATCTCGTTTCGCTTTAACCCATAAGCACATATCAAAAAATCTAGAATGGTCCTAATTGAAACGGAAAATTCAAATTTCATAGAAGTTTAGATTTTTTATCTTTCTGGTACGAAAATATTGTGGAAAATGAAGAAATTGCTTGTAAAAAGCTTCCACAATTTTTTCCGAAGCTTTTTTTGTGGGGTGTGTGTGTGTGGGGGGGGGGGGGGGTTCTTAAAGCGTTATTGAGCCGCAATATGTTAAAGAACGCATATATAGGTTTCACACATCACAATTTTTGTATTTAAGTTATTATAAACTCTACGGCTTGTATAGGGACAACATTTCTGACAAAAAGAAATCTTGAAATATTTTCAAAATTGTTGGCAATATAAAATAATTTTGAAATTTATTTTCGTTTTCTGTTCGACAAAAGCCTTTCATAGCGGGTTTGGTACCTTTTCCGAAATTAATGATCTGTACGTAATTAAATTAAAATTATGTTTGGATTCCCTTTTATTCTTCTTTTTCTTTTTTTGAGAAATTGTGTCCCTACGATAGTCATATAGCTTTTGATAATCGATTTAATACGTTAAATTGCTGAAGAGCAGGTTATATCTCCGAATCATTCCCGGAATTCCGGATTGAATCTACGCTGAGGACATGTGGTTTGCCTACCGGTGAAGCGGTAAAAAGGCATTGACTGCACTTTAGAACGTCCTTAAATTGACAAAGTACTAGTATATAGGTTTGAATAGAAGAAGCAGAATGGGCGATTCTTAAACAATTTGGGATTTTTAAATGAAATAGTAGACATGTAATTACCCCACCACCCCCTTACAACAATATCACGCCCGGTAATCTCGGGCTCCATCTCTTTTTGGAGAACAGTGCAAAATGGAGACAATGATACTTCCGATATGGAGCCAAGGACCGGAACTGAACAGAAAAGGTAAATAAAACAGTGCACCTCGCGTACAATTTGATCATCTATTAACCTATTATACATTTTCCCAAAATGTCCAGAGTTTCATACCACATAGAAATGATTATATTATCCGTTGGCGGTGATAGATTTCAAAAATAATTCCGTTTGTGAATAGAAACTTGAATCAAAGTTTGGACATCGGACCCGATCAAACACGAAAATGCGTGTTGAAATCGTTCAAATCCATGTTATCAACAGTTCTGAAAGATTTAAGCGGCAATGTCTGTGAAATGAATGATAACTTGTTGATATACAATAATGTTACCACAAAGAACTGCGTTTTTCCTACCCCTTTTGCGGATTTTCTTAGATGAGAAGGAGACCAGGATGCGGTGCGGGAGACAAGATTCAGAGGGAGAGGCGATGCATATATAAATGTACTGTAAAACTCCAAATAGAACCCCATACTCTTATGTAACCCCAGCCCTTCTTCGGAAGTCAAAGCCGACCCTTTTTGTATGATTTTCGGAAAACTTATAACCTGTAATAAACCCCAATCCCAAACAAATCAATGCCACAATGAATTCAATAGAGGGCGAATGTAACTGTTCTAAACCAAATATCCCCTTTTGTGATGGTTCATGCTTAGATAATTGGTTTGCTTAAAGTTTTTTTCTCTTTTTTTATTTAGAAGGCGCTGTATCCTAGATTATGTCAAAAGCTAAAAAACTTCACTGCTTAAGTTAAAACACCGTGAAATTGACAATTTTTGGATGATTTGGGAATGATTTCGGAATGAAATTGAATGAGTGGGAGGAGCGAGTTTTGAATGAAATTAAAAATATGTAATCCAAGATCGCTAATTTCGTCCAATTTGCGATATTTTTTACATCAGTCGCTTTAAAACCCACAGCTGCCAGTAAAAATTGTGGAAAATTGTTATCGATTTGAATGAAATGCTGCGCATTTTGGACGGTTGTTAAATGTTTTGAACTATTTTGAGCGTTTTTTAATGGTTTGAGTGAGTGTTTGGAATGAATGATTGGAGCGCTGTGTGAGTGTTTTTGAATGGTTTTGATCGATGTAAATGTCAATTTCACGATGTTACTAACTGTATACTATGTATACTGTACATGAACCACCTGCTCTTTGCAGTCGAAGTAAATCTTCGCCCCCCCCTTTTTTTTCCGTCTTAACATCTGTAGCCTGTAATTAACACCCACCCCTTTTTAAAGAAGTGTGAAAATTCTAATAAACCACCGGTGTTGTTATAGAGCTTTTACAACGTATAAGGCACAGAACGTCCGTTTATTGCAGATCTGAACTCCTTCCGCTATACATATTTATAAGAACCTAGCGTATTTTACAAATTTTGTGATGACCTGAATTCTCAAATTAGCTATTTGTTTTTCTTTGATAATGTTTCGTTAGAATAGATTTACAAAAATTATTACGCTCTCTTTTTATTCACCATTGTGGCCCGGTAAGTCAGTTTGGAGAAAGTAGAAAAATATAGACCAGATATAAATATGGCTCTTCTAGAGAGTCTGAGAGACACATTTACTGTGTAAAAGGGAAAGAAAAAGTGTCCTGTAATATGCATAAAGTTACAATTCTAGTAAAATCATTCACTGTATTCTTTTATATGCATCGCCTCTCCCTCTGAATCTTGTCTCCCGCACCGCATCCTGGTCTCCTTCTCATCTAAGAAAATCCGCAAAAGGGGTAGGAAAAACGCAGTTCTTTGTGGTAACATTATTGTATATCAACAAGTTATCATTCATTTCACAGGCATTGCCGCTTAAATCTTTCAGAACTGTTGATAACATGGATTTGAACGATTTCAACACGCATTTTCGTGTTTGATCGGGTCCGATGTCCAAACTTTGATTCAAGTTTCTATTCACAAACGGAATTATTTTTGAAATCTATCACCGCCAACGGATAATATAATCATTTCTATGTGGTATGAAACTCTGGACATTTTGGGAAAATGTATAATAGGTTAATAGATGATCAAATTGTACGCGAAGTGCACTGTTTTATTTACCTTTTCTGTTCAGTTCCGGTCCTTGGCTCCATATCGGAAGTATCATTGTCTCCATTTTGCACTGTTCTCCAAAAAGAGATGGAGCCCGAGATTACCGGGCGTGAATATATGATTTGTTAATAAATTTGACCAACCAGAAACCTTCAATTTCAGACCTTTTAATGAAATCGCGGAAATTTTTGAGTGGTATGAATTAAAGTTTTGGAATGTTCTTAACCATTTGAGGGTGTAATTTGAATGTTGTGAATGGTGAACGACTGATTTGAATAAAATTCGACGGGATGAGCGTCAATTTCGTGATGTTATTAATTATTATCTCTATCATGAACATGAAGCAGTGTTCTACGATGCACTTTTTTTTATTTCAAGCTTTTGCCTGTTATCAGGTCACAGAAACATTGTCAAGAATCAAATGGGGCTATTTTGTGGTACAACTACCTGAGTAGACTGGACCAAATTCTCACTCATATCTATTTGTCTGATTTGTGCAATTATAGCTGAAAAGTGTCTTTCTCTACCTTTTATTTCTCTGTCTTGCTAACCACTACGTCATTTTGTGAGGCACAAGGGAGATAATTTCAGGGAATGAAATGTAAAGCATGAGTGATAAACCTTAGTTATTTTCGAACCTGGCTTGAGAAATAGGCTACAACTTGTGACACATTTCCTAAAATAGCTTGTTCAACAGGATTGAGTAGCTTTTTAATTACATGCGGTGTTGGCTTCACAAAATAGTACCGTATCATGTTACCATGTTCAAATGCGAAGCTGACTTGTCTTTAGACAGCGTTATTATGGGGTTACCATGTCTCAATACGTTGTTAACAAGTCAAAGCATTGTCATTCTTTGTAAAAAAAGAGGCAGTTTTGATACAAGCCCACAGAACATTTGATGAAAATTACAAACAACATGAATTATAACGTAATGAGACAATGTGAATACCACTCAACATCACACAGGAAGATAAAAAACCTTTTTTTATGATAAGCAGATCTATATAACATTTGGACGAAAGATTTAAGTAGATATGTAATAATACGATAATATGTAGCCAAGCGAACGTCACATAAGAACAAAAAAATCGAAACATTTGAACATGTTCAGGAAATGTTTTGACAAGCAAGTCAATACGATATTTGAACATGTTCAGATAACTTTTCACATAATACGAAATGTCAAGATTACATTTCAAAACCTTTTTTTGATATAATAAGGTATTATTTTGGCAATAAAACACCTTATTCAAGCATAACAACTCTTCTTTTTGACATTATGCGACATTACTTAGACAAATGAACGCCACATCTAGGCTAACAAAACTGCTTGTAGGCATAACAAGGCAATGTCATGACAAGTCATCAACAAATATGAACACTGTAACAATACTTTTTTACATAGTAAGACATAGATAAAATCACCACCATATTTGAATACAATAACACCTCATTTTGAGGTTATGATATTGCAATGGGTCCAGAAATCAACGTATTACATTACTTTTGGAAATAATAAGACTAATTTAACCCTTTCCTGTTCAAGCACGGGATTTTACATTCCTTTGATTTAATACTCAAGAAAACATTGTGGAAAAAGAAAAAAATTGCTTGTAACAAGCAATTTCTCCTTTTTCCATAATATTTTCTACCACATAGGATGGTTTCATTTCAAATTGCATCCAGTTTTCATTGTGGTCTGCAACCTCTTTCAATTTGGACTAGTCTAAAATAATCAAAAATGGGCATGGGTTAAGACAATTCAACAACACTATTTAGATAACATATCCGTGTTTAGATAAATCCGTTCGACAATTGGACATGGTAAATCTACTGTTTAACAATACAGCACAATGTGTAGACAAGTCAGCATCAAATAACGGCACAATCAATTTTCTTTTATAAATGATTAGAATTAGAAAAAAAAGTCGACAAAGAAGGTGGAAACGGTAATACAACTATTGAGCATAATAAGCTGAAAGTATTTTTTGACATGTCAATGCGGAACTGAAAAAATATCAATAAAACGTGTTGACGTGAAAAGACATCTGTTAGATCAGTTAGCTCCACATCTAAACATGTTTTCATAACTTTTTGATTTAATAAGACAGGGATAAGACAAGTCAACACCGCGTTTGAACATAATAACGCTGCTATTTGGCGACATAGCACGTTGTGTAAACAAGTCAACACTACATTTGAACACGATAAGTCTGCTTTTTGACAAAATAATACGATGTTTGGGCAAGTCAACTCCACAATTAGACATTATAAAGCTGTCATATGACAAAATGAGACAGAAGTTTCAAAATTATTGTTCATAACGTTCTCAACAAACAGTGTCGATTTCAAGGCTTCTGGGTCTTCGTTTTCTGCAACTCATAGGTGGGCGGCCAAAATGTTGTAAATATACCATTATTCAAAGTGTATTTACAAAAAATTGGTAGCCCATCGACAATATTTTGATTTTTTTTCAAAATACTATGATGGACTCGTATCGTTAATGTACAGAAGTAATGAACTCATGGCTGAATAAAATCCTTGTTCATATTTGCATTTAAATATACGGGTTAAAAACACGAAAAGGTCCTAAGTCCGGGTCAGTATTTTGTTTTTTGTTGTTGATTTTGTCTACAAACAATTCTGGCTTCAGAATTCTAACAACTGTTGGACATAGATCAGACTGCACAAATGTCCAGGGTGATCTTAGTCTATAACTCTCGCAAAAGCTGAACTATACCGGGTTTTGCATGACATTAGATAAGATAATCAACAATCTCCTGTTCTATTGACCTTCAATGGAAGGTTACCTACTCACCTGACTATACCACTGACAAGATTAAATAAACAACGCGTCGATTACCAAGACACCCTATCTCTACAGATAAGATTACATTAAGTGTTCTGTCACGTCAGAGCATTACAGTTCAGGGACATTAAATTTACTTCCTTACTGATGAACGTATATTTCCGGTTCTAGTCAACACATTTCAGCGTAGCTGCTCGCTTTTTCCACATATTCAAAGTTGGTGAGTTTTCTCAAGGTAGAGGTAAGAACTTCGTGGAATTGGCGCTAATTCTGCTGTCTTATTTCAAAAACAACCTCCGATTTTCCATTCCGTTCATATCGTGTAGATAACTCACTTAAATCATTCCAAACACCACAAATTCGTTCAAATCGCTTAATTATTCCACAATGTCACAAGGTGCAGTTTGCCTATGGTGTTGAAGCATTATAACGTCTTTGTAGACGGTAGCATTTTGAGCCCAAAAATGCGCCATTAGCTTGTTTGATGCATTCGTCAATACGAATAAGGCTGCAACTGAGTTCTTTTTTCATCTAAGGAGACAGGTAATAGTCAGGGGGCACGAAATCAGCTGAATATGGTTGATGCTCAACCAGTTTGAAAATATTTCTGAAGGTCATCCATGGTAACAGTGGACCTGTGTGTTGTAGCATTATTCTGATAAAAAAGCACACCTAATGACAGTTTTTCGCGTCCCTTTTCCTTGTTTTCACGAAGATGCCACTTGAGGTTAGCTTGAAACCTCAGAGTTATGGTGACCTTTTTCAATATAATCCAACAGCAGCAATCCTTTTGCATCCAAGAAAACACCCTCCTTCATATTTCCCAGTTTTTCCGGGTTAGAAGTGGTGAACCCATGTTTAATCTTTACAGTTACAAACTGTTTGAGACATTTCTTCGGATCACGCCGAATCATGACAGGGTTTTCCTTAGACATGTTGCACCTATCTAGCAGAAACCGTTATCATTTGCAGATGATTATGGCCTGTGAGATAACCCCCCCCCTCCCATCATTTTATTGATAGTATCTTCTTTGTTGCCTGCTAAGACGGATGTCCTCTTCAAGACTTTCTCTTCCTCGATTTAATTCAGAAGCGAATTTCTTCGCAGTTATATTATATTTGATACCGTGTGCTTGTGAATTGCTCTGGGCGATAAGCCTTTGAGCCTAAGGTATTAAGTAACTTTACAATGATCAACATTTTGCAAATCTTTAGAATTACTCATAGTGAGTAGGTTTGAGTTTCAAACTATGTTAAAGAGCAGGGAGAAAATCCTACCGTCACCACAAAATGATTAAAATACTTTTTTTTCAATCGACCTAGATTGGTATCTTAAAAAGAGGTCAGTTTCGCCCCGCGTTAACGGTAGGTAATTTCGTATCGTTCAGATTATTCAAAACACAAATTTCGTTCAAACTCGATGTCTAAGTTCATTCCTTTCCTAACAAAAACATGCACTTTATCAGTTTTATGAAGTTCGTATCTGTAAACTCCAGGTTATTAAGAAATTCAATTTCAGTAATGAAATCCTGTCGGAAAAGGTAAGTAATATGAAACCCTAAAGATCTCCAACTTAGTCAATTGTTATAGATACATATATGCATAAAAATAAAATGAATATTTATTACATTTAAAGATCATTTTGAAATTTGATTGGCCTAAGTCAATTTAGATGCCAAACCCTTTAACATTAATTGACCAATTAAATCATTTAATTGGTCCAAAAGTGAAGGATGACCTCACATATTTTCGTCAAACATTTATGTTGTAGGTTTAGATACTAAAATTTCTAACTACTTCTCGTTCAAGTTTTGGTTCAGACGTTTTTATATGGAGTTCTTGGCCATTTACTTTTCAAATTAAGTCGTTAAATAATTCAGCAAAATTGCGAATGCTTTGTTGATTTGAGCAGCTGCTGGTTCGGATTAAATTCTGTGGTTATACTGGTTTGAGAGGAATAAAAGGCAGTCATGGTTAGGTGCAACGACCGCTATGATATTACTGAAATACTGCTGAAAATGGCTCTATACCACTTCAAATCAATCAACCAGCTTGCAAACTGAGCTTAACGTTGAAGATTTCATAAATGCTATTTTCAGGACGGACAAAACAAAATTTGTCATGGTCCACCTAATAACATGTGTTTCCTGAATGTTTTTCGATATATATCATCGAGATTTTTTGGTAGAGTATCACTCGATACTTCACCGGAAAACTGTGTTATTGACCAATCGCGGCTGTCAATCAAGGAGTCAACCGTCAGACCAAAACATTTATTCAGCCCGAACTTGAACTCAAATATTTGCCGCCATTTTTGCTACCTTTTTTGTTGGTTGGGCGACTCAAACTGTATTCAAGCTGTAGTTACAACGTTTGGGTCGGCTTCCAACTATAACACCTTTTGATGCACGCTATTGGCTATAAACTTTGCAAAATAACGCCGTTAAAAATTGAAGCGGGACCCTCCGTCGGAGTCAATGAGAGGGGCTGACGAAGTAAGTAGGCGGGGCCAGTGATTGGTCAATTTTCAACACTTTAAACTCACTCGTGTGATATTTAGCCATGGTTTCGTTCATTGCACGCTGCTGGACGTCATCTACGAGGGACCAAAGGCACTGATTACGTCATCAAGTTGCCATGTAATTCACTGAAGAAATGACGCGCTTATTTTGAGAAAATTTCATCTAAAAGTACGTATGTATTTTGTCTATTTTTTTTAAAGAAATGAAATAATCGGTACTTTTTCGTGTAATTTATCGCGACTTCCATGAACATCTAAAGAATAGAGCTCCGTTGTTATTCACTCTATGAAAGTTAATCGATCTTGCACTGAAACAAACAATTATCTTCTATAAGATGAGCCGTTCTTATTTGCTATACATTACAGCAACCGATCATCGGTAAAAAACAAACAAATAAACAAGCTTGAAAACCTATTTTCAAAGGATCAAAATATCAGAACATAATAGATATTTTATTTTAGACCTAAATCTCAAAGTAAAAATATACATATAGATAACATACAATGGGAAAAGATCAATTGAATTAACAATAACAAACACATAAGTAATGGGAGTGTTGATTTATTGATTGAATGGGGTTTAACGCCACTTTCAGACATATCGCGGCGGCTTGAGCACATAACAATCTACCACAACATCCCTTTCGGATGCTGCTCATCCCACTTAGGTGTAAGATTATCCACCCATTGGAGACAGACGAATGTCGGAAAGGATATTCGCCGCGACCGGGGATCGAAATATGAACTCCTTGATTAGAGGTCCTCCGCTCTACCAACTTCGCGATGGCCGCGGCAATGCAGTAAAGATAGTGTGTTAGTTAATCAAATTAACAAACATCCTGGGAAATGTATATAGATCTACACATATATTAGTTTGCTATCGTATAAAAATTCTTTCTCCTTTTTTAAGGCACTTCTATAAAATGATGACAATTTCAGAAGTTGTTTTTCGATATCTAGTAAATTTGAAAATATCGTATAGTTAATTGGACCAGAACAGACTCTTTGTCTCTTTGATCGGAACCACAAATACCCTTTTAAGGACTTCGTCTTTACCACAAACATGTAAATCAAATATTAGACTCCACGAACGTTATTAAAGAACGAGTCAGTAACACTACATTAAAATCTTAAAGCCATATCTTCCCATAAAACACATAACAAATTTAATAAGAACACTTTACTCGAGGCTTAAAAACATAAATGAGAATGAAGAAGAAAACTTTAAGATCATAATAAGCCTACAATTCGTGAAAGAAGTTTTGAAATACAATATAGGTTTGTTTACATAAAACTATGACGTCAATGATGACGTTTTACCTTTCTCAAGTCATTCACTCAATTAGCTAGGTCACGGAGATAAACGAAATCGTCCGTTAAATTTAGTAATCGCACGTGAGCATTTAATAGTCAATTCCGAAGATAAGCGAACATTTCCGTCAATGAATCGGGTGTATTCGACTCGATTTCAAATGTAAACAAAATGTAGTTGAAATCGATAACAATTAACTAATACTCAAAATACTCTTTCCAGAGAAGTCCACTCATACCCTCCTTTAAGATATTGATATTAATAAGGCTCTTGTTTCCCTTAGTGACCAAATAAATGATAAATTGTTAAAATGTTTTGCCTTCCTCGTAGGGAAGATATGACTTACGTTCTTCGGTAATTCAAGAAGAGTTTCTTTTTTTCGTTGTGCCTTGAAATATGTTTCCCATGCAAGAATTCCTTGACTAAATACCTTTATTCTTCTTGGAGTAAAAGCATTCTTTAACGTCTAGTTTTGCTCCAACTTCCTTTTATTGTTGTTTGGTTAATATAAGTTCCAACAGATTTGCGAAACGAATATATTCAAATTCTAAAGTACCGAAAATAACTTTTTGTGACTTTGATGTCCTTGTAAATTTAACACACAGAAACGGTCATGTCTCTTTCGAGTTTAACTCTTTATGGTTTTTTAAAAAAAATTACCTGCCCTACTTCAAGGGGGTAGCAAACCACATAAAGTTAGTTCGGTTAAAAAAGCAGCTATCCTGTACGATAGAAAATATTGTAGAAAAAGAAGAAATAGCTTGTTACAAGCAATTCCTTCTTTTTCCATAATATCTTCCCAAGTGTAATATCACAGGAACATAAAGATTAAAAGGAATTGGACTGGAATTGGGTTAACTCAAATTTTGTCAACTTTTTAGCTCACTTTCGTGCTCAGGGTGAGATATTGTGATTGGTCATCGTCCGGCGTCCGTCCGTCCGTCTATCTGGTGTCCGTCCGTTCACAATTACAAACAAAATTTCAACCAAACTTTACAGAAATGATCCTTAGGTCATGCTCTTTCAAATTCTTCAGAGAATTGAAATCCACTAAGAACTTTGGTTGCCATTTCAACCGAGTCAAAAAACTTCAAAAATCCTATCTACAAAAACCATAAAGCATCAAACTTGGATATTTGGTATAAATCATCATCTACTGGCCCATTACAAAAAAGTTTCAAAGAATTCCCGTATCTTGAAAATTAGCCGTTTTCTGTGCGATCCAAAATTTTACTAGAAATGAAGAAGGAATCTTTGAAAATCTTCTTCTCACAAACCATACGGCCTAGAGCTGTGGTATTTGGTATAAATCATCGTCTATTGGCACTCTACCAAAATACTTCTAAGAATTACCGTACTCGGAAAATTAGCCCTTTTCTGTACGATCCCTAATTGTACATAGAAATAAAGAATTAAATCTTTGAAAATCTTTTTCTCCCAAACCATAAGGCCTACAGTTTTGATATTTTGTATGTATCAATGTATATTGACCCTCTACCAAAATACTTCAAAAAATTACCGTTCTCCCTTTTCTGTGTGATCCCTGATTAACATAGAATTAAAGAAGGAAATCTTTGAAAATCTTCTTTTCCCAAACCAAAAGGGTAAGGGCTTTGATATTTGGTATAAATCTTCATTTATTGACCCTCTACCAATATACCTCGAAGAATTACCGTACTCTGAAAACTAGCCCTTTTCTGTGCGAACCCTGATTTTACATAGAAATAAAGGATTAAATCTTTGAAAATCTTCTTCTCCCAAACCATAAGGCACATGGTCCTCTTGTTTAGTTCAGTGTTCAAGGGCACTTAATGTATATTTTTCATTAGAGCATAGATCACGTTGTTTCTTAATGTTTTAAACTTTTTATACTGTCAATAACATGTAACGGTATGAATTTACACCATCTATCGAATACGTTCCAGTCAAAATAGCTGACTCTATATGCATTTTATACTTACCTAGGCATTTACTTTATATATTGTGTTTAATAATTTAATTCAAGATATAAAGCTGAAGATATATCTCTCATTTTAGATCCACTAATAAAAACTATTTCATCGCGTGATATTATGTCATATGTCAATCATTGCATATGCCACGCTCAAACTCTTTGGCATTAAATTGAGGTCGCTGACTTTGTTAGCCAATAAACAGTACACTCAACAGAACACATCAGTCTTGATCCTAGAATGCCATAATAAGACACATTCCTCCCACGAAATACACCTAATTGGGTAATCATATCACGGTCTTTCTTTGTACAGGGCGTTCCTTTATAACGAAAAGTGTTTGTTGTTGTTGTTTGTTCGTTTGTTTGTTCGTACGATACATGTAGCGTCTATTATGCGCATCTCCTGAAATGATATACCTACCGAATTTACTTGTAGGATACAAAGATTGCGAGCAGACGAAATCGAAATCGACAGAAAAAATGTCCATATCATACATGTACATGCATGCCATAATGATGACGTCATTTCCCGGTAAAATAACGTCACGCTAAGAATTACGTTATAATGATTTTAAAAAAACTTACTTATTTCGAACAAATGTCGTTAGGCTTTTTTTTAAATTCGTTTAGTACATAATACATATAATTGTGATACAAACTCTTGCAATAGATTCTTGCCAGTTAGGAAAATTGAAATTTTGTTCGACGTTTGTCTCGTGAAATATCCAAATTTTCCTCGAATCAAATGCAATGTTTTGTCTCAAAATTAAAACATGATATTCCGCAATCATTATGTGTAAAGAGAACAAGAATAGGGTTTTTAAGTCTAATCGACATAACATGTATCAAAACGTTTTATTTCTAATTCTTAACCCTTGTCATGCTGTATAAATTACCTTACTGAAATGCTGTCAAATCAAAGGGCTGAAAGCACTGATAGAACTTGTTGTTCAAAAATGCATATTTTTTTTAGAAATCAACTTCATAAACAACTTTGACAGGAAATATACAAGCAGGATGTGTAGACTAAGATCAGCCTGCACATAAGTGCAGTCTGATCTTAGTCTACACCTCCTGCCAAAACTGGAATATTCCGGGTTCCGCATGACATGGGTTAACACACGAGAAAATCTCTTGGTCTGTATCCGAATGACAAATAGACATTTGTGTTCGGGCCGAACACTAAAACAAAACGATTGATAAAATCCAATTTAAATCTTAAGACGTTCCACTCAAATAAATTATCTTTTAGAGACAAAGGTTATTTTTTGTGTTGATTTGTGTTAGTGTTTCTTGGACTTTACCAATTACAAGTACACCATCAATGAGTTATACAATAACAAACATAGTTTAGACAATCTTGTATTAGGCGACCACTCGAGGGACGATCAGAAAGTGGTAGCTTAAGAGAATTGTCGCTTAGTACGCTTTTTTGTCAAAAACATAAAGGACTGATCCGACTGCGTACATAAATTATAACAGATTTCTCGCTTAATCCTATGTTGTAGGACTCATCAAAATCGTCTCACCGCATTCAGAAATATCTTCATTCACTGCACAACGTTCTTTTTCAAATTACTGTAATTCTTCTAATTATTTATTCATTTAGAATCATTATTTATTATTCATTATCTATAACACTTTCTTCGTCAAATCCATTCAATTGATTAACCCTTGTCATACGAACAATATCGTCTACACAATTTCATTAAAATCAAAGGGTTAAAAGTCCTTGAAGCTATCATTTATTTTGAAAATTAATCTTATAAACAACTCTGACTGAATGGAACAAGCAGGTGATGTAGACTAAGATCAGTCTGCACATATGTGAAGGCTGATCTTTGTCTATACCACCTGCCAAACAGATGTTTTCCGGGTTCAGCATGAAAAGGGTAAATACTCACAATTTCAGGCAAGTAAAGGTGTACATGTGTGTCTTATGGTGGCATATTCTGGCCACCAGGTACGAAATACATGTAGCAGTATCTGGATAATTTGAGAACAATCGCGATATCCAGCTATATTTATCGAAGTAAAAATACTTATTCGTAGGCGACTTAACACATTACCATACACCAAAATTAACCAGGTTCAAATTCAAAAAAGTTTCAGATGACAATATATTCCGTGAAATATCGAAAACACTTGTCTTTTGGGATTAGAAAATATTGTGGTAAATGGAGAAATTGGTTATTAGAAGCAATTCTTTCATTTTCCACTATGTTTTCCAAATATTATTTCTTTTTGTGCGCCAAAAAGCGGAATTGAGGGAGAATAGACTATACTTCGAAAGAAATATTATATCCGGCTGTAATAATGATGTTTTTGGCCGTCTACCGATGATCTGTTTCCTGTTATATATTAATCGAGAAAAAAAATAATCATTTGAGTGAGGTTTTCTTTTGTACAAGATGAAAACAAAATCCATCCAAAATCATGTCAATAATAATCTAAATATAGAGACAATAAATGGCAATTGAGACATGCATGTAAAAAATCGTAGTAACAGATTGAAATATCGTGATATTTTTATCAAGATTTTTTTTTTTCGTCTTCGTGATATGATCTCCTAAAAACTGAGATGCATCGCGACATTTCAAATCATAATCATACGGCTATTTTGTATTTTTAGGTATATATTTGCCGCCATAATGTCTAAAGGTCTCAATTCATAAAACCAAACAGCACATAGAAAGTCACAATTAGCGCCTAGAAACAGACATTTTACTTAACACATAGTTCCTCACTGTAGGATGATTTCAATGCTTAATGTTTTAGTTTAACCTATTTCAAGACGACAACCTTTCAGACTGGTCTAATTTGAATTGAGTTGCAGATGACAATTTAAAGCTCATGAAATTCAGGATTTTTTTAACAATGGGGTAGAAAACATTGTGGATAATGAAGTAATTGCCTGTAACAAGCAATTTCTTCATTTTCCACAATGTTTTCCAATGCATTTTTTCTTGGGGACGTCAAAATTCATCATTGAGTGGGAATTGGTTAAATGAAATACGGGGCCCGAAATTTTATCCAGCAAGAACCCATATGAGTAGAGACTAGGTAAAATGTCCCTAGGCAACATTGTTGGAACTTTATCGGAAATCTAGACAATTTTGGATGAAAAAAGGACCAAACGTTTCCAAGATAGGACCCATATAGGTTACCCATCGTATTCTTGTTCGATCAAGATTCGTTCTGTTTTTAGTAGAAATCAAGATATTTCAAATAAAAGTGCAAGAAAATGGAGGAAAATATTTCAATATTCTGTATATATTTGAAGACTTCTTGCGGATAAACAATCTGCTGTATCAGAATGCCAGAATCTGTTCTCTTCTAACCTCCAACCTGTTATGAATCAACCCATTCTCACACAATCCTTCCTTTTAAGCCTCTTATTAGAAAAGGCTGTAGAAAAGATTGTGGAAAATGAAGAAATTGTTTGTATCAAATTATTACTTAATTATCCACAATGTTTTCAGATTCAAAAGACAAAATAATAATAAAAATAATAATGATAAATAAAATTCCATCAACTTTAAATTGTCGTCAGCAGATTCTTTGAATTTGGACCAGTCAAAAACTTTGTCAAGTGGAAATGGGTTAACTGAAATATTGTTATTTCTTTTTTCTTTTTTCATATGAAAAAAGCTACAGTGCAACAGTAAGCCTGTCATGCTGATGTACTACACATTGTAAATTTACTATTTTCTACTTATGTATACTTCATTTTTTGGGTAGAATAAGAAATTGACAGATCGCTGGCCCCGTCCATTGACACCGCAGGCTACACCCACTGACTACGACAAGAAGCTTCAATTCGATATTTAACGGCAATATTTTTTTAAAAAATTATGGCCAGTAACATGTAACAAAAATGTGAAATAGCTGGAATCCGTCCTAAATGTCGTAACTACAGTCTATACTAAGCTGTAGTTAACACGTTTAAGTCGAAAAACCAATTAGAACGCTTCACAAAAATGGCGACCAATGTTTGAGTTCATAGTTCACTTCCGTTCTAGATGAATAATTTGGTTGGTCGATTAATCTTTTGATTGACTTTAGGGATTAGTTAATTGGCTTAACGGGACTACTGGAATTATACATTCTTCAATGTTTTAAGTATAGGTCGCTACATATACAGGGTATCCAATAGTATTTGGTACAACTTTTACAACAACGTTTATTAGTCCCCCACCGGTTACCGGTTGGGGACTAAAGGTTTGCTCTCTGTCCGCCCGTCTGTACGTCCACCCGTCCGTCTGTCCGTCCGTCCGCCACACGTTTGACCGGACCATATCTCCTAAACCATAATTGCTAGCAACTTCAAACTTTATATACTTATAGATCACAATGTCGGGAAGTGTCATGTACAAAAAGAGTTACTCTGCCTTGCCCACTTTTTAAGTTATTGCCCTATGTTAGTTTTTAATGTTACATTTTTGTCCGTACCATATCTCCTAAAACATAAGTTCTAGCAACTTCAAACTTTATATACTTATAGATCACAATGTATAGAAGTGTCATGTACAAGAACCCTAACTCTACCAAACCCACTTTTAATGTATTACCCTTTGTTGTTTTTAATGTTACATTTTTGTCCGGAACAAACCTTCAAAACCATAAGTGCTATCAACTTCAAACTTTAAATACTTATAGATGACAATGTTGAGAAGTGTCTTTTTCAAGAACTGTTACTCTGTCATGCCCTTTTTTGAGTTATTGCCCTTTGTTATTTTCACCTGTATTGTCTACCTTTATACGTCCAAGTTTGGTTAACCCTTTCCCAAACGGCAAAAAAATTAGACTATGCTAAATTTATACCTGCTTCAGACAAATGAAATTAAATAGAGAAATAATGAACATTAAAGTACAGAAAATATCGAAAGGAGAAAAGGCATTTTCTCTTTTTCTCTCAATGTTGTCCTGAGCTTACTCTTAGAGACTTCAAAACTAGGTTTTGTTTAGGAAAGATTAACTGTAAATATCAATGCATCGAAATACGACATGCACTTTTTTCACAATTTTGGTAAATTGGATTTATGTGAAACTAATATCACAACAAAGCTTATATAGAATTTTTTTTAGATGGTGATGAATAAAATAAAATGCATAAACAATTTTGAGAAAGTTAGTGCTTTGTTTAAATCGTGTATTTCATCTGACGTAGAAATAGTAATAGCGACGTCACGGCTTTAAAGATGACTTTAATATAGAGGTTATATCAGACGCCTTTAAATTATTGAAAGTCTCGCTGTGCTTAGTAAATGAAATGACGCCATTCTGAAAAATAGGCTTTTGAACATGGTCCTTCCTTTTTTTTTTTTTTTTTTTTTTTTTTTTTTTTAAGGGGGGGGTATTAGGTTCGTGCTGTAAAATACTTAGATTTTGACATTCTTATTAAGAAATTTTTGTGAGAAAAAACATATAGCCAGTATATTGCATTGAAATTCAAGGTAAAAACAAATACTTGGAAACACATTTTGAAAAAAGTAAGAAATAGCAAGCAATTTCTTTTTCCACAATGTTTTCCACCCTACTGAGTGATTATTAATTTTTTCAAATAAAATCGATTTTAAAGAGTCTAAAATTGTGCAATACAGTAAAGGGTTAATTTTAACGGAACCTTTAGGCACCCCATTGCGAGAGGGCGGATTCTTTGTTATTTTTTAACTTTTAACATTTCCCCATTATGATATCACTAAATAAGTTCAAATCAAATCAAATTATTTATTGTCTAGATCATATGTACACACATTATATACCAACAAAACAACATGTAGCAACAGACAGACAGTTACTTCTAACACCAGTAAGCTGATTCAAAAGATTTACTGTACAGTCTACAATATTTTGGGGAAAAATACTCAATATAAATGTCTACATGTTCAAAAGAGTGACTCTCTGAAACGGAGTTATTATGCTTCTACAAATTGTATACTTAAAAAAGATTAGAAATCGCATTTGTGGTGCGGTTTATTTGGAGGTCCCAAGAGCACATGTAACAAACACGATAGTCACATCTTCATTCCCTATTTTATGTAAATATTCAAATTTTCCTGTGCTATTTCCATAAGTTTTGTGCCGTTGTTCATTTAGAAATACTTTTACGTTTAAACGTTTCTTATCATACGACCAACTGTTTGCTTATTCAGCAAAATAAGCTTTCAGTAAAGCGCTTTTGAACGTACTCTTGTATGATAAAAGCGTTATATAAATGTGGTATATAATAATAAAATGATAGTAAAACCAGTATGTAAGCGATTTTATAACAAATGTCATTCACCGGTGACCACGTGTAACTAAGAGTCACTATTTGGTGAAAGCTATAGATGTATAAAGATTCCAGCCTGGTTTCTTTAAAAATGAGTTGGCGGATATTTTATTACAATAATGAAAACTATACATAGTTCCTTGTACAAACAATGAAACATAAACAATGAATAGACAAGGCCAAACAAACATGTATACAAACTAAAATACAAATCATTATATTTAAAAAGAATCGACGCATAAATAACGAATGGTAAAGTTACAAGTATGAAAATATATATTTTTTATGTGAAGATGCGCGATATAGAAAAATCAGAAGGAGTTACATGTCATATAGAAATTATAGCGTAAAGTAAGCTGAAGAAATTTGGGTTTTTTTTAATTGTTTTATATATTTTCTTCTTTCCTATTGTTCTTCTTTTATTAAATCATTATACAAGTTCGAACATTGTATTACGTTGGACGACCGCTTGAAAAACTCAATGGGGGCTTTTAATACAATTTAATCGTTTCTATTTAGTTTCTCAACTAATTTATAGGAGTCAACTAAAATAGTTTTTTGATATTAGATTTCATATATAAGTGAATGTGGTAGACAAAGAAGGAAAAACATGGAATGTCACCGTAGTTATTAATTCTTTGGTTATATTTGATTCGTTGCGCAGCATTACGACCCGCCTCTACATAATTATACTTACAAGTGTCAACTGTTTCGATAAAAGTTATACGAAATTATTAATACCCATTCTTCCTTGAGTCATCAATTAGAAAAGAAACACGTCATTTATAGTTTTCGAACTCATGTCACGTTCTAGAAGTGAAACAATGCGAAGACAATGCTACAGAAATATGGGAAATCAACCCTTTAAAGAATTTCCTTGGTAAAGATTAGTCCGATTTCATAGTGCTGCTTCTTTTTGTGTGTATTAACCCATTCCCACTCAGTCCCTCCTTTTTACGCCCCTCAAGAAAAAAGCTCTGGAAAACATTGTGGATAATGAAGAAATTGCTTGTATCAAGCAATTTCTTCATTATCCACAATGTTTTCTGTCCAAAAAGATGAAAAAAAATCAAATTTCATCAACTTGGAATTGTTGTCTGCAGTTTCTTTCAATTTGGACTAGTCTAAAATTTTGCTGTGTGGGAATGGGTTAAGGTCAGTTCCTCTGGTAACAATAAGGTGCAAAGTTTCTTAAACATTTGTCACTTATTCAACTCAATATCATTTTTAGTGAGTACTCATCAGATTTTATTTTTATAAATAAAGCCCTATATTTTTTTATCGTTCACGTGTGGATTCTAAGAATTCCACTTAAAAATCAAACAAACAATTATAACTATTCTTGAGCCACTTATAGACCTGCAAATACATGTGGGGTGTTAATTCAATTAGAGGTACTGATAATCCGTTTCATAAAAAGTTTTATTGAATGGTATACTTCTAATGTGTATGTGATTCAAATTTCAATTAAAAGTAGGTTTCAAATATATGTAAAGACTGTTCTGTTATTCCATGGTACAATAATTTTTCGAAATAAGTTTGAAAAATTTCGATTATGATATAATATGTAAGAGTCATAATAGCGGCTCTATTTACAGTGTAAAAGTTTTTTTAGAACAAGAACAAACGCCTGAAGTTGCGATCGCGTAAAACGTTTCTTTCGAAAAAGATAACTTGATTAGAAAATTCCAAAGAGATCTTAACGAATTGGCTTCTGCTTTTCAATTATACGAAGGCTAATAGAACCAGTTGCTTCGCTATCATCCAATGATAAATGATTTCAACTAATCTACACTCAATAGTTGCCACTTAAATACAAAATATTGGTAGTGTATTTACATAAACTAATATCTAACTATCACTTAAAAAGGATGGCATCAAATTGAATTTAAAAGATATCGTCTAATTGGTATGAATTTTTAAAGAATAATTTTGAAGCTAGATTTTACAGGAGTATTGTTTATGTTTACCATTTACAGACAACAAAAGTTTATACTGTTCAAATTGAAAGGAGTTGCAGACAATATTTTCTAGTTTATGATATATGTATAGATAATATTAACTTTCTGGGTAGAAAACATTATGTAAAATGAAGGCATTGCTTGTTGCAAGCAATTTCGTCTTTTTACACATGTTTTCCGAATTCCATTTCGGAGGGAGCGTCAAAAAGCTTCATTGCCATGGGAATGGATTAAACGTCTTATTATTGAAGAAGAAAGGTTTGGAGAGAGATAACCAGCATTCACCAAAATCTTCCAAATTTTCTCTCTGTGAAAAATCCTAATCTGGTCAAGGGTTGGGCCAATGTCCAGGGGAATATATAAACTGTCTATTTCTTCAAGATGTGATGAAGTGACGGATTTCTCATAGAGTTATTGGCGAAATATGATCGTTGATGGAATTATTTGAGAACTACGTCTTAATTCGGACAGCCCAATTGACCCTTTACATTGAAGGTTCTGTAAGACTTTTTTATCCTTTACTATGAACGTTTAAGCCTTCTGATCCATCTAAGATAATGTGCATCGTTAGAAGAAATCATATTTATCAAACATAGGAGGGCATAAATTCATCAAAATACGGCTAACTTGAATTCGTAGCCCTTTATTTAGATTTGAAGATTCTCGAATGCCATTCTTATACTTCACAAGGGATAACATGTCACTTATTTAAAAAAAAAGCATACACCCAAAGTCACAGCATTAACGACTGTGTTGTTTAACTACTTAGCGCCTATGGATCCCTATCAAATTTTTTCTGTTTATAAGTTATAAAATTTCAACATTTTGACCCGCTTTACCTGCAATCCTCCCCAACTTTTGAAAAAAAGAAGTGTTTTCTCCACATTTTTATCTGTTTTAGGCTAATTCCAACTAAGTTTTGGTCGTTGTCCGAAGACTAACATCTTAATTCATGTTTTTACAGTATTATATTGGAATGCATATGCAAAGTATATAAACGTGTATTTGATCTTGGGTTATTTGAGTACAAAATTGAACTTTTCAACCTGTTTCCATGACAGGGAAGCATGTAGAAAAAAAACATGTTTCATAAGAGCATGTTAGGTTAAAGACTTCCGCCAATTTTGAACACAAAACGGTGACTATATAGCCTGAATTGTTTTAAGTAGTAACACAGAATGTCTCTTGAACAGGAGCTTCATATTAATAAGGGCCGTCGTCATAGCGCAGTCGGTAGCGCATCAGACTCCCAATCTTCAATCATGGGATGTCATGGGTTCGATCCCCGGCGCGGCACACATCCTTTCTAACATATGTCTCTCAGCGATGGGTGGACAATCGTAAACCTAAGTGGGATAGCAGCTGGAGGCTAGGAAAGAATATAATTGTAGTACTGGTATGGGAAATAACAGGAATCAATTGTTAGGTGCTCCAGCCGCCGCGATATGACTGAAATACTGTTAAAAGTGGCGTTAAACCCCATTCAAGCAATCAATCAATCATGTTAATATATAACTTTATAAGGAACACAGTAACCCTGCAAACCTTTTCCTCCCGTCCTCGGAGATTTGCTTTTCCATAGCAGAATCTTCGATACTCAAACATAACTTGAAATGTTTTTTGCTGTTCAACGATGATAGATTAACCCAATCTCTCGTGGCAAAATTTTAGTCTTATTCAAATTTAAAGAAGACGTTAATGGCATTTCAAGTTGAGAGAATTTTTGAATATTTGTGTCTTTTAAGGTTGAAGACAAGGTTGAAAATGAAGAAATTGCTTGTACTAAGCAATTTCTTTATTTTCAACTTTGTTTTACTGAAGTCTTTTCTTAACCCATTCCCACACAATCCCTCCTTTTTACGCCCCTCAAGAAAATAGTTCTGGAAAACAATATGGAAAATGAAGAAATTGCTTGTCACAAGCAATTTCTGCATTTTCCACATAATTTTCTTCTCAAAGAGACAAATACATGTACTTTGAAATTTTCATCAAATTCAAATTGTCGTCTGCAACTTTTTCAATTTGGACCGGTATAAAATTTCACTGTGTTGGAATGGGGGAACGTCAAAAAGTAGGATTATATCGAAATGGTTATTTCCGGATAACTCATAGAATATCCTCTATTTATGTTCATTTTGAATATGATATGACTAAATTTCGTCGATATGCGAAACTGTTTTCTTTTGTAAAATATGTCTCATTTATCTCTCGGTCAACTTCATGAAACAGTGTGATAGCTTTAATTTAATCTACGTTGGCGCAAAAAGGGGTAATAATTGATTTATCTGAGGTGGAAGACTCTATATGTTGTGCGTTGAGGCACTGAAGACTGGCTCTCTTAATTCTCGAAGTTAAATGTACTCTAGACTTGTTTTTATGGATTTTGTGGTTGAGTATCTACGTGGGAGTAGATTTGTCCGATACAAGCGTTCGGTCGAAGGTAAGAGAAAAAGTCATGTTAAGACCAAGTCTGGCACTTAACCCTTTCCTGGATAAGCCCGGGAATTTACGTCACTGTGATTCTATACTTGAGAAAACATTGTGGAAAAAGGAGAAATTGCTTATAAGCAATTTCTCCTTTTCCCACAATGTTTTCTACCATATAGGATGGTTTTATTTGGAATTGCATAGATTTTTCATTGTCATCTGCATCCTCTTTCAATTTGGACCAGTCTAAAATTTCAAAAACCAGGAAAGGGTTAAAATATAGACAAATGTAACTCCACTGAATGTTGAATCTTACTTACATGTTAATTTTTTATATTTAAATAATGTAGTAATTACGTATAATGGTCGCTTTGATCATTGTATTATCTAGTAAAATAAGAAGACTATTTGGACGTAACCGCTCACCTGGGTCCACATTCTCTTGTCATGTCAAATCATTGTTTTTGGAAAGAGATCCTAAAGAGATCCTCTCTCATAACTATACAAACCTTTTCGGCATTTTTAGGAAATTAGTATAAATCCATCTAGATTGACGTATACAATTTTGTAGTTGGGCGAGCAGAATGTCGGGAATACAGTTTGAATAAAGCTATATTTAGGATATTTTGCTCGCCTAGCAACGTATTACTGTCACTAAGGCCTCCTGTGTTTTATACCCGAAGACAAAATGTTATAGCTACCCGCTATTCTCTAGCGGATTGATCGATCGCGGCTGTCAATCAAACAATCAATCGACCAACCAAATTATTCATTTAAGAGATGAAGAGAATATTTTTTGTTTTCATGGAGGTATGAACCGAAAAAACTAATCACACTGTATGAATACGCGAATAGTTTTTTCGGTTCATTCCTCCATGAAAACAAAAAACATTCTTTTCGTTTCTTATAATTTAATTGCATCGAGCGAAAAAACCAAAAGCTGTACAAATTTTGATACCTTTTTATATGGAACTCTTTTATGCGGAAGCATACAAAATGACTGCGTGCTCAAAATTTTGTTCATGAAGATATGAATTAAAATTTTCGACCAATCAGAACGCATGTTTGTTCGTTTGCCGACTTAAAGGTCTTAACTACAGCTTGTTTAAGCTAGACAAAGTCCTCTACAAAATAGCGTTAAAATCATGGGATTGAAAGTAGTAATATTGAGTTTATATATCTTTAGAAAATCCATCTTATAAACAACTCTGGCTTGAAACAGACAGACAGCTGGCGTAGACTAATACAACACTGTACATATGTGCTGACTGATCTTTGTTTATACTTACTGCCAAAATAGGAATATTCTGGGTTCTAATCTCAAGGGTTAAGGTAACTCAATATATTCACAAGGTTGTTAGAATATCGATAATACTCATCCGTTATGAAAATTTGAAAGCTTCAAATCAAGTTAATTTAAATGTTTCAGACACCTCGTCTCTTGTTAACTGAAAACCGGATATTTCGGAACTGACAAACGAGTGCAGAGAAAAACACCATCTAAATTATATTTACAAGATTGCGATTCCGCTAGAACCGCCTACTAGTCTCATACTATTTGAAGAAAATAATTATTTTCTAAAATTCATTCTTTCATTTTCAAAACCAGATTATTTCGTCTATTCAATTAAACTATTACCACACAATCACTTAAGGCATTGTATCAAGAAAACATTTTGGGGGAAAAAAGGATAAATTTCTTGACAACCAATTTCTCCTAGACTCATAACGTTTTACACACTTTTGCACATATACTTTCAAATGAAAATAAAGTTTGCGTGGTCCTCTCTAACTTCTTTCAATTTGGAAAAAAATGCATGGTAATAGGTAGGGATAAAGGGGTTAGAAATGGAGATGGACAGCCAGCGACAGGGACTAAAAGTGGAGTCAAAGAGGGAAAAACCAAAGCAGATCTTTATAGGTTCTGGGCGCTTTAAAAGCGGCTCTTTGACCCTTTCCTGTTTTTGCAAAATTTCAGACCCGCCAAAATTCAAAGATTTTGCAGACGAAAATTTGATTTTGATTTTATTTGAAAAATAACCATTTGATAGTGTAGAAAATATTGTGGAAAAAGAAGAAATTGCTTGTTACAAGCAATTTCTTCTTTTTCCACAATGCTTTCTCAATTATAAAATCACAGGGACGTAAAAACCAGGGATTAACCAGGAAAGGCTAATCAAATTCCAACCCAATGCCATGGTCTTATCTAACCATATCCGTGTCATTTTAGTACATGGGTGAGAGAGATTGTTTTCTGTCAAGGTCGCCTGCAAAGATTGCATCATATAAAGCAGATCGGCACGTATATGTAAAAAGAAATATTCCTGAAAAAGTTATCTTCATGTCGAATTTTAGCTGCCTTGTTTTAAAAATTACGTCGAATAACGTTACATATCGCTCATTTAATATGGTCAACTCTTAACTCTACAGTATAGAACCGGAGGCTGTCTACTTCGCCATTGAATGGTGCACTCTAACAGAACACATCACTCTTGATACGAGAATACCAAATTAAGACACATTCCTCCCACGTAATATGTCTAATTGAGTATTTATATCACGGAATCTCTTTTTTCTAACTTTGCTTTCTTTCATTATCTGTGACTCTAAAGTAGTGCTTGAAAGTGGGTATCGCTATTTCTACAACCTAGGAAAGGTATTCTTTACTAATCCAAAAAATGCACGCAACCATGTATTTACTTAAAGATGAACCAGATATTGTCCCCGTGGCTATTTGACGAAAGTGGGGTTTTCTTTTGTGAGTATCTAGCAAATTTCAGTAGGATAGCGTTTTGATTTTAGATCTACGATATTTGGATCACGACACCGCTTGTCCTCATTTGTAATGACCCGAAACCAATGGAAGAGAACAAAGTGATACGGGTAGCAACCAACATCCTGAAATACGTCACATAAAGAGTTTTGGACAAACTTGTTTTAAGTGCCTTTATTAATATACGCTGTTAAGGTAGTTTTGGGCCGAACTTTATCAGCTTGAGCAGAATCAAGAATCGGTTAGCGAATATAACTCAAAGTGATTTCACGATTAAGTTGGTTTTGTGGTGCTAGCGAATTACAAAACTCTTTTCAACCTTAAAGCGGTAGAAGGCCAACCATTTGATGGACCACTTAACTGTCAGAAAATTCATTTCAACTCTCCGCAAGAAATCATTCGATTAACTGGATACGAAAGCAATTAAGGAAATACTATATTCCATTCTGATAATCGATCACTGAGTTTTTACAAATTTACTTGTCAAAATTTGTATTACAACAATATATAAGATGGAATAATATTAACAAAAGTCCGTGACATGACAAAAAACATCGATGCCCTCTTTACCCATTCCCACACGTCGACAATTTTTGACACCCCTTGAGAAAAACAATTGGGAAAACGTTGTGTAAAATGAAGAAATTGCTTGTAACAAGCAATTTCTTCATTTTCCACAATATTTTCTACCAATAAAGTTGAAAAATCTAAAATCTCACAAACTTTAAATTGTTGTCTGCAACTCCTTTCAATTTGGACCAGTCTAAAGTTTTGCCGTCTTGAAATGGGTTAAACACTATGCCTTTCAAAAATTAAGATACATTCATCTCGGCGTACTTTCCATACTCACTGAACGGGTTTCAGATTTATTTATCATGTACTTGCGCGTGTGTGGCTGCGTGCGTGAGATAAGGGTAGAGGTTAGATCTGGCTCGGTGACCGATTTGTATGACAGCTTAACGAGTGAACTGAAGGATACGGGTTCGAGCCCTACCGTCATCGGGGAGTGCTCTTTAAAGTCTCCCCAGCTGTAAAATTGGATGGCGCTGAATTAAACCCTCTGCCTCTCTTTCCGGAACATGAAAACATGTGATTTAGTATTCGAGAGAGACTATGTAAGCAAATAGCTTTCATCGCAATTATACTGAAGCATCTGACTGAAGTCTATTTCAGGTTAATCTGCTAACAGAAAGATGTCGATTATTTTAACGCGAAAAGGACTATTTTGATAATATTTCCAGCTCTTAGAATGAAACGATGTACCAAAGAACTAATTGTAGATAATTCGCTTTGATTCTTGACCCCGAACTTCAACTTACCAAGTGTTTCAGTTTCGTTTTCACACTTTAAACTATTTATTCAACCACATTTTCGGTCGTAGTTTTCAATGGTATTTACGATTTCCTTCTGTGATGATAATCTTGGTACTAGCGAATCTTGGAAACTGCTCTAGAATTAAAGAGTTTAATATTGTCAAATCTTTCGACCCAAGAAAGTACCATGTCACTTCATGCAAGTGTGAATTAGGTTTCAGAATCATTGTCATATTTTAACCCTTTCTGTTTATCAAAATATTAAACATCTCCAAGTTCAAAGGTTTTTGCAGACGAAAATGTTAAGTGGGTTTATTTGAAAAATAACCATTCAGTAAGGTAAAAAATATTGCAGAAAAAGAAGAAATTGCTTGTTACAAGAAATTTCGCCCTTTTCTACGATGTTTTTTCTTTTGTAATCATATAATCATAGGAACGTGAAAGCCAGGGATTAAACAGGAAGGGGTTTAATTCCGTTTATAATTTCACAAGTAAAGAGATCTAGTTGTTTACAATATTAGAACTGATACAATTCCACCAAGTGTCCCCTAGATAACAGATTAGGTCTATGAAATGATTTCAATAGCTATTATCTTGGAAAAATCACTCCATGAAATAAAAAAAGGATATATTTCCACAGAATGTATCCACTAAAAGATGAAAAAAGCATTTGGCATCGATTTATTTAATCATTTCGAGAGATGCTTTCATGAAACATATTACACTGTGATATTTTTTTCTTTCTCTAGTGCGGGGAATGTTCTCCGTCGTCATCAGGGTGTGTTCATAGAAAAGCACTTAATAGCAAGCCCCAGTCTACCCAGCTGTAAAATTGGGTTTAAGCTAATGCCTCTATTTCTGGGACGTGGGGGAAAACACATGGGATTTGAGTGCTCGAGAGCGACTCCATAAGCTTTAAACTTACATCGCAAGTAAAATAAATTAGTATAAACGAATGACTATAGCCCCTTACAATGTTTTCCATACCCACAAGCACGTCGTCCTTTTACATAATAATTGATGGACCGTTCGCCCTACCCACTAACTCCACTTGCCACGCCAACTGACTCCAACAGGAAGTTCTACTTCGAAATTAAATGTCGTTACTTTACAAATTTATAGCTAATAACATGCTCAAAAGAGTTTAAATGTTGTAGTTGCATCGTTTATGTCGAAAAAAATTTAAATGTGTCACAGAAATGCCGGCGAATGTTGGAGGAGGAACATAAACAAAAAAACAAATCGTTGGTTGGAGACCCAACCTCGTAACTACAGCTTGGATAAGGTGTAGTTACGACGTTTACGTCGCCAAACCAACAGAAACGCTTAACATGAATATCTGAGTTCAAAATTCACTTCCGGTCTAAAGTTAATAATTTAAATGATCAATCGATTTATTTTTATTGTTGTTGTTGTTGATGATGATGATATTTTTTTTTTAATCACAGCATCGATCTTTCATATTTTCCTCATAGATTATCAGTAGCCTCTTGCAGAGAAGACCTTTCTTCTGTAAAAAAAAGAACAAAACAACGCTATGATCAAGCCGTATCCATATTAGGTAAATTCATCGACCAGGGTTCCGCCGAAAGAGGATCAAGTAAACGAAATCGCAGCAAGGCATCGCAAATTGAGTTTGTGCATGGAATGCGCTACAGAGTCTCAAGTCGTGCTTCAGCTAACAGACGTGATTGGTTACATAATCTATTTAAAGAACCAAGACCTAGATGATATTTTTTGCGACAAAGAACTGTGTTAGATGCGTGTTCCCACATAAACCCGTCTTTTTACGCAGAATTTTGAAAAATACTTTGAGAAATGTAGAAGTATTTGTAAAAAATATTTTCTTAAATATCCATAGTGTTTTATGCCCTAAAAGACAAATAATTTTAGAATTTCATCAACTGAAAGCTTTCTTTTCGGGCGGAAATGGTTCATTTTTTCCTCAGCCTTCTCGTGCGACCCAAAACTTTAACTGTATACATCACGAATCTGGCCTTAACCAGACGGCAGAATTTTAGACTCATTGGCTGAATTGAAAGGTGACAGACGATATGTTAAAAATTGCGAAATTTAAGACTCTTTCAACTTCCTTGGTAAAACATTGAGGGAAATGAAGAAATAACTTACTACCGGCAATTTCATCATTTTACATAAAGTTTTCCAAATCGTTTTTCGTGAGGGCGTCAAAAAGCGTCATTATGTGGGAATGGGTTAATATTATGATTCTAGTCTACGCTTTAATGGCTGGTTAACCCTTTCCTGGTTAATCCCTGGTTTTTACGTCCCTGTAACAAGCAATTTCTTCTTTTTCCCCAATATTTTCTACCCTATTGAATGGTTATTTTTCAAATAAAATCAACTTTAAATTTTCGTCTGCAAAACCTTTGAATTTGGACAGGTCTAAAATTTTGCAAACCAGGAAAGGGTTAACTACAAGAAAATCTCTCAGCAAATAAGCTTGGTGTGTTATGACCTCATCACAGCACGAAACATTTGGATAAAAGGTGAAAAATGCGCACGATCAACTTAGAGTGTAGTAGATGCGGTTGTTAATTTTACCAAATAAAGCACTGAAAGTACTGATGGTGGACGTCCCTGTTAGCATAGAAGAATGGCATGCCCATTTTGGTGAAGAAATGTCATAAAGATAATCTGATTAAAGCAAAACGTGTCGCCCAGCCCGACTGTCTTATTAGGTAATATAGAATATTTTCTATTCTTGTGTCATGGGGCACTATCCCCAGTTCTGCAAAATATTGCCACTGCCATACGTGTCGTTTGTCTGCCACCGATGAAAACATGATAAGTGGTTGGCTGAGCAGCTTATGGCTCAAATTGAATGTTGCAGTTATATAAAATTATGTACATGTCATGAAGTGAAAAACGACAAGAAGTCGTTGTTAGGTGCGCCAACCAGCCGAAGTATTGTTGAAATACTTCTGAAGTGATGTTAAACCACCTTCACTTAAAAGAAGTCTAACTAGCTTAGAAGTCTAACTAGAACAAGAAATTTCACCGGGATGTTCCTTTTCCCGCCACAGTCCACAAACAATTATGATATCATTTAAGAATCTTGGTCATCTTTGGGTTAGAAACAAATGGGAGATTCAGTATACCTATTAATGCGGTTAATTTTGCTTGGTGTAAAAACTAGGAAATATTCATATTAACGTAAAAATTGCTGAAATGGGCCAGAAAAATAATCTTTTTATTTCTTTTGGATTGGATGCAGCTAACACATTTGTAGTTTTATTCAAGACCTTTTTTTTATCTAAAAGTCTAAATGATATTTTCCAACTTTCGCATGATTTATCTCACAAGTAATTTGATGCAACTAGACAAGTTGGCTGTATAGTTAGAAACTAATCACTTTGGACTTCGGAAACTTTGATTTAAACATTATAAACCAGCTGTTGGACTCCAGAAACATAATTATCTGTATAAATATGGCATTTCTAACATAGCTTTAATTGGAATCGTTCTAGATGTACCACCTAATTGCCATTGCAGCAGTAGTTTTTCCTTTGTAATATTCTGGACTTAATAATTTTATTCTTCGTCATATATGATTAATCCATTCCCACTCAAGCCCTCCTTTTTACGCGCCTCAATAATAGAGCTTTGGAAAACATTGTGGAAAATGAAGAAATTGCTTGTATCAAGCAATTTCTTCATTTTACACAATGTTTTCTACCTTAAACGACGAAAAAAATTAAAATTTCATCAACTTAAAATTGTCGTCTGCAACTTCTTTCAATTTGGACCAATCTAAAATTTTGCTGTGTTGAAATGGGTTAAGGATGAAAATATGAAACCTTAAATGTCGGATCGCTGGCCACTCCCATAGAGTTCCGACAGGAAGTTCCACTTCGATAATAATGGTGCCATTTTGCAACATTTATAGCTACTAATATGTAACGAAACAGTAAAATGGTTGGTGGGCGACATAAACGTCGTAACTACAGCCTGAATAAACTACAGTTTCGACGTTTAAGGAGCTAAACCAGCAAAACTACTTCTCATAAATATCGGCTAATGTTCATGTTCAAAGTACACTTTCGTCATAAATGAATGATTTGATTGGTCCATTGATTCTTTTATTGATAGCCGCGCCGCCAGTTGGTAAGTTTTTCATCTCCTGGCATCTATCGGCCTAATAAATTAGATTGAAATATATAGTTACAATTTTCGCATGCCGAATATGTATACATCTAAATGGGGGAGCATTTTTAGATATTTTGAAAGCAAAATATAAGAGGTACATCCAATCCACACGTTTTGGAATACCTCTTATATTATTTCTAAAGCCACAAATCAAGTTAATTCAAATATTTCAGACGCATTGTCTGCAGTTAACGGAAAACCGAATACTTTGTAGTGGCAAGTGAGTCTGAACGTAAAACTCTATTTGAAGTATGATCTTCCTACAGTTTTGCTGTGTAAAAAAACAATCAATTGAATAATTAAATAATTCATTTAGATTTGAAGAGAAAAGTTGCACCCATTAAAACGTCGCAACCTCATCTTAATCAAGCTACAAAATTCAAAACGTCCACAAAAGAATTGCTTCTCGTTTTTGTCTCTGTACACTTATCTTACATACTATCTTGGTTTAACCCGTTCCCAGACAGTGATGATTTTTTATGCCCTCGAGAAAAAAGCTTTGAAAAACATTGTGGAAAATGAAGAAATTTCTTGTATCAAGCAATTTCTTCATTATCCACATTTTTTTTTATCCCAAAGGATGATGAAATTTAGAATTCAAACAGCCTAAAATTGTCGTCTGCAGCTTCTCTCAATTTTGACCAGTCTAAAATTTTGTTGTGTAGGAATGGGTTAAAATCTAAGCCTTGTTGGAGGTCAGTGGGCGTGGCCAACCGTCTGTCAAATGTGGTAGAGATCGGACCAATCGGCTAGTCTACTATAACCAAAAAATAATTCAATCTTTGTCGAGTCTGGCTAGCTCTGTCGGTCTTCGAACCCCGACTAACTCAAAGTTCTGTGGTTTTCGCCAGATGCATCATTTGTCTCTAAGCCCAGTCTAAAGTTTAGGAGATATGTCTTCTTGTTTTAAGATATGTATCTTGTGTAATCAATAATTTCTATTTCATCGCGTGATATGACGTTATATGTCACACATATAACATGACATGTTCAGAACAAACTGAAAGTTACTGATTAAGTTAGGGTTGGCAAGGAACATTTTAACTAAATACGTCAGCCTTGAACCCACAATATCAATTATAAAGCTTTCCTCCCACGAAATGCATAGATCTAATGAGATATTTATAATTTTTTATCTATTGTTTCCAATATTGTCCAAATTTTGCAGGACACGTATTTTGGTGCACGGACGAATCTCGTATAGATGTTATAGCGAAAAACTAATATCTTATGATTTCCTAACCCTTCATATTTTTTTTCAAAAATTTAGAATCTACGCAGAATGGCATTGTGTTTTCAATTTAACCCTTTCCTTGATAAACCCAGGATATTACGTCTATGTGATTTTATACTTGAGAAAACATTGTGGAAAAAGGAGAAATTGCTTGAAATAAGCAATTTCTCCTTTCCCACAATGTTTTCTACCACATAGGATGGTTTTATTTGGAATTGCATCCAATTTTCATTGTCGTCTGCATCCTCTTTCAACTTGGACCAGTCTTAAATTCCAGAAACCAGGAAAGGGTTAATCAAATTGAAGTCGTCTTTTGCAACTTTTTTTTTTAATTTGAATAGGCCTGTTATTGTGTCGCCTGGTAACGGGTTGAAATGGTTGAAAGGAGAACTGGTGGTATAAGTTTCTAGATTAAAAACTAAGAGGGAGATATCGATGCTTCTTAATCTCAGGTAAGAAAAAATCTAAATGCCCAAGATACTCTCAAACGAGCATATACTATTTAAACTTGAGTTTCATGTCGTCTTAATGGCGATCTCGCGATTTTTTTTTTTTAACCCTTTACTGTTTTTTGAAAATTTTAGACTTGTCCGAATTTAAACAGTTAGCAGACATCATTATGAAGTTAGTAGAATTCAAAAAAATGTCATCCTATATGATAAAAATAGTCTGGAAAAAGAAGAAATTGCTTGTTACAAGCAATTTCTTCTTTTTCCAGAATGTTTTCTCAAGTATAATGTCAAAAGGACGTAAAAATCACTGATTGTATACGGGAAAGGGTTTATGGGGATTGACGCCACTTTTCAGTCTTATTGCGGTGGCTGTAGCACCTAACCATAAATTCTTGGTATTTCTCCCTGGATCGAACCATGGACCTGTTGTTGTCTAGCGAAGGTTCAGCGGAATAACGAGTTATTTTTAGAGTTCACTGCTTTTGAATGTCGACACCGCATTACCTCATTTGCTTATGACCCAAACTCGACAGAAGAAAACATCGGCAGTTGAAATAACCAACGCCCCGATTTATGTCACATTACGTGGTTAATGCAAAACTATAGTAAGTGTACATATTAATATAAACTCTTACGACAGTTTTGAATGATCTTTACAGAAAAGAAAATCGGCTAGCGAATATAACTTCTGGCGCCGTAACGAAGACGTTGGTTTGAGTAATTTCAAACTAAATGCGTGATTTCAACGGTTAACTGCACCTCCTGACTGTCCAAATATCCATTGCAAAAGTTCTGGCATATCTAAAAATAGTTGAACAGCCTTCGTAGGCTAGTAATGATATACCCTAATTTTGATAAAGGATCTCTGAATTTCGCAAAACTCCTTTTCGTGATATTGTTTTCAAACAATATATGAGAAGGAATAAAAATAATTAAAATCTACGAATCTGTCTACAGGGCTCAGTCATTTACAGCCGTTTGTAAACGATACTGTATATCGGAATGTTCAAATTAACACCTGTTGCGAAACTTGTCGAAACAAGGTTTGGTATCTTTATAGAAAACTACCGTGAGAATGTAAACAGAACATGCACGGAATGGTTAGTAGGTTTGTGAATCGGCACTCGGCGTACTGATGGGCATCATTCAAGAAAGACAATTCTTTTCCTTTACAGTTTAATTATTCAACGAATTAGGTCTTATACTGTAATATGTCACTAAGCATCTTAATTGTTAGAGAATTAGCTGTTTTCGAATATAAGAATAGAAGAAAAGAGCAGGGGTTTGGCACTCTTTTCCTAAACAATAAAATCCCTAAACATGACGCTAACGGGATGGGTGGGGACGAATGTGTATGGATGTGGGTGTATTTCAAATAACACACATTCAAAATGTCGCTATTGTACCTCTGTTTTTTGTTGTTGTCTTTTTTTTTTCTACCAGACCAAACTTTTGTTGTGTGGTAATGGATTAAGAACTGTATCAACATTTTCTCATTCGATTATTATACACTTCCATCAAATTGCCTCGTGGATTATAGAACATCTCCATAAAATGTTTTCAATAAATATTATCTTGGACAAACTACTCATTGACATCTAAAAATATGATGTTTAAACAAAATTTATCTGAAATAAAAGTTTCCTAATCATATTTGACGCCGTTTCAAGGTTTGCTCCGACGCAACACTGAAGTATGCAATTTCTTTTATCCCATTACCAGACGGACAAAAGTTAGACTGGTTAAAATGGAAAGAAGTTAAGTCGACAATGTGATATTTTAAGGACCAGTGTCTTCAGAGCAGGAACATTGTTCGAAATGTATAAATTTTCCGATCATTTTCCATGATTTTTTCCAATGCTGATTTTTGAGGGGTATAAAAAACGGGTCGGTTTTGCAATGGAAAAAACATTTTTTTTGTGTATCAGTGTTCAAACCTCTTCTACATCAGTGTTCAAACCTCTTCTACATCGGTCGTAGAATTTCTCCTTTTTGTCGAAAGAGAAATTCTGAATTTTCAGACCGATAGACCTTAAATTGAATTGGTGGATCGCATCTGTCAATCAAATAATAATTCACCTATCAAATTACTCATTTAAACCAAAGGTGAATTTTGAACACCGACATAGGCCGACATTCATGTGAAGCATTCCGTTGGCTTTGCAGCTGCAACGTGGTAACCCCAGCAAATTTCCCATTTAGGTCGCAAACAAACCATTTCGCATTAGTTGCATGTTACTGCCCATAAAACTTGCGGTTTAACCCATTCCCACTCAGTGACGCTTTTAGACGCCCCCAAGAAAAAAATGTATCGAGAACATTGTGGAAAATGAAGAAATTGCTTGTTACAGTGGGTTAATATCTAAGAGGAACTTAGTGAGCATCGGTAGCAATATATTACTAACTGAACAGAACGTTTTTAAGAGCCTAGAGGGTCGCTTCGGTTAACAAACATAATTTGTTATTTAATTTATTCAAATGACGCAGCTTACATCGGATTTCTGGGTGGAACACTTCTATCGCATTTATGAGCTGAAGAGATTTTTTTTTTTTTTTTTTTCATGGAGGTATGAACCGAAAAAACTAATCATACTTAATACGCATGCGGATTCATACATTGTGTGATTAGATTTTTCGCTTTATACCTCCATGAAAACAAAAAATATTCTCTTCATTTCTAATAGTTTAATAGCATCGAGCGAAAAAAACAAACTTTACAAATTTTGATACCTTTTGTATGGGACTATTTTGTGCGGAAGCATAAAAAATCGCTGCGTGCTAAAAAATTTTTTCATGGAGTTATGAATTTCTTTTTTTGACCAATTTTTTTGAACGCTCGTTTTTGATAGACGAAACTAGAAATTAAATTATTGTGAAATTATTTTATTTTAGTCGAGACTATCAAACTTGTTGGATTGCGATTGTTCGAAAAATTGTTTCAGACCTCTATAGAAAAGATGTTGAGCACAAAACTGTTTTGCTTTCAGACACACAAAGTAGTTTTCAAGTAAGCAGTCTCAAACTGACCCTGCTTATTTGACATGGAGGATGAATTTGGCATATATGGTGTCAAATAATAAAGAGTGAAGAAGATTTTTTCCCATTGATGGTCAAGTCTTAAAACCCTTATGAAACATCAGTTCATTTCCGCTTCAAGGTTTATACAAAAGACCCGTAGGGGAAAAAAGGTTGGGGGGCTTACTCCCCCTCCAATAATTGACTTATCGCGGCTGTCAATCAAGGTATCAACCGACCAATCTAATCAATTATTCAACCCGGACCTGAAGTTTAAACTCCGACATCGGTCACCTTTTTTGTTAACCTCTGTTGTTGGTTTTGCGACTTAAACATCGTAGCTACAGCTTATTCAAGCTGTAGCTACGACGTTTAGGTCGCCAACCAGCCAATCTACTTATTGTTACATGCTGATGGCCATATTTATCAAAATAACGCCGCTAAAATCGAAGCGGGACTTCATGTCGGAGTCGTTTGGCATGGCCATCGAAGTAAGTGGGCTTGCCCAGCGATTGATCAATTAAACGACCCAATTTTTGTGAATATTTGCATAACCACACCAAGAAAATCCCCGAATTCCTAAGTTCCCCCCCAACACACACACACATCTTGAAATTTTCAAAATTACCCGCCCTCCCCCCCCCCGGGGGGGCTGTACAGTGTGAGATGGCTTTCATTTTCAGACATCGTTGAAAATAAGAAATGTGTTCTTAAATTCTCACGTTAAACATAGATGAAAACATCTATCGAAAACAGCTTTTGATACGCTGAAATACAGCCCTACACCTTAAATTTACTGATCATGTTTGCGGCCTAATTACGATTCTATGCTTCTCTTTTATGACGGCTACAGTATGAAAAGTAATCTCTTATTAAATAAAACAGAGGCGGTATGACGTAATATCAGCCCGAAGTATTTGGCTAGGAAGAGAGATACGCACGCAATATCTCTACCGTGCAAATTGAGATATGATACTTTAACTTATTACCAGACGACAGAATTTTAGACTGGTCCAAACTGAATGATGTTGCAGACGACAAATATATAGATTTTTTTCAACTTTCTGGATAGAATACATTGTGTAAATTAAAGAAATTGCTTGTCACAAGCAATTTCTTCATTTTACACAAAGTTTTCATAATTGCTTTTCTTCAGGGGCGTCAAAAAGTGTCACTGTGTGGGAATGGGTTAAATCAAACAAAGGTGGTATGACGTAATATTTGGCTAGGAAGAGAGATACGCACGCAATATCTATGCAATTATTACCAGACGACAAAATTTTAGATTGGTCGCAATTGAAAGATGTTGCAGACAACAATTTAAAGCTTAGAAAGGTTTAGATATTTTCAACTTTCCAATTGGAAAACAGTGTGGAAAATGAAGAATTTCTTCATTTCACACAGTATTTTCCTCTTTTTTATCTTTGAGGGGCGTCCATTATGTGAGAATGGTTTAATTCCTTATTTCGGTGATAAAATTTCCAAACACAAGGCAATTATTATCTTCTCCAATTATAATTCATATACAATCCCCTTTTTTTTCGCCCTTTAAGACAAAAGCTTTGGAGAACAGTGTGGAAAATAAAGACACTGCTTATAACAAACAATTTCTTCATTATCCATAATGTCTTCTACTTCAAAAGACAACGAAATTCAAAATTCGTCAGCTAGAAGTTGTCGTCTGCAACCCTTTATGAATTTTTTACCAATGTTTAGTAGTCTTGTGATGGGTAAAACTTATCTTCAAATAATTGTTTCCTCAAAAAGAGACTTGTTCAATGTTATCTCCATTGTCTTGATAAAAAAAATATACGGCAAAGTATCAGATTTTAATTTGTGGACTTTTCTCTTTGAAATAATATGACTATTGCTGTATCAAAATGACGTAATCCTCTAAATTATCATTTTCATTATTTCTGAACCAATTTTTAACCCATTCCAACACAGTGGAATTTTAGACCTGTCCAAATTGAAAGGAGCTGCAGACGACAATTCCAAGTTGATAGAATTTTTAATTTTTTCGTCTTTGTGGATAGAAAACATTGTGGATAGAAAACATTGTGGATAATTAAGAAATTGCTTGATCCAAGCAATTTCTTCATTTTCCACAATGTTTTCCAAAGCTTTTTTGCTGGGGGGCGTAAAAAGGAGGGATTGTGTGGGAATGGGTTAAGAATTCTTTGTAACTTTAGGTGTAATAAATACGCTTCTGTAAACAATCCAAACGAGTGTCTAAATACTTTCGGTTCTAAGTATAGGGCTTGATCTGACTAAAGTAATTAGCAAAACAAAGTCCCGTGTCTAACTTTATACATTGCAATTTTATTATAGCCTCTTTCATAAAATCGGAAATCGTCACAAAATATTGAAATGACTATACTTTACATCGATGATGAGCGATTTGAAAAATGAAAGAAAGCGCCCTAGATCCTATTCAAGAGGGAAATTGAGTTTTGTTTGAGGCACATTTTATTTTTCATAATAATCCGCTCCCCATGCATTCAATTTATGACATTACATTTATTAATTTAGCCTTCTTAATGAAATCGGAAAATAATATAACATATTCAAATCACTACGCTTTATGTCGATGGTGATCGATCTGAAAAATTAAGGCAAAAAACCCAAAGTATGGACAACCGAACCGATCGAAAACTAAAGTGAATTGTGCATTTAGAGAACTCTTTTTCTTTTAGGAGCCGCTTCCCTAGCAGTTTACACCACCCTCCTTTCTTTTTTCGGGAAAACGTCTAGGCTTTCCTATATGGACTCAATTTTCATTTCATATCTTCGCGAAGACGACACATGGGCATTAACCCCAAATATTAAGATATGCACTTTTAATTAAACTGTTGTATTTGAATTCGGAGATTTGGAAAAAATATAACAAATAAAATGGTCGTTTAGATACATCTTGTGTGGAGCCAGAAAACATCTGGCATTAGATGGAATGACGTCGTTGGACCTTATTTGGTAGGAAATATATCCGATCATAATTTGAAAATGGGATGTGATCTTAACGTGGCATTTTTATTATTTTTTTCTCTCTCTCTCTTTTCTTTTTAGCATTATACTTTCTTTTGACGAATAAATAGTATGATCAAAAGTTTTGAGTAAATCGGAGGTGTTCAGAGAAAAAATGATTGTTTACGAATTACCTATCAGTGGTAAAACCATTCCCATACAATCCCAGTTCCTACGCCTGTCAAGATAAAGTGTTTTGGAAAACATTTTGGAAATGAAGAAATTGTTTGATACAAGCGATTTCTTCACTATTCACAATATTTTATAACCAAATAGCTAAAGAGTTTTTAAACTTCATCAACTAAAACTGTCGTCCACTACTTTATTGGATTTGGACCAGTCTAAAGTTTTGTCGTCTGGTTTCGGGTAAATGTTCAAATGAGGCAAAGTCAAACGACAAGACGACATTTCGATTATCAGTTTTATAGGTGTTGGATGGGGGGTCTTTACCCATTCCCAAACAGTAACGCTTTCAGACGCCCCTTCAGAAAACTATTTGGACAACATGGTGTTAGATAAAAGAATTGCTTGTAACAAGCGATTTCTTCATTTTACATCATGTTTTTTACCCAGAAAGCTGAAAAATCCGAAACTTTAAATTGCCGTCTTAAACTCCTTTCAATTTGGACCAGTCTAAAATTTTACTGTCTTGTAAATGGTTAAGCTACAGATTTATTAAATGAGTTATCAATAAACGAGACTTTGCCGAGGTTGTTTTTTTAAATGACTGTGTTAATGAATTTGTTATTTCATGAGCACGAATTAGAGGTAATAATTAAAAATATTACCCGCTTATAAAATGACGTCTTTACGTGAATTACGTTACGTTATTCTCACAATAAAGAGAAGGGCGTCACCATATTTCATATTCGTTAAACTAGGATAATAGCACCCATATATCACCTTTTCTGAATCATTAATTTTGTTTCTTGAAGTTCTCAGATTCTCACTTTTTGCCGAACGGCTTATATTTTCCACTCTATTGAAAACTTAACATTTAGTTAAATTTTAGTCAATGAAAAAAAAAATTTCCAATAGTTGAAGGGAAAAAAAGCATCGTTTTATTTCGTTTATGTGTTCTTGCGGCTTTTTAGTGTTGTTGTTTGTGGTGGTTTTTTTTTTTTTTTTTTTTTTTGGGGGGGGGGTTGTTGTTGTTATTGTTGTTGCTGCTATTGGTATTGTTATTTGTTTGTTTTGTTTTTTATTGTGTTCTACATCGTTCTCTTGTCCGCGTGTTTGACTTTTATAAACAGAGTGTAAATAAAGGGCCCAATGAAATATATTCTGATTTTGTATCCAGATGTTTGCTTTCTGACAGATAAACAATACCAAGTAACAGAATCCTTACACCTGGTACGGGTTTGTCGAGACAATGTTTGGTACATTCTTGTTTTATTTTGTAGAACGCTTCAAGGAGAATATAAACATGACATGCAGATTGTATCTGTTAAACGGAGTGATCAATATGTTTTAAATTCGCAAGTTTCTCCTAAAATAAACATGTGTCCTAATCGAAATTATCCCGAGAAGACTATTCCAATAAAAAAAGTCCTTCACTTCGTTTTGAACCTATTACCACACAATTCAGCCTTCTTACGCCCTCGAGCAAATAGTTCTGGAAAGCAATTTTCAAGCAATTTTTGCATTTTCCACATTGTTTTCTACCCAGAATAACGGGAATATATCTGATTATCTATAAACTCGAATCTTCGTCTGCAACTTCTTTTAATTTGGACCAGTCTAAATATTTGCCGTCTGGCAATGGTTTACATCCTATAGATGAGGGATTCACGTATGTGTCTGTATATCATTATTGGTGGTCGTAAAAAGGCGGGATGGTTTTGGAATGGGTTAAAGCCTGTATCAACATTTTCTCGGTCGATGCTAATATAATTCCACAAAATTGCCTTCTGGATTATAGAACTGCTCCACGAAATGTTTTCAATAGACATTATCTTGGAAAAATTACTCCATAAAATCTTAAAATATGTTTTTTTCACAAAACTTATTCATATAAAAGATTCCAAATCGAATTTGTGAATCGGGCTATTTTAAACACTTGAGAGTTGCCTGGATGAAAAAATAAATTAAAAATCACAAGATTGTGATGTCGTCCTTCCCTACTACTGCTTTGTCACGGTTAATATTCAACTTAACGCTTTCCCGTTATCTTATATTTAAGAGATGAAGAGAATATTTTTTTGTTTTCATGGAGGTATGAACCGAAAAAACTAATCACACTGTATTGATACGCGAAGCGGATTCATACAGAAGTGTGATGAGGTTTTTCGGTTCATACCTCCATGAAAACAAAAAACACTCTTTTCATTTGTTATAATTTAATAGCATTGAGCCAAAAAACCAAAAGCTTCACAAATTTTGATACCTTTTTGTATGGCACTATTTTGTGCGGAATCATACAAAATCGCTGCGTGCTCAAAATTTTGTTCATGGAGTTATGAATAAATTCTTTCGGCCAATCAGAACGCTCAATTTTGATAAACGAAACTAAGAATTAAATTATATGAGAGACCACCTCTATTAAGAGACCATTTTCGTTAAGCGACTAATATCAAAATTCCATTTCCTAAAACAAAGCATCTTCCTGGACGTTTGGCTATTAAATCCTTTATCGGTGGAACTCATTATAATCGTCTCTATGAGAAGATTATAATGGGTTCCATCAACATAGGATTAGGTGAGAATATATATGCAGTCATTTTCATTAAGCGACTTACATCAAAATTCCACTTCCTAAAATAAAGCATCTTCATGGACGTTTTGCTGACAAAGTTATCAAAACTAAATCCTGTATCGGTGGATCTCATTATAATCGTTTCTATGAGGCGATTATAATGAGTTCCATCAACATAGGATTGGGTGAGAACATGTATATGCGGTAGAACCGCCCATTTGCATTTGTCTCAAAAAGTGTAACGACCAAAATTATGGCGGTCCCTTGAGTGGTCGCTTAATACAAGTTGATCTGTACCTATCTCTCTCATTACTATATTTCATACTTTCATCTGTTAAGATCACCAATACCCTCGTTTTGTGAAAAAAACCTTTCTTGACAAAAATGCATTTTACCATGACCTAAGCAGATTTGGTAAAAATAATCTACCATGACATTAACGAAAGAGGTTCACTGAGTAAACTTAATCTCAGCAAGACGCCTTAAATTGGATTTGTGCAAGAAATGCGCTAGAGAGTCTCGAGTACCACTAAGGCTAACAAACGTAATTGGTTACATAATCTATTTAAAGAACTAAGTACTTTATCGGAAACCTTCGTAAAACACGGCTACGTAAAACTGCATTTAACACACGGCAGTACATCCATAGATCTTAAATTTATCTTCAACCTTAGGTGTCATGGGTTCGTATACCCGGCGGCGGTATATATTCTTTCCGACAATTGTCTCTCACCAATGGATGGATAAACGTAAACCTAAGTGTGATAGCAGCTAAAGGCTAGGAAAGGATGTAGTGGTAGTACTGTTGTGAGAAATACCAGGACTCCATTGTTAGGTGCTCCAGCCGCCGCGATGTGACTGAAATACTGTTAAAAGCGGCGTTAAACCCAATCAATCATTATTTATTGATCACGTTTGTGGCCTAATTATATTTCCCGTTTGTTTTTGTTTTTTATGACAGGTTCAGAATAAATGGTAATCTCTTAAGCAGCATGACGTAATACTAGCTCAATTATTTGACAAGGATGAAATATTTGCATGAAGTAAATCAAGATACGTTTGGTGGCCCAGCAACAAAGTATTTTAAAAAGTAGGTGCATTTTTAAAAATCGCTCAAAATTTTGATAATTCGCTCGCTTCTCAAAACAAACGTTACTTTAATGTATATTTCAATTCTACAAGGCTCAGTTTAAAACTGTGGCCACGCTCTGTCTACATTCGAATGTCGTGAATTAAAATCAAAGTACAGAACGTACTGTAAGCTAGCAAAGCAAGGTTGAATTTAGAAAATCTTTCCCTTGTTGGGTAGAAAAACATTGTGGACATTGAAGAAATTGCTTGTTACAAGCAATTTCTTCATTGCCCACAATGTTTTCCAAAGCTTTTTTCTTGAGATGCTTAAAAAGCGGAATTGATTGTGGATGAGTTAAATAGCGTGATTTTGACAGAGTTCTCTACAATTTGAACAGAGTTTGCAATATTCCTGAAATACATAAGAACGACTTTTAATGGCGTAGGCATTGAACGGATTTAGTGGTAAAGCCTCCAGTGGCAGTCTGCACTCGTTGAACTCTGAGACGACATCAAAATTTCTTCTGTTAACTTAAGCTATCAAAGCTGACGCTTTGCTAGCTAAAAAAAAAGAGAGAGAAATTCCACTGAGCCATTGCTAGATACCAATTAAAGCCACTTTCACTCATTAGATAATCGTGATGACAATATCTGTTTCATATTTAAGCACTGAATATCCGACTGGTAGTATTTTGGCGCCTTTGGGAAGGTTTTAGAAATACCGATTCATGCTTTAACAGTCATACGTACAAGCCCAGTAACTCTGAAAATCTACTAAATCCACCAGGAACAGAGTACAGTTATAATATCAAACAGCCCAGCATGTATTTGATTGATAACATCTAAGAGCAGAAGCTTTGTTTATTTGTCCTGGGTCAACGGAAATTCTGAAGAACCAACTTAATAGTATTTGTTTTCACATAGCTTAAGTTTATTGTAGACTTTCAGCCATTTCTGAATACAAAGGTTACTTATCTAGCCTTTTTTAAAAGAAATTTGTACAGATATCTCAATAATGCATTCATTAAAGATCAGTGAAAATGAGGAGTTATTAATTTACAATTTCCTCAAAAATATAACATTGGGGTCAAAATGGCCCGCCCTGGAGGTCGAAAGTTGGGAAAACGCTCAAAAGTCTTGTCCATCTAAACAAAATTAATCCTACTGTAGTGGTTCAAAATTAGGAAAAATGCTCAATTAGCGCAATTTCAAAACCTTATCCTCTTAACTCATTACCAGATGCAATCAAATATAGACTAGGGCATTCATTCTTGATATGTAGCATTACTCAATGGTTTTGTACTATGCCCAAAGTCTTATATTTTTTAAATCTATTTGACTTCAGTTGCTTTTTAATACAAAAAGTACTTTAATTTGCAGATGACTTATGTGAGCAATTTAGGATCATCATTGACCTCTTTTTCCTGTTAGTGCAAAAATGTCAGCAGTTTTTACGAGATTTCTGAAAACTTGCAGAGAATTTGCACAGGATGAGTGCACCTCACAAGGATTGTTCCTTTAGAAATTAAGACAAGTAATGCGAAAAAAATTGTCTGGAGAAATTTCAACTGTTATTAACTTGCACAGCCTAATTTGGCTCAATTCTGTCAAGAGCATAGGACAATGTTTTATAAAATAGCATCGTAAACTTGATAAGATCATTGTGTTTCATCGGATTCTACCATTGGTGTTTGACCAAGACGAACTTTAAAGAAATTACTTTTCTTTCAATGATTAAGTCACATACAAACCTCTATTAGATCAGACATCAAGAATATTTACCCTGATCTTTGATCTACTTAAACAAGAGGACCATGATGGTCCTAAATCGCTCTCCTGAGGCATCTGCTAATTAAAGAACTTTTTATATAAAAAGACATAACAGGAGCTAAATAGATGTAACAAATATAAGCTTTCGGGCATTATACAAAACCATCAAGTAGTGCTACATACCAAGTATGAATGCTTAAGTCTTTATAGCTTAATCCATTAGCAAACAACCTGGCAGTTAAACTCACTCAAGGAAAATGGTTTTGGAAAATGTGAGAAAACGAGAACTTGCTTATTATTTCTCCATTTCCCACAATTTTTATACGATATTTTAATTTCAATCCAATTTGATTTGCCAACGCAAATTCTTTCAGTTTGAACTGGTCTTAGATTTTGGTATCTTGTAATGGACTTCTTGGGCAGGGCCATTTTTGATCCACTGAGCACACTTTTGGCATCCTTGGTAGAGAACCATCAGGATACACTATATACCAAAATTGAATGTTTTATACCTCATACCTAGGCTATGGGCATAATTTCTCGTAACATAGTAAACTAGAGGCGACTGATTGTACTGATTAAGCAAATGGTGTTTTGGGGAATTCAATATAAACCGAATCATATTCACCATGTGTGTCAAATGAATCTTGTCAATCAAATCTTTTTATATTTCAAACTTTTCATTACTTTACAAAGAGCTATTTATTTACTGAGTCAGTTGGAAAACAAAATTTAAAAAAAGCTCACTGTATTCCATATATAGACATAAGCCATGACCATAAAAAGGATGTTTTAAATTAATCAAAATTTATTGGTGGAATATGAAAAAGAGTCACAAAAGGATCATTCCGGTGAGATTTGGTTGAAATCCATCAACTGGTTTCTGAGAAGAACTTGAAAAGGATCAACTGAGAATCGTTTCCGTGAAATTTGGTTGAAACCCCGATTTCACAGGTTTCTGAGAAGAACATCCTCCAAGCTTTCACCATATATGGAAATTAGCCCCGCCGATTTAAGTCATGTTTATCATCCGACGATCAAAATTCTTTGAATGAATCTGATAAAGGGTCACCCAAGGATCATTCCTATAAAATTTGGTTGAAATACATCCACTGCTTTCTGAGAAAAGATTTTTTAAAAGAATTCACCACTACGTAGATTAGCCCTGCCCATTAAAGCCATGTTTTTCATCCGATCAAAATACTTTGAAGAGATCTGATAAAGGGTTGACCAAAGGATCATTTCTTTGAAATTTGGTAGAATTCTGTTTAGTACTTTCTTATATGAAGATTGGTATACGGCCGGACGTGCGCTTGAACGGAAAGACGCATGACGGACAAAGCGCCATGACAATAGCTTGCTGGCTTTCAGCCAGTGGAGCTAAAAATCATATAGTTATTCTACATATCACATATTAATGCCTTAGGCCTTATAGTTTTGGAGGACAAGACTTTTGAACTTGCTCTAATTGAGTGTTTTTCAAAAAAAAAAAAAAAAAAAAAAAAAAAAAAGCACAAACACACACACACACACACACAAAAAAAGAACTCTGGGTTGGGGCTATTTATGACCCCAGGAGTATGACTTTGGTGAACTTTGTATAGGACCATGTGGATATGCTATATATGAAATACGAATGCATTATACTATCATATATTTGAATGAACATATATTTTAACATGCTGTTATTTTGTGTTTTTTCCAAACTTTGGATCCCAGAGGCAATGCTGTTTTTGACCCAAGGGGTATAAACCCCTAAAAACATGATAGATAACATTTAAGTTATGCTACATTCGGAAATTGAATGCTTAAGGCCTCATACTTGATAGGAAGATTTTTAGCTCGGCTGTTTTCGGAGAAATCCGAGGTATTGCGATAGCCTTGGTGTTGTCGTCGTTGTCCGGGGTGTTTGACATTTTGTGATATCTCTGGTTCTACTAAAGGTATTCACTTGAAACTTGGCACACTTGCTCATTATCAAAAGAACAACCTATACTATCAAGGGGGATCATTCTAGATGCATTTTGTCCACTATCCAGCACCCAAAAGCCGAGCGTAGGCACCTGTAGGCGTAGCTCTTGTTTTGTTTTGCTCATAGTAGGCGATATTTCCAACTATTGACCCCTGCTGAAGGGCTGTTTTTATCCCATCAAGGGGCATGAATTTTAATAACATACTACAAACCATCTAGTTATGTTACTTACCAAATAGTAATGCCCTTGGCCATAAAGTTAGGGAGAAGACTTTTGAACTTGCTCTAATTGAGTGTTTTCCCAACTTTGGACCTCAGGAGTGGGGTCATTTTTTACCCCAGGGGTATAATTTTTATAAACTTGGTAGAGAATAATGTGATTATGCTGTATATAGAATACGAAATTCCCTTGGCCTTATATTTCATATACCAAATTTATTCAATTTTTAGCGTTTTTTTTTTTAAGGAAAAAACGGTATTTCATATCGATCAACAGGAAACAAGTTCTCACGCATTTCCGCTCATTTCCACGCATGCTCATAAACTTGAAGTGAAAATCTATGTGATCGCCTCCATCTTGTTTCATCGCTGATGAAGAAAATGTCTTACTTGCTGAATGCTAACAGCCTCCTTTTAGTCATGAATATCCAGATAAATGTTTAAAACTTTGACTTAATATATCTAAATTGTCTAATGAATTGTCAAAATGAGAGAAATAATTTCCTCCCTGTTTTAGACGCGATTCAAGCGCCTATTAACCCCATCGAATAAAACACCTTTTACCTCTCGAATTCGACTAAATCTTTGAAACGGACATGTAGTTCTTCAATTGTGATAATAATATGTTCAACGAAAAAAAGAATTGAATGTTAGCTTTGATTTCTTTACCTTTTATCTTTTAACCTTTTACCACGCAACCACAAATTTTCACGCACTTAAGAAGAAAACTTTGCGATTAATTCAAAATAGCGATTTCGGTAAACAGTAAGGGATCATGATTGATTGAATAGGGTTTAACGCAACTTTTAATAGTATTTCAGTTATATCGGGGCGGCTGGAGCTCCTAACAATGGATTCCTGGTAGTTCACACACCAGTACTACCACTACATTCTTATCGAGTCTCCAGCTGCTCCTCCTACTTAGGTGTACGATTTACTCACTCATATTGATGAAACATGCTCGCATTATTTAGCGCGGTTACTGATAAACCAGCAAAACCGCTCTCAGGACTTTCAGTCCTTTGATTATATCTAACACAGATATTCCTGTCCTATGTTTTCACTTTGCATCCAATTCGGTGGCCTTAACCTTTGATCAATTTATTGATCTTTTTACATAACATATATCACCTAAACAGAACTGCAACGGGTTATAGACTTTAACTTTTGAACATGTCCTTGTCCTACTTAAAAGTTTAAATACCTATATACCTAATATGATTATATCTCATACTAAAGTAATGGTTAATAGAATACATGATTGTCCTTGAAAACCATTATCACTGAGGTCTCAGCCTTGTAAAAGTGATACACAGGAAACAAATGAATAAGTGAACATTGTTGTAACATAACTGAAAGATTATTCAAAGGGGCGTTTGAAATAACATACAAAACAATTTATTGTGATTTACAAATCAATATGTACTATAGGTTCTTTCATATTCTTGATTTCAACTCAACTTAACCCGTTCCCACACAATCTGACACACTAAAGAAAAAAATAATAGTGGATACACTGTGAGAAAAGGAAAAGGAAATGCTTTTTAAGAAACATCTCCTATTGTATGATTTTTTTTCTTCTCTTTTTGGTGCTTATTTTAAAATTTTTAATATCATCTGCAGCTTCTTTCAATTTTTGCAGGTCCTGTACATTTGTAAAATATTGTATTCCTCTTTCTTTAAAAAAAAGTTACAACTCTTTTGTTAGTACCTTTTCATTCAATGATACAACTTCTTATAAGTAACTAAATAAGATCATGCCGGAGAATGAACTTAACACAAGGCTTACATCAAAGGGTTAGGAGTAAAAAAAAAATTGTCGCTGTTAAACATTATTTTGAATAATTTAGGACGGAATGGCAAGAGCTTAGAAATATCACAAATGATTAAAAGTCTGTAAAACACTCACAAGCCATGATCAAAAATTGTTGCATGTCTTATCATTAGATCTAAAGGGACCCAGGTCAAGCATTCCAGGACTGGAACACAGTGAAATAGATAGCCACTTAATAGATTAGCAGACAGATAACCTGTCAAGCCTACAAATTTACCGCTGGTTGATTTTGAGGATCAGAACTGGCTTGTACGCTAGACTGTTAACGTTGTTTCAAATCATGGAAGAGATTAACAAACTGACAAATGAAAACTTGCTTCTGGTGGCAGTTCTAAACGGATTTTTCTTAATGATATAACTTTATTATGTTTTTTCTTATTTCCTATTCGAATTCAATTACTAGATTTACATAGAAGGAATATCGACCATCGAAATCTATATAAAAAAACAATAGCAAGTTAAAAGATCTATAGGTAAATTTTAATCAGTGATAATAGGCGATGTTTGTTGTTAGATACATTGTCTGATAATTAATGGAAATTGAGGAAAAAAATGTTTAAAGTTCCCGTAACGCTTAATTTCTAATAGAATTATTCAAAACCTACCGGGCTCTAAAACCTCAGATTTTCGTCATCTCGACAACATTTAATATTAATATAGCAACAGGTTTTATCTTTTATCAAAAATCATGAGATCTATATCCGAATGACATATAGACATGAAGTTTTCGCGACCAACACTAAACTGTTTGAATTAAATTTAAAACAGAAAAATACATGCCACTCAACGAATCATTATTTATGTATCATAATAATACACAAATAATTATGTGGTTAAGATTTGAAGTTCATAGCTCATTTTTTTCTTTAAACATAATTTTTAAGGAAAAACCAGCAAGCTCCGTGGCTCACTGGCTCATGTATGTCAAAGATTAACTTTGGTCATGCTGAATAAAGTCTTTCTCAGAAATACATTAAAATCAGAGAGGCTGAAAGTACTAAAGAACTCCATGCTCTAGTTGTGGTTGATATTTCTGTTGAAAATTCATTTCATAAACGAATCTATCTTGAAAAGGACAAAACGGTGATGTAGACTAAGATTAGACTTCTCGCATGTGCAGGTTGATCTTTGTCTATAGCTCCTGCCAAAACAGGAATAATCCGGGTTCAACATGCCTAGAATTAAGTTTTATTTACGGTTTAATGATCAATGAACTTCAACATGTGTAACGAAGGTAATCAAACTATATTGTAATTTGTGTTGTTAATTAAATATATTGCGAAATCAATGTTGATTTTGGTCTTGAAAAATGTGTAGCAACCGAGTACGGAGTTACAGGGAGTACTAATAGAGAAGTTGGTCTGCTTATCGCTTTTAACCCATTACCAGACGACAAAAATTTAGACTAGTTCAGAAAAGAAGAAGTTGCAGACGACAACTTCATGTGGATAGAATTTCAAACATTTCTGATTTCCTGGGTAAATAACAAGTCGAAAAAGCAGAAATTGTTTGCAATAAGCTATTTCGATATTTTACACATTGTTTACCTGAACCTTGTATGTGCGTCAAAAGCGGGATTGTGTGGTAATAGGTTAAAAACTTGAAGGTAATCTCCAGGAATTGACTACAGGAATCACTGCTGACGGTCGTTAGTTGGGCAATGAATTGTAGTTACGACCTTTAAGCCACCAAGCTTATAAACAAGCTTAACATAATTGTCGGGGATCAAACTTGACTTCCGGTTTATATGAATACTTCTATTGGTCAATCTTTGTTTTTGATTGACAGAGGGGATACGTAAAATTACAAATCGCTGGCGCCTCCCACTTAGTCCTTTGGCTCCAACAGGAAGTTCCACTTCGATTTTTAGCGTCATTACTTCGTAAAATTTATGGCCAACAGCATGTAGCAAAATAGTAAAATGGTTGGTTGGTGACCTAAACGTCGTAACTACAGCTTGAATAAGCTGTAGTTCCGACGTTTAAGTCGCCAAACCAACAAAAATGGTTAACAAAAATGGCGGCAAATGTCGTAGTCCGGGATGAGTAAAATGATTTGATCGGTCTTTTGATTCCTTGATTGACAGCCGCCGCGATTAGTCACTTGCTCTTCCCTTTAGGGAGAAACACTAATCTTTCAGCAAGATCTTCCATACTTGCATTTTGAAAAACATGTGTGTATAGGGATTTGTATACTACTCAAAATTTGCTAAGGATCATCTTTTCGTTCAATGATTTTATGCTCAAAACAAATCGACTCAAAAAAAAAAAAAAAGATTTTTATAAAGTTCTGTTAAAATTCAGGTCGGTGACCCTGTGGGGAATATGTCGATTCAACATGTATACTACGCACAAGGAATTCCTGAAAAGACATTCCCACCTTAAAAGTGTTTCATTTTGTCATGAAACTTCAGGTGCGCTGGTACATCTAGCGAACTTTCAACAAAGCTATCACAAATTTTAGATTGATTTCCAATTCAATATGGCAGATAGATGAGATGAAAAGGGGCATAGTGATACTTCATTCTTGGCTATCCAAAATGTCCTAAGTATGTCCCTGAGTGTTATTCCAGGATGTGGAATGGATTTATTACGACCGGAAATGTTAAGTATTTGCATGCTGGGGGTGAGAAAGCTCAACCAATGAGATTCAATACCGATTTTTTTGTGGTCCAGGATTGTCGTCGCCAATCTAACAACGCAACAACATTACGTAGCGACTTCTCGAACGCTATCTTTGTGTACATAAGTACCCAAATCATCAGCAATTGGTTGCATGATACTTGCCCGAGGTCAAAATGACCTGCAATTCGGGTTCCGTTGACCTGATATCAAGTGCAAATGCGTTTAACGGGATCATGTCACTCGGACCCAAAATGACTGGGCTCCAGTCCTGATTACAGACGACTCCAGGTTTTGCGTAGACTTTACCGATATACGTGCTAGGGTATAAAAATGCCATATAAGCGTTTTGCTCCAGCATGTGTGGCAGAACATAGTCGGTTTGACGGGGCCTCAATCATGGTTTGGATGGCGACAAGGGCTCAGGGGAAAACGGACGTCCACGTTTTGGACAACGACTCGTTGACGGCTATCAGCTACGTAAACGAGATCTTGGAAATTAACCTGACTTAAATCCAATTGAGCATTTTTGGGATATGTTACAAATAGCTGTTTCGTCACGAACCGTGCAATCAGCATCTGAACAGAAGCCGAGACAGGCCTTTCTTAAAGAGTGGGATCGAATTCCCAAAAATATTTCGGGAGTCTTATCAACGGAATGCGGAGGCATTGTCAGGCGGTGAATGGAGCGTGGGGACATCACACACGCTATTTAAGTTCATAAAACTTCATTTTTTTTTTTCTTATTTTTTTTTTTTTTTTTTTTTTTTTGAAATACTCGATTTCTTCATTTTCATGGTAGCATTGAAAATGTTAGTCTTTTACCATTACGTCCTTCGTGTAAGCCGTACTCTCAAAATAACAACGAGATATTCGATCTATATCAAAATCTCGATATCTGAAAGACCAAAGTTCTGGAAAACACAAGAATACTTGCGTAATTTCCTCAAAATACAAAAATATTCAACTAGAAAAAAGTGATCCTTAGCAAACTTTGAATAGTATATATGAACGCCAATATATGCAGTGGGAATCAAGGTTAAGCATTAAAAAATTTCTTTCATTTTAAAAAAAATTTGGGCCCCACCTATGTCTCTGGCTTAATATGATTTATGTCTAGTACCCCAATACCATGGGAAATATTTTGTGAACCATTGGATATTTCATTAACCTATCTCAAGACGACCAAGTTCTAGACTGGTCCAAATTCAAAGATGTTGCAGACTACTTTTTTTTAAATTGTGAATTTTAAAATATTTTTGTGTTTTGAGATGGAAAATATTGTGGATAATGAATAGATTGCTTTTTAACAAGCAATTTCTTCATTTTCCACAATGATCTTATAAGTTTTCTTTTCTATGGGGCGTCTAAAAGCGTTTTTGGTGTGAGAATGGGTTAAATTCTCACACTACAAAACCCCTTGTAAAACTTTTTTTTCGTGGTCAGTTGATAATTTACTCAAACTTCGAGTCGGGATTAAAGATGCATCTCTGATTAGATCCTATGTTAATAGCATGAAAATAAATGAGAACATTTGTAGGTTGCTACTTATTACTCTTAACCCATTCCCACACGACAAAATTTTAGACTGGTCCAAATTGAAAGAAGATGCAGACGATAATTTCAAGTTGATGGAATTTTAATTTTTTTCACCTTTTTGGATAGAAAACATTGTGGATAATGAAGAAATTGCTCGATACAAGCAATTTCTTCATTTTCCACAATGTTTTCCAAAGCTTTTTTCTTTAAGGGTGTAAAAAGGAGGGATTGAGTTGGAATGGGTTAATAAAGAATCGAAATTAAAACAAGATATTTATTCAAATTTGAAGTTTGAGTAAATTCTCAATTTAGTACGAAAAATGTCTTATAATCTAGGACCCTGATTTGCTCGACTAGAAAGCATTCATTTATACTTAATTTATACGTCGTAAAGAATAGTGCTTAAATAAGATGTAGTTACGATGTTTAAGTCTCCAAACCAAAATAATGCTTCAAATATATGTCGACAAATTACGTAGTTCAAAGTTCACTTCCGATTTAAATGAAAGATTTGATTGACCCCTTGATTCTTTGATTCTGCAGTTGCGATCCGCCAATATGGGAACTTTGTCCCTGCATTGGCTGGTGAACACAAACAGAGCCTACATAAACGTGCACCCTAAACCTAGAAATGGTTTCCCGTTTTCTTCTTTTTATGCGTTAGCGCAAGGGTTAAATCTATCTGCTTAACTTTGACGTATATCTCTAAATATTTCTTAGATAGATTTCCAAAGTGAAATCTCGTTTGAAGTTCGCTCCTCGCCCGGAATAAATTAGACCCTTATTTCCTCAGAGGGGATTCTTATCTCTCTGGAATTCCCCTTTCAAATGTTGTAATCGGATAACCCTGATAACCTATTCAGGTTATACAAATGTTTTATATTTGTGAAAAAAAATATGTTTTTGGTTATTTGATACTGATTGAGAGTTACAATCTTTGTGAAATCTGAAAGTATAACCCTGGGAAATTGGGCCAAAAGAAAAACTCGACCAAGAAAATAATAATAAAAATTGGCATTTTTAGAATCGACTTAATCTTTACATATGCAAAAGTATCGACGATTAAATAAAATCAAAGGACTGAAAGTACTGAGAAGTTGGAACGCGCTGAAAGGGTCATAACTGTGGGATTCGGTTCAAATTCATTTATTACTTTTCGAGTAAGCCTCCCTCCTTTAAACTTAAACCAGCATTCTCATTCGTGTACATATGTGCGTGAATAACTCAGAAAAAAATAAATCCACATACAGAAATCCAAAACTAGCATTGTCTTAACCCATTTCCAGACAATGACGCTTTTAAATGACCCTCATTATGAAAGCTTTGGAAAACATTGTAGAAAAAGAAGAAATTGCTTGTTACAAGCAATTTCTTCATTATCCACAATGTTTTCTGTCCAAAAGGACCAGGATTTTAAAGATTACACCAACTTACAATTGTCGTCTGCTGCTTCTTTGAATTTTGACTTGTCTAAAATTTTACCGTGTTGGAATGGGTTATAAGCTCGTGTCACGCACGGCAAAATTAGAATTTGCAAGAAAACATTCTCCTTTTGATCAACTGTAATACGTGAAATCCTTTTATAATCTTGAAAACAGAGAATAACAGCTTCTATAGTAAGAAATCAATGATTATTTAACCCTCAACTCGGCCAATTCTGTAACGATCATACTAAGCTCACGTAGAAATTTGCGGAAATGCGCGGAAACTTGTTTCAGGGTGATCGATTTGAAATACCGGTTTAGACTTAGGAAAAAAGAATATTTAAAGCGTTGTGAGTAAAATCCAAAAGAAAAAAAAGACGTTAACGTTATTGTAACGTTATTGTTAGCACATGGTAGTTTTGCCCTTTTCCTAAAAAATCCTCTAATATGATGAAGATAGTATCAATTTATCTTTGGCGCCCTGTAGTCGCGCGATTTTCTTATTCGTTATTCTGCTTCAGAACCGTAAAACATCTTAAGTAAAAAGGACCAAGATGAAAACTAGATGACACTTGGTAAAGGTTTGATGTGTTATTTTTTATCTAAAATTGGAAATAACGACATAATAAAGCGTAATTATTTAGTAAATAAGTAGAAACCGGAAATTGATATGGTTACATTCTAATTTTCAAAATCTTCTACTTTCGCTTTGCATCTATTTGATTCTTATTGAGCAAAAGCTGTAAATCCCACAATAATCGCGTTTGATTGATGCCTACGACCCCCCTTAATCGCTCTAGAATTTTTCAAAGCACTGGGCGGCGTGATTATTGTAAAAATGCATTTGCGATCTGAGCCATATTTGTAAACATTGCCTATCTATGGTCACATGACTACCACATGTAACTTTAGATCACGTGATTACCAAACGCGGGACGGCGAATCACAAAAAAAACAAATTACTGCGCTGATTATTACCTTATTTTTCAATAATTTAAAGAAAACTAAAGCATGTTTAGAAGTCTCTAAACGAATTTTTATATCATCCTTTACAAGTGCCATATTATTGTCTTCGGCTACACCTAACTGATTGTCCGTGGTAAGTTGAGATGAGAAGTAACCCGAGGTGTATTCATATCTATCTATCTGTGTGTTATCAAGAAACCGAAATGAAATTGTCTTGTGTTCATTTTTCGGTTTTGTTAAATCTAAGTTGGAATTGCTTCGTATTCCAACTTAAAAAACGGTCCCGTATTTACCCGTGTCATGCTGAATTATAAATTTTCTTTTGATTTTCATCAAAATCAAAAGGCTGAAGGTACACGAAGCACAACTTGTAGGCTAAAATTTCTTTTGAAAATTTACATTTGTGCAGGCTGATCTTTGTCTATATCACCTGCCGAAGCAGGAAAGTTCCGGGTTCTGCATGACAAGAGTTAAATAAATGTTTGTCAACTTCTACATTTGTTTTCGATTTGTCGATCCCCGTTGACGATTAAAATACCGATTCACCGTTAAGCATTTTTGTTGTTAGTTAAACAACTGTAACATCGTAAATGCAGCTGATTCAAGCTGTATTTACTTCGCTTAGGTCGCCAAACAAGGATTTGGCATTTGTTCTTTGTCTCTCGTCATTTTTTTACAAAATAATGTCGGTTATTTCCTCGGACGAACTTTAATGTCAGAAATCAGTGGGTATGGCAAGCGATTCGTTAATATACGGGTAACTATAGGCACGTCCGTTAACATCCGACAAGACAGTTTGACTGAGATACAAAGTTTTATAATATATGAATTTGGACATGAAACAATGGGAAACCGTTTGTTTAGTGATATGAACTTCGCAAATAAAGCTTGAATATGTTGTGTTTACAACGTTTAAGTCAGCAACAAACGAAAATGTTTAAAAATAAATGTTGGAGGGCAACACTGCAGTTCTGGTGTGAAGGAATGATCTGATCTGTCGAGAGTTTTTTGAATTTGACGATCTTTGAATTACAGCGACAATAGTTGTTAACCGATTAACAGACAGCAACATTTTAGGCTGGTCCAAATTGAAAGGAGTTGCAGACATCAATTCAAAAGGTAAGAAGTTTAAGAATTCTTTTTAACTTTTTGGATAGAAAACATTCTGTAAAATGAAGAAATTGCTTGATGCAAAGCAATTTCTCCATTTTACAGAATGTTTTCCTGAATTTGTTTTCCTTGAGAAGCGCCAAAAAGCGTCATTGTGTAGGAATAAGTCAACTCGTCCCCTTTTAACTCTGTATCTTTGGTATCCGGGTTTCCGTTAACCCATTCCAACACAATTCCGACTTTTTACGTTCTCACAAGAGAAAATATTTGAAAACGTTGAAGATAATGAAAAAGTGCTTGTTAAAAAGATTTTTTCTTCATTATCGACAATGTTTTTCTACACCAAAAGACGATGAATTAAAACATTTCACCATCTAGAAATCGTCGTCTACAATTACTGTCAATTTGGACCAGTCTAAAATTTGGTTGTCTGGTACTGGATATGAAGCATTTGTTTAATGATTGGTAAAACTTAACCAGCGAACAATTTGAAACACCAAACCTCGATATCACGTAGAGGAAAAACGTGTGTGTCTTTTCCGTAGATTACTTAATCAATCAAGTTATTTGACACATGCAATCGAAATGCACTCCCTCAATTTTCAGCCGAGCATATATTTTTTGAACTGCAGGCACTTATCCAAACAAAAAATCGATCGAATTTTAGCGCTGAAATTGCGTGTAATTTTCAATACAAACGAATATAACAAAGTGCGAAAGAAACTAGATTATGAAATGATCAATTTACAGAAAAGAAATGAAAAAAAATGAGAATTTTTAAACTTAACCCATTCCCATACAATGACGCTTTTCGAGGCCCCTCAAGAAAACAGTTGGAAAACATTTTTTAATAATGAAAAAAGTGCTTGTATCAAATAATTTCTACATTTTACACAACATTTTCTATCCCAAAAGTTGAAAAAAATCTAAAATCTCTTAAACTTCAAATTGTTATCTACAACTCCTTTCAATTTGGACCAGTCTAAAGTTTTGACGTCTGCTAATTTGTTAAACAGTTGACAAATTCGTAAAACGTTCATGTATAATGGACCATTTTTTTAAATACTGAGCTTCGTTTTTCTTAACAGTAAACTTCACTTATTCATTCAAATTTCCTTACTTATCAGAAATTGTTATTGTTTAATCCCCTCATTCTAATGACCCGTAGAGAAAAGGGAAACACCATGAAATTGTCGGTGAGTGAACAACACATCGTAAGTACAGCTGTTTTCAGAGTTGTATTACGACATTTTTGTCACCCGCCGACGAAATGTCTGGTACAAGCTTTTTCTCCTTCTCGCTAATGCTACTATTTCTGTAATGCTTTTCTGCTATGCCTATGATAACATCATCTTTCAATGTCATGTTAAACCTTTAAGAATTTAACAATTCTAAAATATCACCATCTAGTAATGGGTTAATTACCTATTCAACTGCGAGAAACGTGAACATAACATTGCAAGTTTTCAATAGAATCTTGAATGCCCCGTAATTCAATACCGATGTTAATAAAGATTACAAATTGAATTGTGCATTAGACGCATTCTATTACTTCGAGCAGTCCGCTTCGCTTGCACTTGAACATTAATCGTTTCCTTCTTTCCCGGGGTTTACCATAGACGCTGAGGTAGAAATAAAACTTGATAAAGTGTGAGAGTTCTCTTTTTCGAATTTAACCCATTCCCATACAGTGACACTTTTGAACGCCCCTCAAGAAAAACAATTAGGAAAACAATGTGTAAAAGGAAGAAATTGCTTGTGACAAGAAAGTTGAAAAAAAAAATAAATTTCATAAACTTTAAATTGTCGTTTGCAACTTCATCGAATTTGGACCAGTCTAAAATTTTGCCATCTGGTAAATGCTTAAGTCATTCGAGTTTGAATTATTCAGTTAAGATCTTTGGGCGAATCTTCTTACTGCTTGATTTCCGTTTAACGGATCCCAACAATTACAAGACGGCAAAATTCTAGAATGGACCAAATTGGAAGTAGATGCAGACGACAGCTTGGTGTTTGTAAATTGTAGTTTTTTTCTAATTTTTTTTCTATCTGCATAGAAAACATTGTGTAAAATGAAGAAATTGCTTGTCACAAGCATTTTTGTTCATTTAACATAATATTTTCACGATTGTTCTTCTCGAGGGGCGTTAAAAGGCGTCATTGTGTGGTAGTTGGATTACGTGCCCAGGAAAAAGAAGCTATCGTTAACATTGTGGGAAAGGAAAAATTGCTTGATTTTGAAGCAATGTCTCCTTTTCTTAAAAAATTTTCTACTCTATTTCTTACCTTTTTACCATTTTTAACACACTGACATATTAGGACTACCTTAACTACATACTAAGATAAGTGATGGCAAGTATAAGAAGAGCCGAGACAGAAAGAGCCGAGACCATTTTCTTCTTCGCTACATTTGAATTTATCATATCCCTTTGTTACATATACCGAGGTTTTTTTTTTGGGGGGGGGGGGTGAAGTTTTTAATTCCGATCATAACACTTCGATATTTTCTATTAATCCACTCCCAAACGACAAGATTTTAGACTAGTCCAAATTGAAAGGAGTTGCAGACGGTATCATAAAGTATATGAAATTTTACATATTTTCAGCTTTCTGAGAAAAAAAACATTGTTGAAAATGTAGAAAGTTTATTGCAAGCAATTTCTTCACTGACCACAATGTTTCCCTTAGACTATTTCTTGGGGGCGTAAAAAGGAGGGCTTTTGTGGGAATGGATTAAAGGTCGTTTTTGTTCTTTATGCTATACATGTAGTTCTCTTTATCTATTGACCGTAGATTATCAGTGAAAAATCCCTTTTCTAGCATCAAATGCTCCCAAAAAACGTACTGTCTAAATTTCCATTTGCCAACGCAATAGCTCAACACGATAGCTCAATTATTGCTTCATTCAATATTACAATAATTGCTTCATCGTATCTGGAAAAACACGCCATTTTCAAAAAAATGCGAGAAAAGGAAAGGCATAGCATAGAAAATGTCATTTTCTAGCTAAATTTATTGGTGTATGCTTACGAAAGTGGGAGATGCTACAATATTAAGCTTTTCCAATAAAATCTGTCATCTGCAATGAAGAAATCGGCTCTTATTGAGTTTTGATAAACTGGTTGATAAGAGGCACAATGGAGCTAAGTAAATATAAATTGCACTTCTAAAACATCTTAAGCGTTGTCGGCTTTAAAAACAGCATCCGCTCTGAAGTTGGGTTTCATTGAGACACGAGGTTCAAAGCTGGATCACCTAGCGCAGTGTCTTACCTTCTCAACTATTTAACTCTTCAACCCATTACCAGAGACTAGTCCAAATTCAAAGGAGTTGCAGACGACATTTTAATTTGTATGAAATTTTATTTTTTTTCAACTTTATGGAAAGAAAACATTGTGTCAAATGAAGAAATTGGTTGTTAAAAGCAATTTCTTCATTTAACACAATATTTTCCTTTTTTTTTTTTTTTTTTTTTTTTTTTATTTATTTATTTTTTATTTTGTGAGGGGCGTTCAAAAGCGTCTTTGTGTGGGAATGGGTAAACACTGTTCCAAAACGTAAGAATTTCAAGATTACTTTGTATCTGGGGGTAAATACATCTTGGAATATGAAGGAAATGCTTGCAACAACCAATTTCTTCGTTCAACGATTTTTTCAAAAAACCTTTTCAAGAGCGGGATTGTGTGAGAAGGGTTTAAGAATGAAGATTCGAATTTCAAGGAAAGAATTGTGAAACAGAAAATATGAAAAGTTTTTCCCTCCCAACACTGGGTAAATAATCGTAACCCTAAGTGGGATGAGCAGATTGAGGCTCGAAAAGGATATAGTGGTAGTACTAGTATAAGATATACCAGGAATCAATGGTAAGGTGCAATAGCCGCCGAAATATGACTGAAATACAGTAAAGAGTGGAGTTTTTTCCCGCACGATAATCCTTTGCGGTATAAATTGGATTTATTTGGCCGAATCAAGTTTGTCTTTTGTATATAATTATCTTTGATTTCGGACTGATTTTTTTAAATGTCGTCTGGTAACAGGTTAAGCAGATTACATCTTGGGTGTATACTTGCCAATGCCTAGATCCAGTCTATCTCTTCTCTTTTATAGATTATTTGAAGTTTAGTACGATAAAACTTGAACTATTTTCAAAGTTAAAACATAAAACATATTTGTGTATAAAGTGAAAACATTAAAAGACTTCTTGCAGCCATATTCAAGGTGCATCAGTGCGTATTGTATCGTAAGGAAACTCGTGACTTGTCACGCAAAACGGGAACATCCGGGGATTCCTTAATCAAACCGTTTTCAACCTATTACCAGAATATCAAATTCAAGACTTGTCCTAATTTAAACCATTTCAACACAACAACGATTCTTTACACACCAAGAAAAAGGGCTTTGGAAAGCTTTGTAGTAAATGTAGAAATTGCTTGGTACAAGCAATTTCTTTATTATCCTCGATGTTTTCTTCCAAAAAGAGAATGATATTTTAAAACCCATTAACTTGAAATTTTCGTGTGCAACTTCTTTGAATTTGGACCTTTCTAAAAGACGACAATATAAAGTTTAATGAAATGAAATACAAGCAATATATAAGCTAGGCTATATCATAAAAATGGAGAAATTAATTTTAACAAGTAATTTATCTTTTTCTCACAATGTTTTACTTGCCCTTTTTGACTTGCGTCATCATCTTTGATTGTGTGGTTGTTGGTTAATAGGTCCGATCACAAATTAATCAATGATGGTATATCAAATTTAAATACGTGGACAAGAAGAATGGCCATTTTCCACAATAAAATCTGGCAAAAATTTATTTTTCGGCTCTTGTTTCCTGCGCTGTGTCTGAGCAGGGTCGATGGTTCCCGCAATTTCGCGATTGTCCGTTTTAGCGTGTCGGTCATACATTATGTAAGATGTGAAAGTCTAAGCTGTAGGAATATTGCCAAGAACTAAATGCAAACATCCTATGCTTGTTCGTTTAACCCATTCCAACTCAAGCCCTCTTTTTTACGCCCCACAAGAAAAAAGCTTTGGAAAACATTGTGGACAATGAAGAAATTGCTTGTAACAAGCAATTTCTTCATTATCCACAATGTTTTCTATCCCAAAAGACGAAAAAAATTTAAATTCCATCAACTTGAAATTTTCGTCTGCAGCTTCTTTCAATTTGGACCAGTCTAGAATTTTCTTGTGTTGGAATGGGTTAATAATGTTCTTTGGTGTACGATTTTTTTCCTGAAATAAACTAAATTCACCTATGTTATGTCCTTAGTTACATTCTCTTGAATCTCTATCAGACTAAAATATCATACATCCACGTTTAACCCATTCCCACACAAGAAAATTTTAGACTGGTCCAAATTGAAAGAATGTTCAGGCGATAATTTCAAATTGATGGAATTTTAATTTTTTTCTTCTTTTTGTATAGAAAAAATTGTGGATAATGAAGAAATTGCTTGATTCAAGCAATTTCTTCATTTTCCACAATGTTTTCGAAAGCTCTTTTCTTGAGGGGCGTAAAAAGGAGGGCTTGAGTTGGAATGGGTTAAGGAACAAGTTCTTCTTTATTTCACAAATAGCAACAGTTTGTTAAACGGTCGTAAAACCAGTGACTTGTAATTAAAGGGTTGACTTGAGAAAACATCTTTTGAATTCAAAGTCAACAAAGAGATGCTCGGATTGTGCTGTTCTGTGTGTGCTTCTTTGTATGAATAAATAACAGCGATTGTACTCTACTCGGTTATCAGTCGGCCATTATCAACATTTTACTGCACGTCTGTTGGGAACCTTAGATTACCGTACGCAAGAACATGTAAGAGCACATATGAAAAAGTTGACCTCATATAATCACTAATGTCGTCACAAATAGTATCAAATCCTTAAATGAAATTTGTTCTTTAATGCGCTTTCCTTTTTGCTTCAAACATTAACAATCAAAGAATCATTCGACGATACATTTTAAACCGGAAGTGATCTTTGAACTCCAACACTGACAGATCTAATTTTACTATTTAGTTTGGTGACTAATACGTCGTACCAAAAGCTTATTCAAGTTGAAGTTAGGACGTTTGGGTGGCTAACCAGCCGTTTTACTTTTGTATAATATAATTCTGACAATATTTTTGTATTGCAAAATAGTGCCGTTTCATATCATAGTTGACCAATAGCGGCTGTCAACATAATCTTTATTCTCCAAGGTACAATGTTTTGTGCAATATTAGGAATATATCAAATTGAATTAAACATTGTGAGAGAGGATCGACCTGTAATTTTTTTTAAAATCTTAGTGCGGTTTGATTACTCCAATATAAGATTAAATATAAAGAACAGAACATAAAGATAAGAAAGTTAACAGATACCTGGAAAAAAAACAATTCTGATAAAAGTTTGAATAATTGATTGATAGTCGGGTCACCCAATATCTGTAGATGCTAAGAATGACCGAGCTTAAGTTATTAATTTTCTTGTTTTCGAAGAAATAGACCAGATGTTTAAATTTCATATGTATTCACAAAAGTACTTTATATACATAGATACACCAATCTACAGACATTCAGATCGTCCAAAGGTGGCCAAATGTGTGGCGGCTACAGCTTTATTGCAGTCCCGAAATTGACCCAACCAAATACGACGTACTTGTATATATCTTTAAATATAAAAGACCATTATATACTCATATAAGAGTGACTATATGTAATTTAGTGGATTTTTAAATCGGTCTAAATGACATTTAAATGTAGATTTTTGAGGTCTAATTTTGAACGTGAGCGCAAAACTAGCCCTCGACCGTCAAACATATCCATTACAATCTGGTAGAATACAGTATCTAAACATGTTTATTTTTTTATACATGCTACTGGTCAAAATTTTTGCAACATAGCGCCTTTAAAAATCGAAGCGGGACTTCCTGTCGGAGTCATTGGGCGTGGACAACGGGTTATGTGGGCGATGTCAGCGATTGGCCAATTTAACTTTCTTTAGGAGCCCAGATTTTGGGGCCAACGATCCGCCAATTTGAGATCATTAACGCGAGAAAGGACAGTCGTGGAATCGCAACCTGCTCAGGCTGCTCTAGCTGCGCACGTTGGCCAGGGTCGAGACTTAGTAGATTTTTATTTTGGATGGTAATTCTATCTCAATCTAATTTTCTTTTCGAAATATTATCTAAAAATTGACCCCTGCCATATCTAATCTCCTTTTCAAGAATTTCCCCAGCTCTCTTTCTTTCCCGAAGGGTCGTGTTCACTGTAAAATGAAAAGAGTTTAACTTTTTGGGTTCTAAATCCAGAATATTTATCTTTCGGCAGAAGGCATTGACAAAGGTCAGAACTTATGTCCAGTATGATATCAGTATACATCACCTGTTCGTCTCTTTAGGTTAGGTTTCCTTATATATTTGATTTTCTAAAACAAAATTGATTGGACAATAAATCAGGCGTTACAGTGTTTTTAGCCCTATGACTTAAATCCGGCTTATTTAGCATGAATTTATGTTTCAACTGTACAAAAAACATTTGAGCGCATGCGTGAAATTTCCAACCATTACACATGTGCGCCAAGTAAAGACTCAGATCAGCCTGTGCATCCGCACAGTCTGATCAGAGTCTTCACTCTGCGCTCTGCAGATAGATACTGACCCAAAGCTTCTTTAAACAATCAGCGAATGTTCTAATTGCACCGAATGGCTGTCCAGGATGCTCAATGTATGCGAGTCACGCTCATGCGAAATTGTTGGAAATGTCACGCATAGCCTCATTTAGTTTTCTCAAGAGAGATACCAAACTCCATGAGACTTTACAATAACTGTTAGGTAAAGGGCGTCATACAGCTCCTTTATTACAAATTATCATTTTAAGGCATTGAATTCGTGATGCATCGTTCTTCCATCTAATAATGTGAATCGTAGGGGAAAAGGTAATATATTGTACAATTTTCTGTTGATTCCAAACAATTACTTCACTGTGTGGCATCAAAAATAGATTAGTCTGCAGCCCCTTGTCGTTCTGTCATTGTAGAAAGAATTTTATTAAGAATGGTAAAAAAGTTTCTTTTTTATCTAGAAAGTGTAACGACGTTCGAGCAGGACAAGGCCGGTTAATAACACGTAATAAGTTAATTAATAAAATTGGCTGCATTATGATATGGGACATCATAAATCAAACTGAAGGTTAGTTATGAATAAAGGAAAGGTCCCATGGGAACCAATTCACCTTGGCCTAATTAATACATATATAGAGGCATTGTCATATCCTTTGATGACGAAAATATATATTTGCAGGCTAACAGGGCAATACGGCGATTCCGTAAAACCTATGATATCCCGTGGGCGAAAAATGGACTTTATAGAAAATGCGAAAGAATTAAAAGCTCTAGTCAGACTACGCGGACTGTGCAACCCGGCCAGCGTGGAAACATTTCTCTCTTTGACAATTTTCTGTATCTGTAATAACTCGAATGATAACCATACTATATAATCATTTTCGGAACGTGACCTCTTGATCTATGCTGGGTTCAATCTCTTTTCTCAGGTATTTGATTCACAGAATACACAGGAGCTACGTTTTCGCCTAATTGGTCGCATGTCTTTGAAAAAAAGTGATCAGATCAAGTACATTACAAAATACGACAGAAGTGACCGTTTTCTACCCTGACTCAGCGCCACACTTTCGGGGTGACATGACGGGTAACAGATGTGCAAAAAAAAGCTATTAGGTTGTAATAATGCTAATTTTAAGATTCTTCTTACTTTACATATAACGAGCTCTCTCTTCAACTTTTGATACAAAAGGAGACCAATTCTAATCTAGTGTCTCTAGCAGCAAAGTTCTTGTCAACGTGTAGGCCTTATCCCTTGTTGTATCTATGATAATTAATATCTTATTTCATCAATAATGTCTTCATTATCGGCGAAATTTTTCTGATTAAACGTAGAAATTGATCAATAATATTTTTTTTCATCAGCCAATTGTTTATTTCGTAGCCATCAGATAATTACATTCTATATTTAAACTGCAATTTCTTAACGGATGTTCAAATTAATCAAGCAACTAATCAATTGACCAAACGCGGCGGTCAATCAAGGAATATATCGTCCGATAAGATCGTTCATTCTGCCCGGAATTCAGATTTGAATTCTGACAATTGCCGCCATATGTGTGAAACATTTTGGTGGTTTTGCGACTTATTTAAGCTGCATATACGCCGTTTAGGTCTACAGCCATCCATTCTACGTTTTTGTTACATGGCACTTTTCAATATATTGCAAAATAACGCCGGTTTAAAATCGAAGCAGGACTTCTTGTCGGAGTCAATGAGCGTGGCCAAACGAGTGAGTGGGCGGGGCCAGAGATTAATCAATTGCTTGTGAAGTAAAATACACTGATTGTAAGTGATTTTAATTGGCGATTCGCCGCCAATCGATTTCAACAGGATGTTCCACTCCGAGGTAAAGCTGGTTATTTGGCTAGTAATATGTAACAAAAAAGAAAATGGTTGGTTGGCGACCTAGACGCTTGAATAAGTTGTAGTCGCGACGTCTAACCCATTCCCACACATTGACGCTATTATACGCCCCTCAATATGAAAGCTTTGGAAATCATTATAAAAATAAAGAAATTTCTTGTTACAAACGTTATAAACGTCGACCAATATCTTAATTCAAAGCTCACTTCCGGTCTAAATGCATTATTTGATTGGTCGAGTGTTTTGTTGTTCTTTTTTTTTTTTTTTTTTAAAGCCGCATTCGACAATTCCTGGTTAGACAATATACTCACATTTTTTCTTCCCATTCCTCGAGGTCTTCCAGAATCATCAAGTTGTTCATAAGTTTGTGGTGAGCCGCCATGTCTTTGAATGGAATGATTATCGTTTAGCAATTTACACAACAATTTACACTTTACACATAACACACAACTCTGTGTTTTTAAAGACGCACAAAAAGGTTTATGTTACGTTCCAATTTGTCGGCAGATCGATCACTGCCATCTCTCTTAAAAGATTCCGAGTAGATCTTCTTTGCTTTTAGGCATCACTAAAGATCATTGTTTGGAAGGTCAAAAAACATTCTGTCTTGAATCGACAAACGTAGATCTTCGGCCGAATTAACAAACAAGTTCAAAGAAACATCATACAAATATACCCTGTAGAGAAACATAACGGGATAAAGGAGCACATAAAACTATTGCGTTCCGTTTGGGTCAAAAGTCCCCTTTAAGTCGTCTTAGCACAAAGAAAGCTTGCACGGGTAAACCCGTTTATTTAAGAGTGCGCGATTATATTTTGAAAATGCTCGAGTTTTTTAACGCGTACACTTTCTAAATATCAGAGTGTGCGCGTAGAAACTAAGCACCTTGATATTATGCACGCACTTGTAATTTAGGCTTAAGCGCACATTCATACCATTGAACGGTCAGTAATTATGCGCGCACGCCTAAATGTTATGAGTTTATTTAAGAGTGCGCGGTTATATTTTGAAAATGCTCGAGTTATTTAACGCGTACACTTTCTAAATATCAGAGTGTGCGCGTAGAAACTTAGCACCTTGATATTATGCACGCACTTGTAATTTAGGCTTAAGCGCACATTTCATATCATTGAACGGTCAGTAATTATGCGCGCACGCCTAAATGTTATGAGTGCACCTGTATCATGTAGGCGTGCACGCGTTTTTTTAGCGTGTACTACCTAAAGTGGAGTTTTGACCCATTTCGTGTGCAATAGAAAACGTGTTCCAGTACATTCTTCATGCGTTGCGTTCTCATTCAAAAAGATATTCAAAATTGTTTTTAATGATTAAATGGGGTTCAACGTCACTCTTACAAGTATTTCAGTAATAACGCGGCGGCTGGAGCATCTAACTATGGATCCCTGGTATTTCTCACACCAGTACTTTCCTAGCCTCCGGCTGCTATCCCACTTTACGATTGTCCAGCCATTGGTGAAAGACAAATGTCGAAAAGGATATGTGCCGCCGCCGGAGATCGAACCCATGACACCCCATTGTTGAAGATTGGGAGTCTGATGCGCTACCGACTGCTCTATGACGGCGGCGAAATTGTTTCTAAGCATAGGGAATACTACAAATTGTCGCTCTAAACTTATCAATAATTTTGCTTGTTAGTGCTCTAATGTCTGTGCATTTTAAAACCTTTTAACAATTTTAAATTCATTGTTACCTTTGCAATAGAATATAATTATGTCTGTTATGTCTAACTTCTTTAAACTTGGACTAGTCTGAAATTTTGTAGCCTGGTAAAGGATTTAACATTAATTTTCCTCGTTGCCGCCAAGCTATTTAGCGATATTTATAATTCTTCATGTAAAAATTGATCCCTTGGGTGGAATTTCCAAACATTTCTCATGCACATGAAATGCAGACACTGAGTAGCATGGACAGCATCTCACTGTATTAAGAATATTTTCTGATCGTGTAAAAAAAAAATGTTATCTATCTGTATAGCGTATAGTGAAGACTCTGATCAGACTGTGCGGATGCACAGGCTGATCGGATTCTATACTTGGCGAACATGTGTATTGGTTGTAAATGTAAAACACAAGCTTACACCGTCTAAAAAACACACGAGAGAGGTTACTCTAGATAAAAATTTAATTTTCAGTTTTATTTCCGATATTTTGGGAATCAAACGACAATATATTATGATTTGCCTGTTACAGCCATGATAAAAGAGTTGTCAAAGAGCATGCACGTTTTGAATGAAGCCTACTGTGCATACTTTCAGAAGTTTTTAGGGTTATTATTATAATTGTTATTATCATTATTGTTATTAGTAGTAGCACAATTATTATTTCTTATTTTTGCGTGAACAATAATGAAAGAAAAGGAATGGAGTGGAAGTGATAAAATTCTCTCTCTGAATGAGAGATGGCCTGTATATCAGGCGGGGCTATCCCTCGGATATACGAGCACTATACACTATATCAGTCGGGGTTATATAATTTGGACAGGCTTTAGTCTCAACAGAAACAAGTGTTTCGACCTTGTTTATACACCGAGTAACGAGTTCACTTCTTCGATCAGCTTTTGTTTATCCGTGAAATTCCTTAAACTTGTCTACATCCATACCCTTCTCTTTCTACATTGTGTTTCATTTTCGTATTCTTACAGTTTGAAATTTTGTATTCGCGTGGTTAGGGCAACACTGTAGTAAATGCCTATATGAAAATAGGCATTTACTAGAGTATGCACCAGCCACACGAGATGCTTTCATATGTACATGCCCTGTATAGTATACTGACGTCCATTAAAAACGACTCGTTGATAAATTCATTAACCTTTTTCATCTCCAGAAAATAGAGGTAACAATTTACCTAAGCAAGCTTTGACGCGACCAAGATAATATTTTATGTGATAATATTTTAAGCTTGCGATCGCCACAGTTCATGGCACCATTTGGTTCATGTGCCCTACCCTTCTTCCATTGCGTCTAATAAATGATCTTATTGTTTAAGGCATTTTATTCACAATTAAATACTTAAAATCAAAGATTCGAAATTAAAGTGAAGACTGATAAAGCGAAAGCCCCTAAGAAGTGTTCGTCTTGTTAGAGGAGTAATTTGACATGGGAGTTTGTAAACTGACAACGTGTAAAGTATACATCCGGTATAGTACGCAGCGTACATGACGTGGGTGAACAAGAAATCGCGTCTATTAAAATCGCTCGTGAATCCGTATTGTTATAGCGTTAAATGTCACCTCGATAGTCATACTAAATCGTAGAGGACATCTAAATAAAGTACCTCAAGAATGAGTGAGCACTGATATCGGATCAATTAGGTACATGTCCCTGATTTTAATCAATTCTATTCCCTCTATAGAAACATGTATTAACATCTCTCAACAACAGCATTGACTACTGTATCTTTTTAAAATCAGTGGAGATTTTCTTTGGTTTGTTTGTTTTTAACCATGACGGGGTTTGAACCCACACGGTTACGACAACGCTTATTGATTGAAAACAATTATATTATAAAAAGTAGATTTTTAAAAACAGAGATCGTTTAACGGAATAAAATACGGTATTTTCTTAATTGCCTACATACTTTAAGACTTCTCTCGGAGAGTTGCGGTGAATTTTGGAATATTCAGGTGAAATATTCGCTAGCCGGATTTCAGTTCTGTAAAACTCAGATCAAACTGTCTTAAGAGCCGATAGTGATGTAGGTCTTTTAAATAGTTTTTCGCCGACCTTTTCATGGGATAAATTTCATGGAGTCAGCCCATTGCCTTTGTCACTTTGTTTTTCTTCTTTTTTATTTGGTACATATGCAAAAAAGGTCACGCGGTGTTGACATGGCGTAAATACTAAAATAACGTCTAATTCCTCTGAAATTTTGTTAGAAAAATACTAAAAAGACACTTTTGATTATCAGATAACCATGGCAACAATATCTGCTTCATATTTAAGTACTAAACTCTCGTTTGAGTGCACTTTTGGACATTTCTGAAAAGAATTCTTTCTAGTTTTTAGAAATATCGACAACTTATAATGTATTCTTTGTTTTAAGAAGAAATTTGTTGAAATATTTGTTCAATTTGTTTGATTGACGGGTAGCTTGCCACGCCCACTGAGCTTCGACAGGAACTTCTACTAAGATATCAAGCAGCGTTAAAAGTCAGTAACATGTATCGAAAAAAACAAAATTGATAAGCTTTAATAAGCTGTCGTTACGACGTTATGGTCGCCAAATCAACAGTGCTTTACATAAATGTCGGTAAATGTTGGAGTTCAAAATTCACTTATAACCCTTTCTCTCCCATTTGGCACTTATTTTCCAATATTAGTGCAATTTGAAATGACGCCTGCAACTGCTTTCAATTTAGCCCAGTACGTCTTTAATTCTGTCGTCTGGTCATTGGTTAAATACCATAAAGCAAGGGGTGAGGCGTTTTTTTTAATGAAGTCAGTATACATACGTGTATTTTGAAATATCTTCTCATTTTCCTTGCTTTTTTTTCATAAAGTCTTTAGTAAACGGTCCATCTCTTACAAAACACTGAATATTACTTGAAAATGGGATAAAGTGGCAATTAGAAAGAAAAACAATATATATGGTCGTAAAATCACGACATACCCAACATTTATGACTAACTGATTAACACAGATCAGCATTCTTTAGCACCGAAGAAAACAGCTTGAAACAGAAAGGTGAAACAAAAAAAAAATACCTTCTTTTTCTCTAAATGTTTTCTGCTCTTAACAACACTCATTTTCAACTTACTGTCGTATTCAACTTTTTTCCCTTTGGATAAGTTTAAAATTTTCTATTATGGTAATGGGCCAAGAATAAATATTCAGACTCACTTAAGGCATTGGCCCTTGTCATGCTGAATAAAATTCTCTACAAAATTTCATGAAAATCAAAGATCTGGATTCACTTGAAGCATTTATTGTGAGTAAATCTTTTGTTATGAAACTTATCTCATAAGCAACTCTAGTTTCGAAGGGACAAACAGGTGATGTAGACTAAGATCGGACTGCACTTTTGTGCAGGCTGATCTTTTTCTATATCTCCTGCCAAAACAGGAATACTCTGAACTCAGCATGGCAAGAGTTAATACTCATATCATGACCGTTCTCTCATAAAGAGTAGATATCGTGATGGAGAAATTTAAACTTTGATGATTGAGCACTGCTTTCATTTCTTTATCAACTGAATTCCCAGTAGTGGTTACTTTAACCTTTGCAAGCGTAACCTTATTGCAAAATGCGATATTACAAGTAATCAAGGTGGTTTACACAGTTCAATTTTTCAAGCATCGTCCGACGTCACCTATTGAATAAAGGAGAACTAAAAAAGTAAATTAAGTTTGCCGTTATTTATCTGAAATGTTGTTTAGTCCAGACTGAACTAAAATAATAATGCCTAACCACTAAAACTGTTTTTTTTTCTCAAGAATTAAAAATCCTTTCAAATATCACAATTGATGCACACACGCTTACAAATTCACGATTTCGCTATCCCATTTCTAATTCACCACAAATATTCCACGAGTCGCCGTCTACAGAATTACAAGACGTTACAAAAAGGCACACGGTCGGTTTACTTCCAGAATATCTTAACTACAGCCTGATCCAGGCTGTAGTTAAGTTATTTCGGAAGCAAACCGAGGACACGTTTCCCGGAACAAGCACATTTAGGAGAAACGGAAGGAAATCCGTGAATACGCCTTACTTCGCTGAGTTATTGATAAATATGGGTATATTACAGATTTTTTATCCAGTGTGCGGTAAGAGCAATCTGCTCTTATAATTAGCGATTTTTTACCCACTCACCGCAACAGGTAATCGATGGAAATTTTCCCCGAAATTCTGGCCATAAGCTTATATCTAAGCTAATGAGTTCATTTGATATTTTATATTCCGTTAGAACAAATGGTCTTTAAGTAATCATTATTCGTCTTAAATGAGTATACATTCCTATAGGCATCAATACGCTGTCAAGTGCATTGACTTGATCGCCGCATGAGCGAAATTTGAAGCCGTCAAGAATTTGAATGAGTGAATGAATGAATGAATGAATGAACAAATGCTTTTTTTCTGAACATCGACAGCTGAGGTCATCTTGCGCGCTAAAACGAAAGAAACTTTAGCTTATGTGAAATTCGAGGCAAAAATTATACTGGCTATAATATTGTGTCAAAGATAAATGGAAACTACATACGTTTGTATATGGTTAACCCATTCGAACTCAGTGGCTCTTTTTAGACGCCCCTAAGAAGAAAGCTTTTGAAAACATTGTGGAAAATGAAGAAATTGCTTGTTAGAAGCTATTTCTTCATTTTCGCAATGTTTTCTACCCAGAAAATTCGAAAAATCTAAAATTTCATAAACTTTAAATTGTCCTCTAAATCTTCTTTCAATTTTGGCCAGTCTAAAATTTTGCTGTCTAGTAATGGGTTAAGTATTCCAATCAATAGCAAGTGAAGTATTAAATGATGTTGTGATTGTTTGTATAGGACAGGTATAATCTAATGTGGGCACAAACTTACATCGGCTCTCCCCAGACCAGGTGTCACCTCAGGATTTGAGGTAGTTCTGTCGGTAGTATAAAAAAAAGGAAAAAATCTCTCACCATCGGTGGGATATCAAAGCATCAAAAGTAAGGTTTATTTAAGGTGTGGTTACTATGATTTGGCTGTCGACCGAAAATATTTAGAAATGTTATGGTAAAACGATTAAATGATTCCAACACATTCCCACACGATCCAATTCTTTTCGCCGTACAAGGAAAAAACTCTTGAGAAAACATTGTGGGGGGAAAATTTAACAAACAGTTTCTTCCTTTCATAATATGTTTTTGTACTTAAAAGACAAAGATTTTTTTTCTTTCTTTCTTTTTTTATGATTTCATCACTTTGAAATGTTCGTCTACAACTTCTGTCAAATTCGACCTGTCCAAAATAGAGTCATCTAGTAATGAGCTAAACAATAATTAATAGCTTCAATGGCCAACGGCCATCGGTTTTTGGTGACCCATTCCAACACAATGACGCTTTTAAATGCCCCCAACGTGCAAACTTTGGAAAGCATTGAGTGAAATGAAGAAATTCCTTTTTACAAGCAATTTTTCAATATCCACAATTTTTTTCTATCCCAGTAGGACTGGTCTAAAAAGTTATGGTGTGGGAAAGGACAAATGCGATGAATTCGGCTTCTTTGAATTGGATTGGTCTAAAAAGTCATGGTGTGGGAAAGGGCAAATGGGATGAGTGCGTCGAGCTTAAGTTTGTCTGTGCGTCTGGATACGTTTCAAACAGTTGCCCAAGGGAAACATTCAATTGTTGATCCTCTATCAAGAAGCTTTGCTCGTTTGAAAAAAACATGAATTTCTTTGGAGAGTCTTATTCCATGGCAAAAATATAACAATTGAAAAACATGGTTTGTGCAGGTGGCATTCATTCACGGATCGCAGCTGTCAATCAAAAAATCGATATACCAATTAAATGATACAGTTAGACCGGAAGTGATTTTAGGAACCCAAACATCGGTTATTGTGAACGGGGGCTTTATCGAGAATTGTACATCTTGCTTTCAATTCGATGCTGTTTTATTTTCACGCAGTGCGGATCACTCTCTCTTCCTTCTACTTGGCCGTAGGTGTTTAAATTTTTCCTGCGTGCTTGGATTGTCCTTAAAAACACTTTCCCCCGCCCCCCCCCTTTTTTTTGTTGTTGTTGTTTTTGTTGTTTTTATTGAAATTCTTGACTGGTCCAAACTGAAAGAGGTTGCAGATGGCAACGAAAATTGGGTGCAATTCAAAATGAAACCATCATATGTGGTGGTAGATATCATTGGAAAAGGGAATTTTTTGTACCAAGCAATTTCTTCTTTTCTGGTAGAAAATATTGTAGGAAAAGGAGAAATTGCCTGTACCAAGCCTTTTCCGTGAGAGGCGTAAAAAGGAGGGCTTGTGTAGGAGATAGTTAACAAATTTCTATCACAACTCGAAATTAACACTTTTGTTTATTTTGTTGTTTTTCATTATGACAAATTGCGAATACATGCCTATATACGTTTTGTCCTCTTATTTTCGCAAAAGCATATTTCATTTGAACAAAGGCTTCCTATCGTTTAAGATAAATACCCATGATGGCCAGTCGAATATCCTTTTTAATTGTAATCCTGCGAACTTGTACTAAACTTTTGAATTTCCTTTAACGATGCTAAACGAATCTTGTTTATTATGGCATGTAATTGAGCCCATTTTATCGTCGTTGTATAGTATATCATAATTTCCCATGTTATCACTGGGTTGATCGAATTATTTTCCCAAAATAGTTCGGTTTATAAAATACAATTTGTCGTTGGGCGAGTAAAATATCGTGGATGATAAAGAACTTGCTTCTAATAGACAATTTCTTTATATTACCAAAATGCTTTCCAGATCCTTCTTCTTTAGGGGTGTGAAAAAAGCTGGATTCTGTGGGAATGGGTTGAGGAGAATGATTTCCATTGATAAGAATCGTGTATGATAATTTACTTTTTTCGCAAATGAAAACATAAAAACTGCAAAAATGCGCAAATGACCATTTGATCTGTGCACATGAATAAACGTCGTTATGGAAAGTTTTCAGTACTGTAGAAATAATGTAGAGTCCCTCATCTGGAATCAGGATCGGTGTATTTATACAGAACAGATTTACGACACAGACGCTAATCTTGATGCAGACGAACAAATAATATTTGAGAGATTTTTCAACAAATAATACGGGATACTTCTGATCGATCACGGAAGATGTAATATGGTTGTGGATTAAAGAACTCTACTGGCCTAGCAATGTAGTAAATGATATTACAGAATTTCACCTTCATTTTGTTGATAACAGTTTTTCCCATTACCAGTCGAGGAGATTTTAGACTGGTCCAAATTCAAAGAAGCTACAGACGACAATTTTTAGTTGATGAATCTTTAGAAAAAAATATGACTATTATTACTATTGTAAATTATATTGTGCATAATTAAGGAATTGCTGGTAACAAGCTTTTTTTTTTTTTTTCATTTTCCAAAATCTGAGGCGCACGGACTTATAGATATAGCAACAAAGGTCCCTGTAGCTTCTGTAAGTATAACGAAAAAAGAAAGCAATTGTTTTCCCTTTTTTGCTTCAATATTTGCTACCACTAAATCCCGCTTTTTACGACTTTCAAGCAAAGCACTTTGCTTGTTACAAACAATTTCTTCATTTTCCACATTGTTTTCTACCATGGAAGACAGAGACTTTTGTTCTGCTCATATGGACCACGATATTACATGTGTCTGTCTGTTTTTGTGGTGTATAACGTCACATTGACCAATCGTTCATTGATCTATTACCACGCGAGAAAATTTAAACTGATACAAATTGAAAGTAGATGTAGACAACAATTTCAACTTGATTGAAATCTTTGTCTTTTGGGTCCGAAAACAATGTGAATAATGAAGAAATTGCTTGTTAGAAGCAATTTCTTCATTTTACACTATTTTTTTCCGATTGACTTTCTTTCAAAAAGAAAGTCAAAAAGCGTTATTGAGTGGGAATGGGTTTAGAGCCATCGATAATAAGTATGAATACAACCAAACAGACAAAATAAGAGGTATCGAAAAACGCACGCTTCATGAAACAAAAATTATTATTTTTTTAATTCGCTTTAAAAAATATGCGCAGAAAGATATTAACAATATAGGCTTTTCCGAACGATGTAGGACTAATCTTATTCGTTTAAATATTCACAATTACTCTATAATTATTCAAATAGGCCTATGAGTTTTATTACATTGTGCTTAAATGGACGTAATTTCTAGAAAAATAGAAATTTAAAAGAAGAATTTTCATGATATATTCTTTTATTATTCTTCTTTTCTTCTTCTTCCTTGTTGTCGTCGATGATGTTGTTGTTGTTGTTGTTGTTTTACTCTAACATAAATTCCGACTTCTTAGGCCCTCGAGGATCTATTTTTAGAACAAGAAGCAATCTAACCTTTTTTCTACCACATATAACATTTAATTTTCAAATTAATTAAACAATTTTACTATGAGGATAAGTCCAAAAGTTTGTCTGGTAATGGTTAGACGGGTAAGGGGCTTTGAAAGACGAAATTTGGCCTACACCAATAATTACTGTTTAAATGAGTTTTGAAATCTTGTCAAAACCTAACTTTTTGTACATTCTTTGGATACAACTTTATAGAACGATGAGTTTTACCCCTTTCCCACACATCAAAATTCTAGACTGGTTGACAGAAGCTGCAGACGACAATTTTAAATTTATTGAATTCTAAATTCTTTTGTCTTGTTGCATTGAAAACATTGTGGATAGTGAAGAAATTGCTTGATACAATTTTCCAGTTTGTCGGAATGGGATAATTCTTGTTCACCTATTTTGAAAGCCAAATCATGAAATTCTGGGTTTATTTCCCAATTGACAGAATGTACGGTTTTGTGAATGGAAAATATAACAAGGTCAGATCAAATAAGGTTGTTAATGGGACAGATGGAGGGACGATAATATACGACTTCAGCAAACAAAATGGAAATAGTTCTGAGAAAACGCTTTCCTTCTCTCGCTTTTCATGTGGTTATGATACCTTAAAAAAGACCAGTTACAATTCAGTTAACATGATGGTATTTATCAAATATGCTGAGTGCTTTGCAATACAAAGGCCAAAGAATTTAAATTATTTGTAGAGTATATACTTTGATTATGAAAAAAGTGGGAAAATAATTTCGTATAGACGCGTTGATTAAAATAAAAATTGTTGTTATTTGTTGCTTTGTTTTGTTATTATTATTATTATTATTCCTTATCTTAACACATTCCCACACTGTGACTCTTTTGACACCCCTAAAAAATTGATTGGGAAAATATTGTGTAAAATGGAGAAATTGTGTGTAACAAGCAATTTCTCCATTATCTTCAATGTGTTCTACTTAAAAGGGGAAAAAATCTAGAATTCTTTAAACTTCACATTTCAGTCTACAACTTCTTTCAATTCGAATTGGTCTTAAAATTTTGTCTGGTAATTGGTTAAAGACCAAAACGGTCTAGCAGACGAAATGAAAAATCGGACTTCAACTATTTGTGTCCTGGCCGCCTGTCCATTGGAGTGGTATACCGAGTTATACTCATTCTTACAGAACTCTTGGTAGCTGTTACATCTTAATCTGTTCCAACACCACAAAATTTTGAACCGGTTCAAATTCAAAGAAGTCGCAGACGACAATTCATAATTTATGAATTTTTAAAATTCCTTTGCCTCTTTGGGTTAGAAAATATTATAACAATGAAAAAATCGTTTGTAAGAAGCAATTTCTTCATTTTCCACAATAGTTACCTTTTTTCTATAGGCGCGTAAAAAGGCGGGATTGCGTTGGAATGGGTTAACAATGTATTTTATTCGGTCACCTAAAAACGTTGTTAGTGTTACGTACGCAACAAAACCAATCAGATGACTTCTTGAAATAATTTGCGTAAGAAATGGTTCTTTACTGAACAAACAAGGTTCTGAAGCGTATTTAACGACGAGTTTGTGATTGACAGATGAAATGTTGATTACATATACCGTAACAAATTACGAACTTATTGTTCCCGGAAGTTGCGGGGCAAGAACCTATTTACCACAATTACTTACAATTACTCGTGTTTGTAGAGCAACTATGAAATCCAGTTACCAGAAAGTTAATAAAATGCAATATACTTTATGTTTTATACTCCCTTTTCCTGTATATTTTGAATACCTGTGGTATTTACCATTTACTTGAATATAATTGGGTAATCGAAGTGCAAATAAGAAAATATTATTGACAACTTTAAACAGATGTATAACGGAACTTAAGCCACACAATGACGCTTTTTGACGCCCCTAAAGAAAGACAATTGGGAAAAAGTTGTATAAAATGAAGAAATGTTTGCGATTTCTACCAAGAAGTTGAACAAATCTTTAATTGCATAAACTTTAAATTGTCATTTACAACTCCTTTCAATTTGGACCAGTCTAAAAATTCGCCGTTTGGTAATTGGTTAATCAAATGACTTGACGCATATTACGCTATAATTGACGGATCGCTGGCCACGCCCACTGACCTCAGACAACATAGTTCGACAGAGATAGCAAACGACGAGTTTTCAAGGACATAAAACAGAAATGTTATATGATTGAATTGACTGTAGTTACGGCGTTTAAGTCACCAAGCAAAAAGAAATGCTTGACATATATGTTGGAGTAAGAAAAGTTGTCGATCGCTGATGCAGGTGCAGAAGTATATAGTACACGAAAATATAAAGGGAAAAAATCACTTTAACCCATTACCTTTGACTGGTCCCAATTGAAAAGAGTTGAAGAAGACAATTTAAAGTTTGTGAACTTTTAGATTTTTCCATCTTTCTGAGTAGAAAGTATTGTGTAAAATAAAGAAATCCTTGTTACAAGCAAGTTTTCCATTTTACACATTTCTTCCTAATTATTTATTCTGATGGGCGTCAAAAGGCGTCATTTTGTGGGAATGGGTTAAAGAAACAATGCATATATTACACGATATTGGCATGAGATACTACAGAAAAGCTGCCAAAGAATTGTTATCAAAAAGGTTTTTTGTTTGTTTGTTTTTTTAACTTCCATGAGAATAACACTGTTTATAAATACAATATATCATTGAAAAAACAAGAATATAAAGCCGCGTAATGGTTTTATTCTACATTTGAATATATTAAACATACGACAATTTTAGACATCATTCGTTTCTTCAATATACTATTTCTTCAGAACATTTCAAGGACCTAGTAAGATTATACGTTATTAAAGGATAGCAATGCATCGAATTAACTGGAGTCTCACGTGTCTAGCGCAGTGTAAGCCTTGTCGTTTTCCTATCTTCTTGAGTAGTTTCATGTTTTATGTTAAACGTCCCTGTGATTTTGTAAATGAGAAAACATTGTGGAAAAAGAAGAAATTGCTTGTATCAAGCAATTTCTTCTTTTTCCACAATTTTTTCTACCCTACTAAATGGTTATTTTCAAATAAAATCAACTTCAAATTTTCGTCTGCAAAACCTTTGAATTTGGACATGTCTAAAATTTTGAAAAACAGGAAAGGGTTAAACTACTGGGCCAATTTGGAATATATTTGGAAAGAATGCTCCTCGTGGACCCTTTTCAAAATCTATTCAAGAAATTTTGACATTTGGGCGTGGCACGACTGGCTTAACAGACTTAGAGCAATCACGAAATAATTGTTTTCCTGTTAAGTTCTGGGCAAATTTTGAATGAACTTGACAGGTTTGATCTTGTAATAACCCCTTTCATTACGTGTTTATATCAGACTTACAGAAACCATGAAATAATTCTCAGGTGAGCGAATTAGGGCCATTTTGGACCTCTTGTTTTGTTGTAAAACAACACTTTAGCGTCAGAACTAAAACACTCAGTGACTCAAGGACTGAAACTATAAGGTCAATGATTCTCTGTTTTCCTTCTTGTTGTAGATGCTACTGCTTGTGCGCATGTCTGCATTACGTTTTATCTCTGTAATTAATTTTGTATAAAGGACGATTAGATCGGTTACTTTTCCGACCTTTTCGGGAGTGTTGCCTCTTACAGTACTCACAGTGCTTTGATTATATCGGAACTATCGAAAGTATCAGAAGTGTGAATGTGTTTTTCGTTTCCTACCCTTCATCTCTTGTAATTTGATAAACAAAACATATATGGAAAGAAAATATAAGTTTGGACAGTTTTTATGGCTATACTTTGTACACAAGCGTACTAAATACTTATATACGAATGTAGCTAATCAGAATACTGGAACTATGATTGAAGAAATTGAAATCAAACTTATTTGTTAGTCCACCGAATTATGAAATGCCGGAGATCACAAGCATCTATCACGTATCGTTAAAAATCGATGAAAGTACGAGTTTAATAGAAATTCTTACGTTCAGTTGAAAGGTCTAAGGGAAGTAAATCATTTTCCCGTCATCTGTCAGGTGAGTATAGGGAAACTCCGGTTCATATCAACACAAGATCAAGGTGGCCTCTGATTGGACAATATCATTGAAATTCAAAATCAATGATTTTTTCAGGACCTTTTATGTTCGGTTGAAAAAATCTGAAGTCAAAAGTAACGATTTTGAATCATTTTGGCAATTGACTAGCGGGTTTTAAAAGCGGGTACGTTTTTTTGAATTGCCTATAGAAACAGCTGTACAGGGAGGGTCATCTCAAAAATGGGGTCAAAAGTCATAGAGAAAAGGGATCATGCCATACTAAAATTTTTTTTTTGGATGTATGAATGGATGTTCTTTAATTCAAAGTAGGTCTGGTCATTCTCGCAAACTCTTGGACAGAGCTATAAGCGAATATGTTATAATGGTCGTCTATGGAAAATGATTTACTTCCCCTAGACCTTGAAGGTATTACAAGTGAACAAATCAATAATGAACATGTGTGCATTTGCAGTTGTTTTCAACATCTTTTACGGCTGGCAAAACTTATGTTCTTACCTGTCGAAGCTATTGAGTGTAATGCAACTCATTCAAGACTCACTTTCATCTAATGTAAATTGGTAATGAATTCTGTTTAACGATACATTGTATTTTTTTGTTTGTTTTGTTTTGTTTTGTTTTTCTAAATAAATAGGCTATATCCGAGCTCTTGTAGAGCATCCCAAAGGTTTGGTATAGCATGCGCGAAACTTAGGTTACCAAAAGTAACAGTTCTGGTTCTCGGTACAAGGAATAGTGAATCACCAGGGCGAAGAACACGAGCTAGACTGTACACTTGCAGTCAATCTTTTAACCCATTACCAGACGAATTAATTTTAGACTGGTCCAAATTCAAAGAAGTTGCAGACGGCAATTTCAAGTTGATGAATTTTTAAAATTCTTTATGTTGTTGGGTAGAAAACAATGTGGACAATGAAGAAATTGCTTGTAACAAGCAATTTCTTCATTTTCCACAATGTTTTCAAAAGCTTTTTTTTCACTTCAGGAGCGATATTGTGTGGGAATGAGTTGAACACAGAGGCCTCAGATCGTGCAAGGACTTGTAAGGGTAATTAGAACTTTATATTCAATGCGCTTACATACTGGGAGCCATTGAACTTCCTTGCGAATCGGAGTTTTGTGTTCATAACGAACAATTCTTGTAATGCTGTAATACTTTGTTTACGCTGATCAAGATATGATTTAATGGTTCGTACAAGTATTTTTTGCTATACTTGTATCAAAATTGTGCGAGTAGCCTGAATATAAAGCTATGTCTATATTAGAATACAAGTATTAAAAGTCACCGAACTCCGGCAATATAAGATAACGAGTTGAAATTTAAGCTTATAGATTTATTAAATATTTGCCTTTTCTTTTAATTGCCCTTGTACAAATAGCATAACGAGCTAATATCCATTGAAATTATTTAACCTTTTACTGAGAGGGTTATTGAATGGCGTTGAACCATTCAAGAAAAATGTATTGTTATCCTACAAAGCATTTTGTGAAATAGGAATGAAGAAATATGGCTTCTAAACTTTTCACATAATTTCAACAAGACATTGTAGAATTTCAAATAGTTTTAAGACATAAACACTTCTCAGTTACTCAAATGTAGTTACGACATTTAGTTCGCCAACCCACCATCTTACTTTTTTGTTACAAAATACTGACCATTCATTTTTAAATAAATTGATATCTTAGCCAAACTTCCTTTAGCAGTAAGATTGGCGTGACAAGCAATCCGTCGATTTCATCAGGAACAATCGTCACTTCAGTCCAGCAGGTTACACTCCTGTCCGTTTTTGCCTCATTATATAAAGAGCAAAAAGAGTCCATTTTCGCAATCTGTAGCTCCTCCCAAAAGTTTTGTTGGGCCTTAAATCTTAGTCCGTCTTAAAGAGAAGTCTTTGGTCTTGAATTACAGGCCAGGAAAATGGTATCCTTAGGGATAGCATTTTTCGCAAATTTTCATTCAACACATCAACCCATGAAACTCTTTAGGCTCGGAAGTGAAAGTCTTGTAGAGTACCACCTTCAAATGTCAGATTATACAAAGAAATAGTTCCCAGATAAATTCTTCACTCTGCAGAACTTAACATCAAGCAACTTGCTGTTGTTTAGACGTTAAAACAGCATGACAAAAGAAGGATATCAAATTTTCTTAATGGACTACTTGAGGGTACAACCACCCGGAAGTAATTCCGGAGTGGAGTTGACCCGGCTATGTAAACTGTTTGCAGTACGGTAGTCATACAAACACAATTCGTTAGCTAAGTGTAAGAACATCATAAGTGGCTATACTTTGTATAGACACTTCTGGTGTTTTTGCACTAAGCCACCGACACTCCCATTCATGCAAGTCTGGCAGAAAATTATTCTCGATAACAAATTATGGAATATTCATGCCTATTCTATGGTTTAATACTCACTATAATCCTAACAATAGCATCATCGGTTAAGAGAGGCGCTGAGAAGTGAGAGAGAGACATCGCCAATTGAGTAGACGGTAATTAATTGAACGATCTGTAAAGTATCATCCCTGTCAACTCGGCCCAATTGACAATCGTCTAACTCGGTTATCTCCAGCATTGATTTCATTTGTAAATATCTGCGTCGTCTGTGAGAAAAATTAATCTACCACTCGTTATATATTCGTTATATATTCTCAATACCGAAAGCAGATTGTCTCTGATCTTTTAAATATGCATTATTTCTCTTGTCTGCTTTTGTTTTTTATTTAGAAATTGTAAACATTTGAACAATTATATAATTCAAGTTTCGTCTATTAAGATTCGGGCATTTTTTTTAAATCTTCCATGAACAAAACTATGAGAACGCATCTATTTTGTATGCTTGCACACAAAGTAGATCTAAATGCTTGTAAAATATTGGCTTTTTTTCTAGACGGCATTAAATTCTAAGAAATGAAGAGATCATTTGCTGTTTTCAATGAGGTATGAACCTAAAACATTATCACACTGAATACTGTACGCTGATTGATATATTAGTGTAAAAAAAAAGTCCTTATTTTCATACACCCGTGTAAAAAATGAGCAATTTCTTCATTATCCACAATGTTTCTATCCAAAAAGACCAAAAAATATTATTCCATCAAGTTTAAATTGTCGTCTGCAGCTGCTTTCAATTTGAACAAGTCTAAAATGTTTTTGTGGGGGAGTGGGTTAATACCTCAAAAATATTCTCTTTTCCCCTTGATATAAAGGTAGGAACGGACTAACGCACTCAAGGAAGAAAAAGAGGCCCACCATCGCATCAGCAACACAAGGAATTCTACCGAAGTTCATAAGGTACTTTATATGCTCCCTGGCGGTTCTCTATCGTGAAATGGGATGTCTGTGATATCTTATTCCTTATCGTTGACTGAACTAGAATTTTCGAATAACAGTCCTTTATTGGTGCTACATGGGCTAAAATTCGCTAAAAGGACAAACATGGGTCCCATATGGGAAATTGTCCATTTTTTACCTAAATCAATGCCCATATTGGACCTATACCGGGCCGTAATAACCATGCTTGCTTTGACATATTTTTGCGTTCCTGGAGGATTAATAAATTTGTCGACGGTTATGATAACGGTTAAAGACAAATTTCTGTGTTGGTATAACATGAACTATCCGACTAGTAAAATCGAGTGTGTGTCACATTGCCAACCAGTACAAATGTGCGCCAAGTAAAGACTCGGATCAGCCTGTGCATCTGAACAGTCTAGTCAGAGTCTTCACTATCTGCTCAACAGATAGGTTCTGACCCAAACCTTCTATACGCGATGATCGATTATGATAAATTGCCTGGCTCTGAGTTACTGTGTAGACTTATAAGTGTTGGCACTTCGAGGACATGCAAAATGGTTGGAAATGTCTCAAGAGAGATCTATTGTTTTCTGAGGTAGGCCTACTTCACTAGGCAAACGTCAAGAATACTTATTAGAACAAAAGGTTTGTGGTAGTCATATATCTCTCACCTTGGTCTTCTTGCATGCATATAATATTCCATGCCTTTTCTTTGAAATCCCTTGAGGACCGGGGAATAGCATTAGGTCTATCGAAAGTATTTTGTTACTTTTTAAGCCAAGGGTCGAGAGTACGATTGAGATCATGCGATAAATGCTGTTTGTGATTTTCTTTTTCTTGAAAATCTTCGCGGTTATCTCGTGGAATAGGACTACTCTAACATCTAATTGCCTATCGTCAGCTATGCCAGACCTCCAAATTTCCAATAAAGAAGTTGTCATTTCATATACTTCTGTCAATATACCGCCCTGATTTATCCGTGATTCTAGTATTTTCAGGGTAATCTGTTGGTCGTTGACATTGCTCTGAATTCGTCTATAAGAACTTTCATGGAGAAATCCCATTTTCGATTTTAATTTTGGCATAGGTGATATATTTTATTGACTGAGAGAAATGTCAACTTGGGCAACTCATTGGCCATTATTGTGGTTCGCCGCTTTTAACCCATTCCCACACAATCCCTCCTTTTTACGCCCCTTAAGAAAAAAATTGACCAGTCCAAAAGTTTGTAGTCTGGTAAGAGGTTAACGGAATAGATAACTGAAAGCTTCTCTTGTGGCTGAGTAAGTTATAATAATCTTTAGTTAACATCGTCATGTAAAATCTACTTGCGGATAACAGACAAAAAATAAGACAGGTCAGATTTTAGAGGAACCGAATTTTATCGGCGTATCATGTCATACTCTTGCACTTCGATTCACTTCTGTAATGGGCTCAGTAAATAGACCGTCAAAACGTCATCATGCCGCCGTCATAGCGCAGTCGGTAGCGCACCAGACTCCCAATCACCAATAATGGTCATGGGTTCGATCCCTTTCGGCGGCAAATATTCTTTCCGACATTTGTCTATCACCAAAGGCTGGATAATCGTAAACCCAAGTGGAATAGCAGCTGGAGGCTAGGAAAGGATGTAGTGTTAGTACTGGTGTGATAAATTCTAGGAATCCATTGTTAGGTGCTCCAGCCGCCGCGATATGACTGAAATAATGTTAAAAAGTGGCGTTAACCCCCATTCAAGCAATCAATCAAAACGTCATCATTTCGGCACATGACCGCAACGGATTTCAGTTTAAAACCTGGAGTATAAATATGACTTGTTTTTCCGTTAGTATTTCAAACGGTTTTGTATCACAGTAGTTCGGTGGTTTAAGGTAGATTGCTAAGTTTTAATGCTCGATAATGTTTCTTGAATCATAATCATTACGTCTTTAAGGTTTAATTCTTTCCAAACAACATAAAAGTAATATATGTCGACAAGAATCTTGTCATTTAGCCCATCGCAGAGTTCGCAGAGGGTTTTGGTTAGAGTAACGAACGACAATTCTTGGAGATTCGTATAATTTTAACCGGTATCGTGAAATGTTGATAGATATATTAATAACATGTACTGTTCTGTAGGGCAAGCATGGTGATTTTCTTTTTAATTTTAATTTCTTTAGAAAATATGTAGGCTAGATTTGCCTTGACACTAATATAAAGTACAAGTTGTTAGTACATAGAAAAAGGATCATATAAAAAAATCTTCTAAGCAAGATTACTACTCAAAATTACCAATTAATTTTTAGAATTCGCTTATTTCTTGTATGAGATTAAAGAATCATGATTTTGTTTGTACTCATACAAATGTATTCATTTGACAAAACCCATGTAAAAACAGATTGGGTTGATAAACTGTTGAAGCTTTACTGTAGTTTAAGCTTTGTAAGGGCAATGATTCGGCATAAGAAGGAATGGTAGACAAGGGAGTATTTAGTTAAAATCGACGCGGGAGCAACTTCGCACAAAACTAACAAAAGTCATATTTGTCTGCCATTCCTAGAAATCACTTAGTCTGAGCACTTAGGACTCTTAGTTTCCGTCACTGTTACGCTTCAACATTTCTTTTAGTCATACGATTTTGGTGCAAAGTTGTTGCCGAAGGAACCCATTTTCAGAATCATATCAAATATCTCTGACGCATCACTCTCGGATAAGAAATAAACTCCGCCTTTCGTAGTGATGATTGGCAAATTTTGAGTACTATATTTGGTAGAAAGGAAGAAAAATCCTTTGACCTTTTCCTGTGTTTACAAAATTTTAGACCTGTCCAAATTCAAAGGTTTTGCAGATGACAATTCAAAGCCCATTTCATTTGAAAAATAACTATTCTGTAGGATAGAAAAGATTGTTGAAAAAGAAGAAATTGCTTGTTACAAGCAATTTCTTCTTTTTCAACAGTTTTTCTCAAGTATATCAATACAGCGGAAAAAATCAGGGGTTGAACAGGAATGGGTTTAAAAAAAAACATCCACAACCGTTTGTCTGAAAATCAGTGCTAATCGTGTTTCACCCGTTCATCTGTGGATAAAACATAAAATGATATAAATTGATTTAACACCAAATTCCATTTCAGATTGCTAATCATATATATATTTTTATACCTTGACAATTTTTGAATTTCGTTTAGTGAATCGTAAACAATATACATGGCTGGGTAATACATAACACTTCAAAGTATTTATATAACAATTGCATTACAATGTGCGTGTATTATGTTTTACTTTTATAAAACATATCACTACTACAATTTGATAGAGATTTTCATACTATATTGCAGAATCATATAATATAATTGTGGATAATTTAAAGAGTAATTTACATGTTCTCGCGTTTTATTTTGTATGAGTTGTGTGAATATAACACTTGTTCAAACAGAACTACGAAAAGTTATACTATTTAAACACACATTCGTGGTGTCCTCAAAGATTTATTCGAATTAAATATAATTCATTTCAAACAAAAATGTCCATACGCGTCTTCAATTAATGAAATGTTTCCTTCAACCTATTACCACACTTTTTAGAAATATTACGCTCCAAAGAAAACAATTGGAGAATATTGTGAGAAAGGGAAAGTTGCTTGTGACAAGCAAGTTCTCCATTCTCCTTTACAGGATTATCTTTTTCCAGTTGAAATCCGCTTGTAACATCTTTGGATTTCACCAGTCTAAAATTTTGTCGTCAGGTAATGGAATAAACAAAAGATAAATCAGTAAGTATTTTTGGCTGCCAAACCATGGCAAATTTTCTTTTCAGAATCCGCACCCGAAGAAAGGCTGCGCACGCCCCAGGCGTCAGTGAGAGGTAAACTTAGAGAAGAGAACAACTAATCTTGGTCCGACTGAAGTTTGCACTACGATGACTTCACAAGGAAATTGAAGTAGAAATGTGTTAGTTCGATCACCATTGTCTCTGGAACAGTTAAATACACTTTATTGCTGATTGGATTGGTGGCAATTCACTAAGCTATATGTCCTACTCTAAATTATAGAGAAACAGGCCACTCAACAATGTAGATCGTAAATTTGTATAAACAATATTTATTGACAGTAATCAGAAGTCAAAATATACTTAAAGCAAGGGAACAATTCGATAGCTAGATGTGTGTTGAAAATACAACGTATAAACTAGACGAAATAGTGTTTCTATTTAATGTTTGATCACGACGGAAGGCGTTTTAAGTTTATTGGCTTGGCCTCGTCATTGATGCTTGTCCAAATTAGAAAAAGAATTACGGAAAGAAAGTATTTATGCACCTCTGTTTGAATCGTTTGCATGAAAAGTATAAATTTCAAATTTATTGATACCATTTTAACAAGACCATTGATATATTTGTGAGTTTCAAGTTCTCTTTTACTTTAAGTTCGCTACGATTAAGTATTGTTGCTGATTAGTTAACAAAATGTTTCGGTTATTCTCTGTTAAATCTAGGAACTTACAAACACTAGATCGTATGATTTCGCAGGCGGCTGTTTAAAGATTTAACTTCCGTTTTATTGAACGGTTTTTATTTTTCGGAGTACATGTATTTTGAAAGGATCATTTCTGTGAGGTTTCACTGAAATCCGATAGGTTGTTATGGGGAGATGATTCTTTGATATGTTTTCTTGGCGGACGTCGTACTGTTGGCTACCATAGCATCTTCCTAAACCAAGAAATGTTTTCACAAAGTATAATTTGTATCGAGCGATACCTCTTAACCTTTATTGCGCCCTAAAATCAATGTCAGTTTTTTGGATTAGTTGAAAGGTTATGATTCGAAAATAAATCGTCGTTTGGCGTGCAAAATGTCATAACTACAGCTTATTCAAGCTGTAGTTTCGATTGCTTTCCCAACGTTTCGGTTTCGTTGATTTTTTTTCTAAGATGCAGATAGAAAAATATCTCTAAAAAAAGTGCTATAAACAGTAATAAACTGATTGGTAAAGCATTATAGTGTCTATGGTGCTATAACATACTCCAATTGCCTTGTGAACGTCTAACGCTACAACTACTGCTAATGCCCGGTGCTGATTGTACTAAGAAAACAACAGCAATGGTATAACATTTGAACAGCTGATCTTAAAAACAAAATACGTAACATTTTACAGAAAACGAAATTCTCAGAATGAATATATTCGCTGCCTATGGCTATATTAAACGATCCTAGTTATATATAAAATCTATGCAGAAATGATAGCGGACATATATAGATCGCCGAGGCTTATTCAATTTATAAACGCGACGTTTCGTTCGCCAGCCAAGGATTTGGCTTTTATTGAAGTTCCTCATCACATATTTTACAAAATGGTATGATTTATTACTTTATTCGAACTACCATGTGGGAGATCATAGGGGTTGGCCAGTCATCTGTCAGTTATTTCGGAAGCGATGACCTCATTTAAGAGATGAAGAGGATTAATACATTGTGTGCTTAGGTTTTTCGGTTCATACCTCCATGAAAACAAAAAATATTCTCTTCATATCTTATGATTTAGTAGTATTGAGCGAAAAAAGCAAAACCCCTACATCTTTTGATACCTTTTCGTATGGGATTATTTTGATCGGAAGCATACGAAATACCTGCGTGCTCAAAATTTTGTTTATTGAGTTATTTTTTTTTTCTCGACCAATCAGAACGCCCGGTTTTGATAGACTAAACTAAGTACTAAATTATATGATTTTGGGTCTCAATATGATGGCACAGAATTGACCAATCGCGGCTATCTATCAAGGGATATATCGACCAATCAAATTGTTCATTCACCCCTGAATTGAGATTTAGGCACCGACATTGGTCGCCATTTTTGGGATTTGGCGACTAAACATCGTAACTACAGCTTATGCAAGCTGTAGTTACGACGTTTAGGTCGCCAAGCAAAGATTCTACTTTTTGATACATGCTACTGACCAAAGTCTACTGCCAACGTTTGGTCAATTAGTCATATCCCTGTCCCAGCCATCCACCAAAATAGGTCACACCGTTTCTCATTTACAAAAGACGGCAATATAAACAAGTGTTTCCAAGCCTGATTCAATTATTAAGATTGCGTTTATTCGACCCACGAATTAACGTCATTCTGAAGTTTCACAGGGAGATTATCACTGGATACGATAAGAAATACTTTCCCGGTAACCTTTTTTGTATTAGATAGAGAGATTTGTCACTATCAAACGCATTTGACCAATCGCTGACCCCGCCAACTTACGTCGTTGGCCCGGCCCACCGAACCGACAGGAAGTCCCCCTTCGATTTTTAACGGCGTTATTTTGCAAAATTTATGGCCAGTAGGATGAAACAAAAAGTAAAATGGTTGATTGGTGACCTAAACGTCGTAACTACAGCTTGGAATAAGCTGTAGTAACGATGTTTAAGTCGCCAAACCAACGATAAAGGTTAACAAAAACGGCGACCAGTGTTGGAAAGCTCATGTCCGGGCTGAATAGCTTATTTGATTGGTCGGTTTATTCCTTGATTGACAGCCGCGATTGGTCATTTAGAGAATACAAATTCGAAAATAGACAAATATAAAACAGTCGTCAGTGAAGTTCATTTCTGTAGGTTAGGAGTTGACATTTTTGTAACATGCTACTGGCCATAAATTTTGCAAAATAACGCTGTTAAAAATCGAAGCGGAACTTCCTGTCGGAGTTAATGGTTGGGGCCTAAGGAGTCAGTAGGCAGGGCCAGCGATCGGTAAATTATGAGGTTTTCTACGCTTTTTACATTCACACAAAGAAACGAGTTTAGGGCCTCACATAAATAATGATCCTTTGCAGAGACTTTATCAGAAAGTTTGGTCCGATTAAAAACATGGCTTCATGGGTGTTGCCAATTCTCATCTATTGAAAAAAATCTTGTTCACAGAAACTGCTGGGGGAAATCAACGAATTCCATTGGGAAAATATTTAGTTGGCCATTAATTAGATTATTTCAACAGATTTTGATCCTCCGATGGGAAATATGACAGCTAGGTCCGAAGTTATTTTATTTATTATTTTGTGGGGGGGGTTGTGTGTGTGTGTGTGTGTGTGTCTTTTTTTTGGGGGGGGGGGCAGTAACTTGGAATCATATCTAGATAAGAGGGGGGACTAACTGGGGGAATTGAAATCCATGACAACTATGCTTCATATTCCTTCCAAATAGAAGTACAGGTCGTTATTCTCTCTTGGTTTTACGAATTGAATAATTGTCTTATACAGTATGACGCAAAAACTCTGAAAAACTTCTCATCGGAAACTGCAGGATGGATTCCAGCCAAATATCAGAAGAATGATCTAGGGTTACCCGTCTAAGATTCTTTCCAGAAATATGAAACCGGTGTTTTCATGGACGGGGCTAATATCTATATATGGTATATAGTGAAAACTTTGAAATTCCTCTTCCCAGAAACTATTTTTTGAATGTAACAAAATTCTGCAGGAAAGGTAATTCTTGTTCGGTCCATTTTGATTCCATTCCGATATTTGTCTCCCAGCAATTGATAGATAATCGTGAACCTAGGTGAGGTGAGCAGCTAGATGCCCGGAAAAGATAAAGTGGTCGTACTGGTTTGAGAAATACCTGGAATCCTCTTTAGCGCTTCCGGCTGTCGCGATATGACTGGAATACTGTTAAAAGTGCGTTAAACCCCATTCAATCATTTCTATACAAGAGAAAACGTCGTGAGAAAAGAAGAAATTGCTTGTAACAATATTTTCTACCCCGCAGGTTAGTTACTTTTCAAATTGAACTCATTTTTAATTGTGGTCTGCAACTTCTTTCAAATTGGACAAGACAAACGTTTTGAAATAAAAGAAATAGTTAATTGACAGCGGCGATCCATTATAGAATCAAAATATTAGCTTGATTGAAACAATATGAATTTTTCTGCAATCTATGCTAGTATTTTCAGCTCGAAAAGCCGGATTCTTTATTGTTGTTGTATTTGTTGTGTTGTTGTTGGTGGTGGTTGTTTTTTCGGGTTTTTTTGTTTTGCTTTGTTTTGTTTTTTTGTTTTGTTGTGTTTTTTTTTGTGTGTTTTTTTTTTGTGTTTTTTTTTCAAGGAATTCTACTAACTGCTACCGAAAGAATATTCCTGCCAAGCAACAATTGATTATAAAGATTTACTCCTTACAATTTCAGGAAAATAAGATCCGCCTATTAGAACAATGCTTTGATCTGTATTTTTGTAAGATTTCTGTGACCCAAAGAATAGCTAAACAGAGGTTTGGATAGCTTGAAGTCCAAAGCAAAATTGGTATGAAATAAGTTTTCAGTGGCACTTTTTTCTTGGATTTCAAAACTACCTACTAAAGCTCTCCTATTTTTAAAGAAATTATTGAACACCAAATGGTACCATTAAGGACAAATCAATTCCATAAAGAGATCCCGGTTCAGCAAGGTCGAACATATCAAATAGACCGAAAATACAATATAAAGAAATACCGCTTTCCTAGTCACAAACCAATTAAGAAAAACACTTAGATCACTGGGGTTTCTTTTGGGTTTTTGAAATTAGAAACTAGGATTTTTCAGAATAGAACAACTTTTCCGAGAGACGACAGAGAAATGAAGATTATTTTCTCTGTTCCAAAATCCTATTGGTGACTGTCTCTTGTTTTTGGGCTTCCATACTTTTTCTGAATGGTTCACGACTTTCGCCGATGTAAATTAATCATCAAAAACAAAGTGGCGATGAGTGATTCAATTTTTCTCTTTCCATCAATCTGTGTCATACATCAGGCCGTTAAGTACAATTTATTGCTAATTGGATGGGATGTAATTTGATAGAGTGCCACCGAACATAGCTATTGTTTAATTGTATTGCTTCATCCCAAACAGAAGTTAGCAAATCGCCAGTCGACGGGATGGTCGTAAACAATAGCTTTCTCACAGAACAACCACTCCCACTATGATCGTTTATTCTTATTTGGACAGTTCTCATTATTTGTACTTAATGAGAGTTGTAGTTTTCAACAATAATACCGTCCAACGATAAGCTCTATTTGTAAGATTTGTTTAACCCATTCCAACTCAAGCCCTCCTTTTTACACCCTTCAAGAAAAGAGCTTTGGAAAACATTGTTGGAAATGAAGAAATTGCTTGAATCAAGCAATTTCTTCATTTTCCACAATGTTTTCTACCGAGAAAGTTGAAAAGATCTACAATTTCATCAACTTTAAGTTGTCATCTGCACCTCCTTTGAATTTGGACCAGTATAAAATTTTGCTGTGTGGGAAAGGGTTAAGGCTTTAAGAAATTCTTGAACAGAACTAGGTAATTCTACCTAATATGTCCAAGAAGTTCTTAAAGCATTACTGGAAGCGGATCTTTTTCATCAATTGAACAGTTAACCCATTACCAGATGGCACAATTTTATACCGGTTCAAATTGAAAAGAGTTGCAGACGACAATTTAAGATTTTTATGAACTTTTGGAATTTTCTAATTTCTTGGTAGAAAACATTGCGTAGAATGAAGAAATTGCTTGTTACAAGCAATTTCTCCATTTTTCACTTTGTTTTCCCAATTGTTTATTATTGTGGGTGTCCAAAAGCGTCACTGTGTGGGAATGAGTTAAAGTTTATATATCGTTTAAATAGTCTTTTAAACCATTACCACACGAAAAAATAGACTGGTTCTAATTGGAAGAAGTTGTAGTCGACAGTTTAAAGTTGATGAAATTAATAAAAAGCATTTGTCTTTAAGGGCAGAAAAATTATTGTTGATAATGAAGAAATTGCTTGTCACAAGCAATTTAATGCTTCCTAAGGCCTGTTTCTTGAGGTGAGTCAAACAACAGGATAGGTTTGGGATAGATTGAGGCGTGGTATCATTTGCAAAATTTTATGGATAATAACACTACGATATTGCAAATCGCATTTCGTATATTAGTAGTACGACTTTTGCAATAATGCAATGATGCACTGGGTTTCAAACATTATTCTGTATTCAAACCGTTAACATAAAAAAAAGATAAAAAAAAAAGTGTTACCTAAGATTCTGATAGGGTTCATTTTTCACGGTAAACTGAGCAAATCGCAGTAGTCCAAGTCTCTGAAGGTCATTGCAAGAACGATATCTCACGTTTGTTATTGGACATCATTTTACCTCTTTGAATCTTGAACAAGCGGGATAAATGACAGATTCTCCGGATTGAGATGTTTTTTGTGTGTTTCCTTTTTTGTTTGTTTGTTTGTTTGTTTGTTTGTTTGCTTGTTTGTTTATTATGTAAAAAAGACTGGTAGACATTTAATATTTACGGACAATAAACTAAACAGTAGAACAAATTACTCTCAATTTACTTTAAATTTCTATATTTCATTGACGGTGAAACATCATTGTTACAGACCAGCCCCTTGTTATTGTTTTCTCATGATCTGCTGTAAAAGCATTATAGGGGCGTCAAATGAAGACATAGTTCTGTAGACCATGCATGCGTAGATCTAATCGTTATATATTTTAAAATAGTCATTGGATTTGTTTTGGTTGTTGTTTCGTTCTTGGGTTGGTTTTTTTTTTTTTTTTTTTTTTTTTTTTTTGTTGTTGTTGTTGTTATTGTTGTTGTGAAATATTTGTTTGGGGAGTGGCGGTTTAGCCTTATTTGATAGTTTTTTGTTTTTGTTGTTCTTGTTGTTTTTTATTTCGCCATTTTGTACCATAGTTTCATCTTTAAAAGAATAGTAAATCATTCAGTTTTTTTTCAAGAAAAATTAACTTTGGTTTCCGGCCCTTTATCAAACAGCTTTATTAGAATGCTGTATGATCGCGTGATTGGTTTAGTACCAGTAAAATAAATACGCATCCTTCACTCGTTGTCGAGGCCAGACAGAAATTCACAGAAATAAGTTAAGCAAATCAGACAAAATACAATTTGTTTTACGCTAGAAAAACCCCAGACGACGTGGTTGATCTAGTTCGTATAGCCCGTTGCCAGACTGGTCCACATTGAAGAGAGGTTCAGACTACGATTTCAAGTTCGTGTTATTTTAGATTTATCAACTTTCTGGGTGGAAACATTTCACGAAAACTATGAACTGAATTAAGAATTCGCTTATTTAAAGAAAATTCTTAATTTTATACAATGTTTTCTGAATGGTTTTTCTTAAGGGGCGTCAAAAAGCGTCACTGTGTGTGAAGGGGTTAAAGCTACCTTTCTTAGTCTAACAAGCTAATACAGAAACAAACTTGTCAACTACAATTTTCTTTTGGAGGTGAAGGTCTCTTTAGGCATTCCAACACGACGACGTCTTTTGACACACAAAAGACAAAAAAGTTTTTGAAAACATTGTGGATAATGAAGAAGTTGCATGTCACAAGCAATTTCTTCATTATTCACAATATTTTTAACCTCATAAGACGAAAAATAAGATTCGATCAACTACAATTTGTCATCTGCAAATTCGAGGAAATTGCACCACACTAAAATTTTGTCGTCTGGTAATTGGTTAATGCTCCTTTGGGTTTCAATCTTGACAGGCAGTGCCAACAAATGGGAAAATGACAAGGACATGAGTAGAAAAATAATCTCTATGGAATTTAATCATAAAATAGCTTTAGATGGTCTGAATGTTATACGGTATTGGCAAGCCTACCAAATAGACTTATTTTAGGTCCTAGTCTAACGACATTTTTAATCCATTTAAGCCATTCCCGAACAGTCCACCTGCTTTTTCCAACCCAAAGAAAATTATTTGAGAAAACAATGTGGGAAATAAAAAAATATTTTTTTCCTATCAATTACTTCATTTTCCAAATTTTTGTCATACCCAGAAAGTCAGAAATATTACAATTTTTTTTCCCAGCAACTTTTTTCAATTTCGAAAAGTTTGTATGTTTGTTGTTTTAAATGGGTTAAAATGAAAAATGATTTATTTTATTATGAGAAGGCAAGCATTCATTGCTGAAAAAATGATAATATATTTTTGTTTTGTTTTGTTATGTTTTTTCCGTTTGTTTCTCGTTTTTAATGAAAATCTTATATAAGGCACGTTTTATAATCGCCCCTTGAAAACCTATCCTTATTGATGAATCGCTGGTACCGCCCACTGACTCGAACAGAAAATTCGGCTTACATAAAAAAACGACGTTATCTTGAAAAAAAAATGATGCTCAGTCACTTATAATGAATCAAAATGGTTTGACGTTTGAGTCGCCAAAACTAACAATAATGCTTCATATGAGTGTCGACAGTTTTTTTAAAATTCACTTCCGATCTAACCGTATGGTTTGATTGGTCAATCGATTTTTGGACTGACGATTGCGATCCATCAACTGACTTTTGACGAGTATGATTGCCATATCCAATAATTTCAATAGCCAATTATTATACTACAAAGAAAATTGCAGCAATATGATTGGTTAATAAACACCTGACTTAAAGCCATATACACTATTTTATCTATGGAGCCTCTGCGGTTATATATACAAAAGTTTAAATGACTACCATTCGACCCTCGCTGCCGTTATCTTCCGATAGGTAGCATTTTACAAATACTGACCTATCTAATTTGAGCATTCTGGGTCGTGTCATTCGTGACAACTCGGCTGATTCCGTTGGACTACATTCAAAATGTCATCGCCCATAAAATGCACGCTTTGTATTCTTGATGCCTCTTCTTGGAGCACATGTAAGATGTGAATGCTTTCGAAATTTGAAATAATTATTTTTCTAATTAACTTTTGGCGACGGTTTAGTTTGATTTCTCCACAATTGTCAGTTTTATTGCAATTATCCACTTGCTACTTTTTGGCGATAGAATATGGAGTTATGCGTACGACGTAATAATATTTATCCCAATCAGGATAAGTGATACGGTCCCGAAGACAGGTCAATCTTCGGAGAATATGACATGCGCAGACAACGCCCTCGCTGCGACATTTTCACACGGTAAAGCGGGGCCTAATTGTATATGTTCGTAGCATTTTGTATAACAAATATATTTTTAAGGGAACCAGTTTAAAGAATCTATTGCTTATCTGGTCATTAAAGCAAACAAGGGCTTTTTTAATATCATTATACAAAAGGAGGATATGGGGGATGTTCTCCAGAAAGAATAGTTTGTGTTTTTGTTATCGATTATAACTCGTGTTACATTTTGAGATCTACACAACTGCACCCGATTCTTCACCGGAAATATTCGTTAGTCTTCGGCATTGACTGTTGTATGCACAGGTACTACTTACTAAACTTTACGGACGGTTTCGTAAACCTCCGTGACCGAAAGGCTGATTGAATGACTAGCGAAAGATAAAACGTCATCACTGACGTCATAGTTTTATGTAAACAAACCTTAAATTGTGGTTGTTCAAAATCTAAATTAAACTTCTTTCTTTAATTGTAGGCTTTAATATTTTGCCGATTGATCTAGCTCTTTCATTTTTTCATTTTCGATCTATGAATCATAGATTCCCCATTGAATGGGGTAGATTTCTAGGTACTGCACGTGATGACCGAATATGTGAGCTTTGTTTTTTTGAACAAACTTGGTGATGAGTACCACTATCTTATGGAATGTACATATTTTGAAGATTTAAGAAAGAAGTATTTGCCAAGAGATCTGTACAAAAAGCCTACGAATATTATTAAATTTGAAAACATTATGGGTACATGTGATTGTCATCTTCTTTTCAAGATCTCAAAATATTGTAAGGTTGTGCTTAAAACTTTTCTTGAAATATATAATAACATTTAACCTTCTTGGAAAGGATTGTAGTTTTAGTTGATCAGACTTTGGCTCTCTAGTCAGTGAATTGAAATAAGTGATATATGTAGAACACTTTTTAACACTTGAATATATTGTATTGATTCGGGTACTTGGCTGAAAGCTTCAGCCTTTTTAACCCTTTCCTGGTCAAACCCTGATTTTACGTGGCTGTGATTTTATACTTTAGAGGGAGTTGTGGAAAAGGAGGAGGTTGCTTGTAGCAGGCAATTTCTTCTTTTCCCACAATATTTTCTACCACATAGGATTGTTTGATATCAAATTGCATTCCATTTTCATTGTCGTCTACAGTCTCTTTCAATTTGGACAAGTCTATACTTTCCAAAAACAGGAAAGGGTTAACCTAAACATGTGGATGGTGTGGGACCTTTGTGGGTGTGCATATTCTTTACATAACTGGTCCTGGGCCTGTACTGGGATTATCAATCCCCTTTTTTTTTCTAATGATTGAGTCTTAGACCATATACACGTACGTACATCTCTACAGGATCAGTTCAAGATTTTGTTATCTGTTTAGTTGTTAATCAAGTTAAATTAAAAGACTAGTCCTACTCTTGCTGTTTAGCTCTAACATTTTCAAGTACCAATTTTTCCTTGCTTACGTACAAATTCAAACTTCAAGGTTGGAACAGTCAGAGAGATTTAGTTGTCTAACAACAGGCTATTTGGTAATAGAGTTTGTAAGATTACCAAGCGCCTTTTATATCAAGTTTCATAGTGAACCAAGAGATTATCTTCCTCACAATTATGGCTAGATGTTAGTTTTTGATATGCATTGTTTGTAACTTTCCTCAGTTATGATGTTCATGTATTTTTTGACTTGTGCCCCAGTTAGGGGCGAGAGTCGATAATAAAATCTTCTAAATCTTCTAAATCTTCTAAAGGCTCCCCACGTAGAATTATCTTGATCTAATAATTTCAATCGTCATGTCGATTTATGCTTTTGAGCGTAAAGTAAGGTTTTCTTACTAATTGTTGTGCGTTTTTGAAGCAAGGTATGGCTTTAACTCTCGCGGTGTGGCGAATTAAGTTGTAGTAGTTTTTCGTTGGCAAAGCCAAATTCACGAAAGCAAGTGACCTTTTCGTACTCTGCTTATTTGCATCACATTGTTTATTAAATTTGATCTGTTAGATGCATGTGTCGCTTTATTACCCTCAATTTACGGCGGTTTTCACTCCACTAACATAAATATGTAATATTTCGAGACATATATTCAATCCTTGAACTCCCTAGCTGGCGGGGAAAATTAACTTCTTTTTCAGCAATATCCATTGATTCGGGAGTTTTGTGCAAGGAGATTTTCAAATGCAAAATAGGACGGAAGGATCTGTGAAATGAGACTAAATTAGTCCCCAAGTTGGCGGTCTTTTTATTTCGTCTTTGAGATATACTATCCAGCGAATAAACCGGGCCTTCTAATCTAGGAAGTCAAAGAGCTGAACTGGTGAAGGGTTTAACACATTCCAACACAATTATGTTTTTTACGCGCCGAAAGATGAAAGCTTTGGAAAGCATTGTGGAAAATTAAGAAATTGCTTGTAACAATCAATTTCTTTAATTTCCACAATGTTTTCTATCCCAAAAGACGATGAATTTTAAAATTTCATCAACTATGAAATGTTGTCTGCAACTTCTTTGTATTTGGACCAGTCTAAAAGTGTGTTGTGCGGGAATGAGATAATGTTAATTCAGATCGAACTGCATTTAGAAAGACAAAACATGTGACAAGTCATCCAGGAAAATCTGTCCAAACAACAAAAAGGTGTGTGTATGTGTGTTTTTGTTTGGAGGGTTTTTGTTGATTTTGTTGTTGTTGTTCTTCTTCTCCTTGTTTTTTCAAAATTTGAAATAAACTATCTTTATGATTCAGAGGGAAAACAAGAAATGCCAAGTTCTTAAGGATCTAACAAGGTTACTATTATTTTCATACATTAACCCTTTACCAGATGACAAAATTTTAGACTCGTCAAACATTTTAAAAAGTTGTTATCTACAATTCTTAAACTCTGTATTTTGGGGTGGAAAACATTGTCAATAGCGTGCCTGTTTATTTATTTTCTTTTTTTTTTTTTGGGGGGGGGGGTATTTATTTTCCACAACATTTTCTTAGCAAATATTAGACATTATGACGTCCTCAAAACATTGGAAATTTCCAAACGTCTTTAAGTAAAATCAATCAGGCATTAGATTTTCCTTGATAAACAGACGGCAAAATTTTAGACTGGTCCAAATTGAAAGGAGCTGCAGACGACAATTTCAAGACTGTAAAATATAGGATTTTTTTTTTCTTTTTTTTTTTCAACATTTCGGGTAGAAAACATTGTGGATAATGAAGAAATTTCTTTTATAAGCAATTTTTTCATTTTTTGACAAACTTTTCTGTAAATGATTTTTCTTTGTGGCGTCAAATAACGTCTTTAAGCGGGAATAGTTTAACAGGTCAGTTGAAAGAGTATTCCTCTTAAAAAAGTGAGCGTTTCACCATTCTGACAAAATTCTTTCTTAGCAGGCACAGAAGGGTAAATAAATTATCATATAATCTCGAGTTTTTGGCATGCTGATGAAATAAAGCTAGGGAAACATTTTTAGATATGGAAATATTACAAAAACTACCAATCTCATCTTTTTAAATACTTCTAACGGACTGCAGGCCCCCCTCTCTGTAGAAGAATGAGGTTCGGGCACAATTCTTAACACGATTCAATTTATGATTAACGACCAATTGAGTTGAAATGATATTCCCCGTCAAATTTAGCGTTTGTGGCCATGCGGCCTCTTCTTGTATGATACGTAAACTAATTGATATCTTTTGGCGACCAAAATGTCATAAACACGGCTTTATTTGAGCTTTATTAACAACCTTTTGGACGCCCATCAACGATATATAACTTAAGACTGTTTTGTCAGTTACTAATGATTAAGGCTACAATAAAACAATATGGGTAGACACGGAGTTCTGTCCCATCGCAAATGGAGGAAATCATAACAAAGTAATTTCTTATAGGACCATATCAAGATTGGTCTAACTGACCAATCGCTGGCCCCGCCCACTGACCCCATAGGCCCCGCAAATTCACCCAAACAGAAAGTTCCGATTCCATTTAAGACGACGCTATTTTGCCAAGTTTATAGCAAGTAGGATGTAACACAAAAGTAAAATGGCTGGTTGGCGACCTAAACATCATAATTATAGCTTGAATAAGCTGTAGTTACGACGTTTAAGTCGCAAAACCAACAAAATGTTTCAAAAAATTGCAATCAATGTAGGAGGTCAAAGTTCAATTAAGGACTGAATGAATTATTTGATTGGTCGATCGGTTCCTCAATTGATATCGCGATTGTTTAATTGAGAATATCCCAACAAGAGTTTCGAAGAGTGGCGCATAAATGCCTGGATGGGCATATCGATAAAAAGCACTGTAATTTTAAGCTTTTGTCTTCTAAGTCAAAGGTAGATAATTCCGAAACGACATAAGGATAAAAATATTGTTTATCTCATACACAACTAGTTATCGTAGAAAGAATTTGTGGTAAGTTTTATTGTTGAAAATGCACGAGAAGTTGCCAACACAAAAACATCGCACTTACAGCTTATATGCTAACTCAAGGATAGATAATTCCGAAATGACTTGAGGATTTTTTTTTTTTTTTTTTCGTATTGTCTTGTTTTTTAGATGGCAAAGAGGTTCATCGTGACAAGTTTCATTTCTTTCGAGTTAAAAATGTAGGAACAGTTGTGCACAAACATAAAAATGCTGACAGATACACGACCCTATAATAATACGACCCTTGCGGGCACATAAAAGATAATCTAATCTGAAAGTCTTTTTTCCATGATACGGTCAAACCACGCAAATATTCATTTTTGGGCATTCATGCATACTCTTTTCTTATCTTTAACCCTTTCCATTTTTTTCTTAATTCTAGACTGGTTCGAATTCAAAGGTTTTGCAGACGACGATTTAAAGTCGAATTTATTTGTAAAATAATCATTCATTATGGTAGAAAATATTGTGGGAAAAGTACAACTTGCTTGTTACAAGCAATTTCTTGTTTTCCGTAATGTTTTCTCAAGTATAAAAACAGAGGAACGTAAAAACCAGGGATTAAACAGGAAAGGGTTTATAGAGATAAAGACGCAGGGACAAGAGCTCTATTCTCCAATGAAAGTGTTCATCAAAAGGAAATTGTTAGGACCCATTGTGAAGGAATAACAACCCAATATTTGATAACATTTTGTATTTTATTCCCTTTTTTGCAAAAAGTTTTTTCCGTTACACGAATTTAAGAGAACGGGCTAGTTGTTACAATGTATTTCTCCATTTCTCACGTTGTTTTCAATGCGATACGATTTTTTCTAAATCTTGACCAACTTCGAATTTTCGTCAGCATTTTTCCATCAAGACCAGGCCAAAATTTTGTCGTCAGTTAATTAGTCACAGTAACAAAACATGTAACCAAGTGTTTGTCGAAGGGCTGGTTGGGATGAGAATAAAATTCAGGGATTATACAGGAAAGGGTTAAACAGTGGGAAGACATAATATCGATAGCTTAGAGCAAAAACATAGTATGGCTCTATACATTGTATAGAGCCATACTATGTCTTTGCTCTAAGCCCTCGAATTATGACTCTAATTTAACACAGTACATATATAAATGCTTTCCCAGCACCCATGATCCCTCTCTCTCAAACTCTTAACCACATTACCCACATTACAGAAAAACAAAATTTTAGACTAGTCCAAATTGAAAGGAGTTGAATACGACATTTTTGGTGTGGTCAGATCTTTGAAATTTGTATCAGATAGGGTAAAAATTATTGCGGAAAAAGATGGAAATGCTAGTAATCCACAATATTTTCCGCCGTTATATTTTTTTGCTGCATAAAATACGGGATTATGTGATGATGGGTTACATCTAAATTCTCTTTCATTGTGAGCTCAACGTAATACGAATAATACCAGAGCATGCAGATGACCGATTCTCGACTGCTTAGTGCTGAATGAAGAACAAACAGGTCAATGTCAAAAAGGGGCATATAATTTGTTAAAATAATTTAGAGTTACTTCCCTTGACAATGAACACATAGGCCTACACATATTTCGGAATTATTAGAAACGTCACAATATGGATTTTTATTACACTCATTCTGATGACCACAACATACTTAAACCATTCAAAAATCTGGGGGTTTCTACCAAACAAGAGGACCATGATGGTCCTAAATCGCTCCCGAGTATGATGGTTCATGGATTTATGATATATACAGAATAGCAAAGCCCTCTGTCTAATTATTTTGGAGAAAAATATTTAAGGATTTTCTCTTTTAATCCAAGGTATATTGATGATCCAACCATATAACCCTTATTTCTTGAATAAGGCAATGCTTCGAAGTATAGACATCAATACATACCAAATACAAAAGCTCTAGGCCTAATGGTTCAGGAGAAGAAGGTTTTCAAAGATATCATTCTTAATTCCTATCAAAAATTAGGGATTGCACAGAAAAGGGCTAACTTTCAGAATACAGTAATTCTTTGAAGTATTTTGGTAGAGGGTCAATAGATGATGATACATACCAAATATAAAAGCTCTAGGCCTAATAGTTTGGGAGAAGAAGACTTTAAAAGATTTCTTTCTTTATAACTTTGTAAAATCAGGGATTGCACAGAAAAGGGCTAATTCTAAGAATACATTTGTTTTGAATAAGTATTTTGGTAGAGGTTCAATAGATGATGATATGTACCAAATATCAAAGCTCTAGGCCTTATAGTTTAGGGGGAGAAGATTTTTTAAGATTTCCTTGGTAAAATCTGGGATCGCGCAGAAAAGGGCTTATTTTCAGAATACGGTAATTTGTTGAACTATTTTAATAGAGGGTCAAAAGGTGATGATACATACCAATTATCAAAGCTCTAGGCCTTATAGTTTAGGAGGAGAAGATTTTCTTAAGATTTCCTTGGTAAAATCTGGGATCGCACAGAAAAGGGTTAATTTTAAGAGCACAGTAATTCTTTAAAGTATTTTGGTAGAGGGTCAATAGGTGATGATATGTTACAAATATCAAAGCTCTAGACCTTATGGTTTAGGAGGAGAAGATTTTTTAATAATTGTTTACGGACGGACAGACGGATGCCGGACAATTACCGATCACAATAGCTCACCTTGAGCATGTTGTACTCAGGTGAGCTAAAAAGGGGAGATAATAATGAACAATAGCACTTTTTTACCCATAGAAATGGAAAACATAAACAGTTATGAGTTAATGATGATTTAAGATGTTGATATGATTGTCATCAACAGGATTAGCTTTTTGTATTTAACTACGTCTAATAATCAACAAAACACCCCTCTAAATCAAAAAATGATTGACCAATTCATTCATCAGACTGGAAGTGAATGTTGACCTCTATTATCCCTGTAATGCATTCTATTTGAATTGTGGACTTAATCCATTCCAATACAATCCCTCATTTTTACGGCCCTTTGAAAAAAGGTTTTGGAAAACATTGTGTAAAATGAAGAAATTTCTTGTAACAAGCAATTTCTTCATTATCCACTATGTCTTCTACCCCAAAAGACAAAGATTTTTAAAATTCCATCAACTTGAAATTGTCTTCTTTCAATTTAAACCAGTCGAAAATTGTCTCACTTGGAAATGGGTTAAATGTCACTTAATGTCCAAATGAAAAATTTAATACACAATCTTGCTTATTGAGGCCGTATAAGAAATGGCTTTATAAAACATTGTCAAGAAAAAAGAAATTGCTTTTCAAAAGCTTTTTTTTCATTGTCTATAAAGCTTCATGCCCTAAAGAGATAAAGATCAAAATTTTGTTGTCTGGTAATTGGTTAATTGGTCAATGAAGTTTTGGCTGACAGCAACCATCCTCGACAGTTCAATCTGAAATGCTGGCTGATCATTCAACTGATATGAAACATCAGCAGATAATTAAGAAATTGCTTTTTTCTTCATTTTTTCTATATGTTTTCCAAATATTTTTCGGGGGGGGGTTCAAAATGCATGATTGTGTGGGAAAAGCTTAAATGGGATGTACATGCTACCAAATATTTTGTCATATCATGGACAATTTTGCCAATGCATATACTACTTTTTTTACCTCCATCGAGCATGGACTGCATAATATGCCATGCATAGAGACATGCCTACATAGTTTCCTACAAAGCTGGGACTAAAGCATGAGGATTGATCACAATGGCGATATAAACCTCAATAGCCTTTGCTATGCATGTTATGCTTGACATTGTTTTATTACCATCCTCTGAGAAGAACATTTTTACATTTTCCAATATAATGTATTTGGAAATTAGCCATGTTAAAGCCAAATTTTCAATTTTCAAAATTTTCTCTATACATCATAAATGGAATTTAGCGCTGCCAATTCAGTCATGATTTTATCTGATCAAATCTTTTTTTCAGGAATATGATAAATGGTCACTCTAGGATATCTTCTGTAAAATTTTATTGAAATAAATCCACTGGTTTCTGAGGAGAAAACTTTTCAAAGTTTTCAATGTATACTATAAATGAAAATTAGCCCGTACATCGGGTCCATTTTTTAACAGATTACAGTTCTTTGAAGGAAGCAATATACTTTTTGAAGAAATCTGATAGAGGATCACCTAAGGATCATTTCTATTAAATACGGTTTCAATCTATGTATTACTTTCTGAGGAGAAGATTTTCAAAATAAAATTTTACAGGCTCCTGCATAAACCCACAGACACGTGACAGACACTTCACCATGACAATGGCCCAATGGCTTTCAGCCAGTTATACTAATAAAATGTTTATGCAATCATGTCAGTAGAGCAATATAGAAGTAAAACTTTACAATGGAAGACTTAACAAAGAGCGATAAGGAATGTAAGACATTTTACACTTGCTGTATGGCAAAGACTAGCCAATATAAAAAATATTGTAAAATTTACACATACTGTACATATAAACAATTATAGAGATCATAGGAGGCAATCTACCTGTACTTTGGATGTTGTGGGGAGTGAGTGTTGTTTTGTTTAATTTATAATATAATTTGACTTTCAAGGAGAAGAAATATGAAAGAAAATAAGAACAAGAGGCCCAGTGGGCCTTAACATTCACCTGAGTAAAAGAGCACCAAGACAAGTGATTTTGTTTGAAAGAATTAGAAAAAGGTTTGGTTGAAATCCGCCCAGTAGTTCTTGAGAAGAAGATGAAATATTTAAAAGTTACCAAAAATTACCCCCTTTTGGTCCCCATTTTAGGGCCACCAGACCCCCCAGCCTTTTTATTTTCGCAAATCGGAATAACCATTACCAAATGATGCTTTTCACAAAGTTTGTTTGAAATTGGCTTTGTACTTCATCAGAAGAAGATGAAAATGTGAATTTTTTAACATGATGAACTTTGACCTCTGGGTGTGGCCCCATACATGACCCCAGGGGCATGAATTTCACAATTTATAATATACCTGTCCTAGTTGTCATGCGCACAAAATATTTAAGCTCTGGCATTAACCGTTTATTAGAAGAAGATTTTTAAAGAAGTACCAAAAATTACCCCTTTTTGGCCCCTATTTGGGCCCCTATGACCCCCAGAACCCCTATTTTCACAAACTTGAATTGGCATCCCCCAATGATCCTTTCTACCAAGTTTGGTTGAAATCCGCCCAGTAGTTCTTAAGAAGAAGATGAAAATGTTTAAAAGTTAACGGACGACGCACGACGACGGACAAACGATGATTGCAATAGGTCACCATGACCATTCGGTCAGGTGACCTAAAAATAAGTAATATTTAAAGTCTTTTACTTCTCTTCCTAAACATTTTCAGCTGACCCACACAATGTTTCATACCCTATTTGATACTTATTTTTCAATTCATGACTTTTTCCATATGCTGCCAGCAACTTTTAAATTTGGAGCAGTCTAAAACTTTGCAGTGAGTTATGGATAGGTTAACTCAGCAACAAAATTTAGACTGGTCAAAATCAAAGAAGTTGCAGAAGACAATTTTCAGTTGATCAAATTCTTTAAATCTTGTTCTTTTCAGAAGATATTTTTTAAAATGAAGAAAAAGGCTAGTAAAAAGCAAATTTCTTTGTTTTCCGCAATGTTTTCCTTAACTTTTTCTTGAAGGGCATATAAAAATATAATTGTATGGGAATGGGTGAATATAACTGTTCACTCCACAAAACGACCAATATACAGATTTGGGAAATCCAACCATTACTGATTCCAGATCTTTCATATCTAGAAGCCAAGACAATCAATTTTACAAGAAATTTCTATTCACCCATCCCAATACAAAATTTTAAGACATTCCAACTCAATCCCTCCTTTTTACGCACCTCAATAAAATAGCTTTAGAAAACATTGTGGAAAATGAAGAAATTGCTTGTTACAAGCAATTTCTTCATTATCCACAATGTTTTCTATCCAAAAAGATGAAAACATTTAAAATTCCATCAACTTGAAATTTTCGTCTGCAGATTCTTTCAATTTGGACCAGTCTAAAATTTGGTTGTGTGGGAACGGGTTAAGACAGTCAAAATGAAAAGGACTTGCAATGATCCCTTTTTGTTCTCAAATTAGACATGATATTACACAGTTCAAATTCCAATCATAGAACTGAAATTGGAAAAATAAGCCTGCTTTGTTTTACAGCTTTTCTAAAGTTTCCATATTCTTTTTAAAAAATTTATTGAGTTTGAGTTTTTCATTCACCTTGAAAATCAATGGATGTCTTCCAATTCCCACATGATGATGCCTTGGTTGAACATTGTGGAAAATGAAGAAAATTGCTTGCAACAAGGAATTTCTTAATTATCCACAATGTTTTCTATCCTGTAAAACAAAGATTTTTAGAATTCCATCTACTAAAAATTGCTGTCTGCAACCTCTTTCAATTAGGACCAGGCTAAAATGTTGAAGTCTGGTAATGGGTTATTTTACTCTCATTGAGAAAAATTAACAGTCTTCTTAAATTCATAGACAACAAATTGATGATGGTTGGGTTCCCGTCAGAAGACACAAAAAGAATCACAGTATGGAAGCAGTTTTGAGATTTTCTCTTAAAATGGAGTCCATGACGACCTTGAACACGACTTGAACATTGCTAGTATCCGTGGCAGTGGTGAAATGCGGATAAACCACCTTTCCCGGTAATAAACACTGATTGAGAAATGTCTTTTCAATGAAACGGGCAGCATTGTCGACATCCATATCTGCACCTGAAAATAGAAACACTTTTACCCTTAACCAGATGACAAAATTTTAGTTTGGTCCAAATTAACCCATTCCAACACAGTTGAAATTTAGACTGGTCCAAATTGAAAGAAGCTGCAGACAACAATTTCAAGTTAATAGAATTTTGAATTTTTTCGTCATTTTGGGTACAAAACATTGTGGATAATGAAGAAATTGCTTGATACAAGCAATTTCTTCATTTTCCACAATGTTTTCATAAGCTTTCATCTTGATGGGGGTAAAAAGGAGGGATTGAGTTGGAATGGGTTAAAAGAGCATACACATGACAAATCAAACTGTGTGTAAAGAGAACGACAATTGGCTTAACCCATTCCCTAGTGACAAAATTTAAGACTGGTCCAAATTGAAAGAGGTTGCAGAAGACAGTTTCAAGTTATCAGATTTTAGAATTCTTTTGTCTTTTTTTTTTAAGAAGAACAGATTGTGGGAAAATAAGAAATTGCTTGATATATGGTTATATGGTTAGGTGCTCCAGCTGCCAAGACATGATAGAAATACTGCTAAAAGTGGCATTTAACCCCATTCAATCAATCTTTAATAACTCCCAAGAAAACGATTCAGGAAATTAATGAGGAAAATGTCGAAAATGCTTGTTACAATCATACTTTTTTTTAACATATTTAATATTGCTTTTTACCCACAAAATTAGAGAAATTTTAAATTCTATCAACTCAAAATTGTTGTCAACCAGTTCTTTGAATTTGGTGTCTTAACCCATTCCCACTCAGTGACGATTTTAGACACCCCCTAAGGAATAAAGTTTTGGAAAACATTGTGGAAAATAAAGAAAGTGCTTGTCATAAGCAATTTCTTCATTTTCCACAATGTTTCCTATCAAACTAGATGGTTGTCCCAGGACAACTGCTGTTGAGCCCGCAAACTTTTGTAGGTATCATGCTCCAGATAAGCAATATTTCAGTGTTTGACCTTGAGCTTTGACCTTGAACTTGAAGCTATACAAAAAATTCTTTCAAATGGCACATCTACTCATGATGGAGAACAATTGTGACAAGTAATTTTGAAATCCATCCATAATTTTAGGAGTAATTGTCCAGACAAACACAATTTTAGTGTTTGACCTTGAGCTATGACCTTGAACTTGAAGCTATGCAAAAAATTCTTTCAAATGGCACATCCACTCTTGGTGGAGAACAATTGTTCCAGTTCATTTTGAAATCCATCCATAATTTTAGGAGTAATTGTCCTGACAAGCAATATTTAAGTGTTTGACCTTGAGCTTTGACCTTGAACTTGAAGCCATCCAAAAAATTCTTTCAAATGGGACATCTACTCATAATTGAGAACAACTGTGCCAAGTTATTTTGAAATCCATCCATTAATGTAGGAGAAATGCTCCGGACAAGCTCAATTTTAGTGTTTGACCTTGAGCTGTGACCTTGAACTTGAAGCTATCCAAAAACTTCTTTCAAACGGCGCATCTACTCATGATGGAGAATAATTGTGCCTAGTTTTTTTGAAATCAATCTATAAAATGTAGGAGTAATTGTCTGGACAAATTTGGACGGACGGACTAACGGACTAACTAATGCACATACACCGACTTGTCATACAAACAATTATGTCTCGCACACCGCAAGCAGGCTCGAAAAAAAGACAATACAATTCAAAATTGCATAAACTTTAAATTATTGTCTGCAAATTCTTTCAGTTTCAGTCAGTCTAAATTTTTTCCATCTTGTAACAGGTTAAAGTGGGTTAATATACAATTATTCCAGTGAACTTTCATTGCTTCCAAACCTTAAACCCTTGTCCAATGAATAAATCTAAAATACAGCCAAAATTCACAGAAATTTCCCATAATAGTTCAAAGTACTGGAAAATGTTATATTAACCAATTCAAACACAACCCCGTCTTTTTATGTCTCTCTAGATAGAAAAACTTGTGGAAAGCATTTGGAAAATGAAGAAATGTCAATTCTACTACACTGTAAAAACAAAGATTCTTTTAAAATCTTATCAACCCATTCCCACACAATGACACCTTTTGACGCCCCTCAAGAATAACAATTCAGAAAATATTAAGGAAAATGAAGAAATTGCTTGTAACAAGCAATTTCTTCATTTTCCTAAATGTTTTCTACCCTTTCTACAATTTCATCAACTTTAAATTGTGGTCTGCATTTCTTTTCAATTTGAACCAGTCTATATTTTTTCATGTGGTAATGGGTTAATGTAAATATTTAGTCTGCATTTTTTCAATTTGGACTAGTCTAAATGAATGTTGGCTGGCAATGGGTTGAAAGATTAGAACAAATAATCATAATGTTTATGTCTTATTTACCATAATTGGGCTTTATAAAAAAGAAAACAAACAATTACTCTTCAAGATACATTTTCTCCCAATATTTTTTTGTGATGACAAAAACAGTTCTGGTATACAAGGTGGGTAATATTTTTACATTATTTCGGTAATTTTTTACACTCTATTACAACTAAACCATTCCCACACAATGATCATTTTGACGCCCCCCCCCCCAACAAAAACAATTGGGAAAACATTGTGCAAAATGAAGAATTCCTTCATTTCACTCAATATTTATTCCCAGAAAGGTGAAAAAAACTTAATTTTCAAAAACTTTAAGATATCGTCTGCAACTCCTATCAATTTGGACCAGTCAAACATTTTACCGTCTTGTAATGGGGTAATAAGACAAAATGCTTACCACTGAAATCTGGGAAAAAGTAACGCAGATGTCTCCCAGAATATCGGATCTTGTCTTGGAAGAGATCTACTTTGTTTAGGAATAAAATCTGGAAGCAAATAATGAAACAAACTAGATTCACAATAACACAATCCCTTGCTATGATGCTAATAAGCAATTTCTACTTTCTCACACAATTTATTAACCCATTACCACAAACTTTGTTTGAAACAAGTTTGAAACAATAGGCATCCTCTAACCTTTGTACAAATTTTTAAGGTCCTAGGCTTTATAGATTTTAGTGACAGAACAGACACTGTTTAAAACGAAAGTTCAGTTGTGATCTTGACATTTGATCTATGACCCAGAAACAATGTGTGGGTCAAGGGCAACACTTGCTTAAAGTTTCATGATCCTAGATCAAATGACTAATAGTTTACCGACTGTAATTCGTATGGGCTCTAGAAAATTGTTTTGATGGCATTCTTTGTTAATGCTCGGCATCCATGCTTGTAATATTCTTTGGGGTAGGACAAAACCTCCCAGGGTGGATGCCCAGTCTGAAACCTAGAATTAAGGCCACAGCAAGGTCAAAGGTCAAATAGGTGCGCTTTCATATCATAATCGTCATTGTGATATTTTTAATTGCTATACATGCTGTTTTATTAATTGTAATTATGCTAAATTTTCTGAAAACTGCATTACAGACATTATTTTATTGAAAAGATAACCCTTTTTAGCTATTGTGATCGGTCATCGTCCGTCTTCCGTCCGCCTGTGCGTCTGTTCATAATTACAACAAAAATCTTCTCCTCCTAAACTAACCATGGAATTTCAACAAAATTTCATAGAATTGATTCTAAGGTCATGCTCTTTCAAAATACTTCAAATAATTGAAATCCATGAATAACTCTGGTTGCCGTGGCAACAGAGTGAAAAAAACTTTAAAAATATTCTTCTCCAAAACCATAAGGCCTAGAGCTTTGATATTTGGTATAAACTATCATCTAATGACCTTCTACCAAAATACTCCAAAGAATTACCGTATTCTGAAAATTAACCCTTTTCTGGGCGATCCCTGATTTTACATAGAATTAAAGAGGGAAATCTTAAAACAAGAATGCCATAGTCACAATATACGCCGCCAATTTGCTGCTGTTTCACGAAAATAATTGTAAACACTATTTATTTTGACAGAACCAAATTCAAAACTTTTGCAGACTACCTTTTTAAATTGTCAAGTTCAAACTGTTCGTTATGAATGATCGATAGAATGGGGTTTAACGCCTCTTTAAACTGCAACTAATAATAATAATAAGAAAAGCACACAAAAAAAACCAGTTAGGATAGCTTAACCAGCGTCTTTTATTTTCCTGATTTTTTTTTCAATGTCAACTGAAACCATTACTATGCACTTACAAAATACAATCTTTTTTTTGTAGATGTTTTCAGCATCAATGTCTCTGTTAAGCCCAAATAACTGTTTCACTTGCATGAACCACTAAACAGCATCAATGTCTCTATTAAGGCCAAATCACTGATTCACTTCCATAAATTACTACTCCGTATAAAATGTCTCACTGTTTAACTTCCATGAATCACTACTTAGCATCAATGTCTCTGTAAAGCCCCAATAACTGTTTCACTTAAATGTATGTCTACCAATTATAGTCATGACATTGAGAAAGTTTCATACAGATTCATTTTTAAAACTTGATACACAAAATGACATTGACAAGGATTTATTAATATCCACTCAAAAAACCAGAGACTAAATGTCAAGGGGCATGACTCTTGCAAAAAACAATGAACCATAAAATCCTTGATCCATGTACATCTACAAATTATGGTGATGACATTGACCAAGTTTCATTTAAATCAAGACAAAAAAGTTAGGAGGAGATGCGTTAACAAGACTGCAATTTCAATTAGCATCAAATATTAAGTTTAAGGGAGCATAATACGGGGAAATTAATGAACCATTAAATCCTTGATCTGTGTACATCTACAAATTATAGTGATGAGATTGACCAAGTTTCATTTAAATCAAGACAAAAAGTTAAGAGAAGTTGCGTTCACGAGGCTGCAATTTCAACAAGCCCAATATACTAAGTTTTAAGGGGTCATAATTCAGGGAAAAATTAATGAACCATAAAATCCTTACTTCATGCACATCTACCAATTTAGGTTATAACATCCACCAAGTTGCATTTAGATCCAGCCAGAAACTTAGGAGGAGTTGCATTCACAAGGCTGCAATTTGAATAAGCCCCATAATCTAAGTTTTAAAGGGGCATAACTGAGGCAAAAATCAATGAACCATAAAATCCTTGCTTCATGCACATCTACCAATTAAGGTAATAACATTGACCAAGTTTCAAAAAGATCCAACCAGAAACTAAGAAGGAGTTATGCTCACAAGAAAAGTGGACGTACGTACGTACAGATGGACGGATGGACGGACAGACGGAGATGATGACGCCAATATACGACCGCCTCTGGCGGCGTATAAAAATCTTCTTATCCCAAACCATATAAGCTCTTTTCTGTGCGATCCCTGATTTTACAAAGAAATAAAGAAGGAAAACTTTAAAAATCTTCTTCTCCCAGACCATAAAGCCTAGAGCTTTGACATTTGGTATACATCATCATCTATTGACCCTCTACCAAAATACTTCATAGAATTACCGTATTCTGAAGATTGGCCCTTTTCTTGGCGATCCCTGATTTTACATAAAATCAAAGAAGGAAATCTTATACAATCTTCTTCTCCAAAATAATAAGGCCTAGAGCTTTTATATTTTGTATGAATCATCATCTATTGACCATCTACAAATTACCGTATTCTGAATGTGATCACTGATTTTACATAGAAATAAAGAACGAAATCTTTAAAAATCTTCTTCTCCCAAACCATAAGACAAAGGGCCTTAATATTTAGTGTGTAATAATACCTTTTGACCCTGTACTAAAATACTTCACTGAATTACTGTATTCTGAAAATAAGCGCTTTTTTGTGCAATCCCAGAAAATGGTATTGAAGGATATCATACAAAATGTTCTCCTTCTAAACCATTAGTCCTAGAGCTTTGATATTTGGTATATATTAATGCCTATTGTCCCTCTACTTAAGTACTTCAAAGAATTGCTCATTGAAATTAGCTCAATATGGTTTAATATTCACTATACCTAGGATTAAAGGAGAAAATCTTTAGAAATCTACTTCTCAAAAAGGATTAGGTGTAGGGCTTTGATATTTTCTATTTTATATCATGAAGCCTTGAGCCATCATACTCATGGAGCGATAAAGGACCATCATGATCCTCTTGTTTTAATATTTTGACAATTACGGGACAGAAAAATGCACCTTCCGAAGCTAAAAACGGTTTATATTTTTGATGTTTTCAGTCTTTTTTTAAAAGGCATTTGTCATGATGCCTCAGTCATAATCACATTTTAATCTATGATTGTGATTTATGATTAGGAAGTAGAAGAATTTGTCATTCGGTTGTATGTGGATGCATTGAGACAGAAGGTATGGATATTGTCTTGATACGATTCAATCTTTTCTCCAAGGCGAGAAAAGGGCTAGAACATGCAGTACTGCCAGATGTAAGTGTCTTAAGGCTGGTCAGATCTGAATGATTGAATGTGCATGCAATGCAGCAGGGTGTGCTTATCCTGTAGGACTTCAAGCAATCTTGGAGGCTATCGAGTACACGGAATCAGTGCAATTTCCACTGGCCGACCTGTAGACACTTTTAAAAGGTCTCCTTCAAACATGTTTCTGAAAGAAGTCACATATGGACATTTATTAGAAGGTGTGTGGTAATAGAAGCTGTATATCAGAAACTGTAACATATATATGTCAATTATATAAAGCATTGTGTTTCTTCATGTCTATTGACTGTATTTTGTTATTTCTTTGTTTTGCATTGCACCGGGGTGCTTTTTAGCAGAAATATGGTAAAATTTTACCTGTAAATATCAATTGAGGGGCTGAGGTAAGCATTGGTTTCATTTTTATCCCATGCTGTTTCGGCGAAGGGATATAGTAATGGTCTCCGGCCGTCATTCCGTCACTAATCTTGTCCGGAGCATATCTCCTAAAGTATCAATGCTTTCAACTTTAAATATCCTAGGTCGAAAAATCTCATTCAGGAGAAGCGCAGTGTACAAGAATCACAACTCTGGCTTGAATTATTTTTACATGGTTTCGTTGGTCATGGGTAAAAGACTTAGATTTTACCTGGGGCATATCTCCTTAAGAATAAATGCCATCAACTTGAAACTTCATAGGTTGATAGATCTTATCAGGGGAAGTGCAATGCACAAGAACCACAACTCTTGATTGCTTTTTTTGAGTTATTGGCCTCTGTTTACCATCAAGCCTTAACGGGGGAGATGGCCATGTCCTACATGGCTCTTGTTACTTATTTGCACTTGTTTTTGTACCTATTGTCATAATATTAAAGATGAAAATAATGTACAATGATTGTCAGTTGCATGTATTTGCAAGTTTCCCACATTGAACGTACTTTACCCGTGACCTCATTGTGACCTGATATTCGAAACAGACACTAAGCATGCATCCTAAAATTGCTTGAAGTAGTCTAGAATGGCTACCTTCGGTTACATGAATGCCTCGGATAATATGTATGTAATGACAAACCTTTTACTCATGTTCAATGAAAATTTTGCTAAGTATTGTGCTTTATTTTGTTATTGGCCATAGCGTTTTTTAGCATAAATATGGTAAAAATAATTATTTAAAAAATGACAATATAGGCTATAGGGTGAGCCTCTGTTAATTTCTCATTCAATTTGTGTGATTTCGTTTCTTTTTGCTTTCATTTTGTGTTGACGCAAATAAATTTGCTTTAGCTATAGCCCATTTTTTCTTGATTTTTGCACTCATTGACCTTTGACCTCACTGTGATCTTAAATCGAAAAATTAGGCTGGGCATCCACCCCTATCTTGTTTGTAATAGTCTAAGGAACAATACTAGCATGGATGCCGAGCATTAACAAAGAATGCCATCATGAGTCATCGCAGGATTTAAGGGAGGCAGACTATAATGAATAAACAAGATATGTTTGTGAAACACAAATGCCCCCAAACAGCAAATTCTTCATAAGTTTGACCTTGACAGATGACCTTGACATTGTCACATGACCATGAACTTTGTACTAGCTGATGCGTATCATTGAGATCTATCATCATGCCAAATATGAGTATTGTATCTTGAATGGGAAGTAGTAATTGGCAATGTTAAGTTTTATGGTTAAGTTTTGCAGACAGGCGGAAAGACTGAATGATGGACAGCCGGACAACAGTAAAACAATATTAAAAAGCACAAAAATTGCAAAGTCTCTGATCAGATCAACTGTCAGATGTACTGACAAACAGACAAGTATAGTATAACCATCATAAATTCCTATACTTCATGAGTTGGGAATATAGTACTAAGGGTATAACTCATTCCCACACAATCCCGCCTTTTTTTGCCCCTCATGAAAAATGTATAGAAAAAATGTGAAACAAAGAAAATAAACAAATAACCTACACAGTTATCTTCCCCAAAAGACTAAGAATTTTTAGATTTCAGCAGCTAAAATCGTAATATGCAATATCTTTCAATTCACACAGGTCTAAATTTTTGTAGTGGACTAATATATATTAGAATTATCATGAAACTGAATAATAAGAATAGAGTTGATTTACTAAAGCTCAATAAAATATGATGCAAATAAAAATGCCCTTACCATTCCTGATCTTACAAAAAAACGGTTATTGCAAATACCCCGGAACATTTTAAGGCTTTCTTGAAGGCGATTCTGAAATAGAAGAAGGGAAATAACTGTTAGACCAACTCAACAAACATGACTTTCATTATTTCCCTTGCAAAAGCCCATTCCCCCAGTAAACAAAATGGTGGAAATATTTCAACTTTCCATTTGGTCAAACTCCACTCCGCATTTTAGCCTACACCTGTTGTACCCTAAAGTAGTTCAGCTTCAATTAGCTGTAGTTACACATTTTTTGTCTCCCTACTTACAATATAATATTTACTAACCCAGCAATTGATTCAAAAGTTATATCTACTTCAAACAATCATCTGCAAGTATACTTTTCATTTGGAAATTTTGTTTACAAAAAAAATAATCTGCTAACAGATTAACAACTTACGACTGTAGCATCTTCTAACAAGCACATATCATAGCCACTGAGGGCCACAACAAATAACACAGATTTAACATCGTCAAAACATTGGATCCATTTCCGTCTCTCTGACCTCTGACCTCCAACATCAAACATTCTGAAAAAAGGAGATAATTACTCATCAAATAGCCAATCTGACTCAAGATCTTTTTATGGGTGGACAGTTTTGGAGACTTACAAGTCTGAAGATCATGTAGATCATTCAAAAAAGTCTGCCTATATTCTCACATTTTAATACATTTTTTTCTGCAATAAGAGGTATCCTGCTCCACTATTTGTGAAATATAGGTTGTGTTATTCACTAAATGAATAAATTGATTGTACACTTAACCCATTACCAAACAACAAAAATTCAGACTGCTCCAATTAAAAATTGAAGTTGCAGACAATAACCTTTGATTGATGTAATCTTTGTCCTTTTGGGTAGAAAAGATTGTGGATAATAAAGATATTATTTGTAACAGGAAATTTCTTCATTAATGATTATTATTAATCTTTTCCCAAGCCTTATTCTAGATGGGCGTAAAAAAGCTGGATTGTATGGGAATGTGTTAAGCAAACATTATTTCGTGCACATCAAGAGTGTATATATTTTCCCTTGTTGGGTAGAAAACATTGTGCACAGTGAAGAAATTGCAGTTTGCACTCGTTGCATTTGCTTTGATCTTTGATGCTTTGCTAGCTAAAAAACAAGATAGAGAATAATTGTTTCTTGAGTGGCATCTACCCTTGAAAATGTAACTTGTATTGTTTACTATAGGTCTTACACAAAAAGCATACAATTGTTATCCCTTTCCTGGATAAACCCGGGATTTTACGTCACTGTGATTTTATACTTGAGAAAAGCAATTTCTCCTTTTCCCTGAATGTTTTCTACCACATAGGATGGTTTTATTTGGAATAGCATCCAATTTTCATTGTTTTTCTGCATCCCATTTCAATTTGGAACAGTCTAAAATTTCAAAAAACCAGGAAAGGGTTATATTTCTTTGATGTAAAAAGAGACATTTTTTTAAAAACAGAGTCTCTCAAAGCACGCCATTTTGCAAGTGATTTCATGACTACCTGATGACATCATCAGGGCTGGTTCTGCTGAGACGAATTTCAGTATTGCAAATTCAAACAAAACAGTGAGTTTATCAATTCTTTATTTTCACAGGCTTTTTCGAAGAAATTATTATATGATCATCCACCAACAAACCTCAATATCAAACTGAAAAGCATTTACCAATAACCAGACCACAAAATTTTAGACTGGTCCAAATTGAAAGGAGTTGCAGATGACAATTAAAAGTTTACATTCTACATCCTACATTTTTTCAACCTTCATGGTAGAAAACATTTAGAAGATAAGCAAATGGCTTACTGCAATTAATTTCTTCATTTTATACAATGTTTTCCTGATTGTTTTTCTTGAGGGGAATAAGAAAGCATTATTGAGTGGTAATGGATTAAAGAAGATGATATAAAAATATGCCTATTGGTTAAATTTCAATATAATGCCTAAAATAAACTGACAGTATGATAGTATAGTATAATCAAAGTACTTGGATTAATAACCCAATATAAGGGTAAAAGTAAATTGACAGTTATATGAAGTGGTTTACTTTTGACATTAGTGTAATGTATTTCAGTCATTAAATTTTCTTTATAATTCAGTAATCAGTTTACTATCATTGAATAGGATAAGTATATCTGACCTAATTAATATTCACCTATTTTTCATTATCGTTTGCTGAATTATTTGCTGTATTGCTATTAATGTCTTGTCAGCCATCAGCATATGATAGGAAATTAAAATTGATGGCTTCTGGTAATGTACATTGTTGAAATGAATTAATGACATGTGATAGATGACTCTGCATGCAAAAAGGGACCCTTCAGAAACAATGTAAAGCAACTGAGTGAAATAGAAATCTAAGCTTGAGCACTAATTTGAGATCAAAGTTTTCAAAATCATTAACCAATATACACAATGACGCTTTCAGACGCCCGGATAAAATAAAATAATTTAAAACTTTGTGAGAAAAGGAGAAATTACTTATTACAAGTAATTTCTCCTTTTCTCATAATATTTTCCACCCTATTTTGCACTTCTTTTTCAATTTTAGTGCAATTTGTAATGTCGTCTGCAACTCCTTTCAATTTGGACCAGTCTAAAGTTGAATGGTAGAGTGGCTCATCATCATTCAGAAAACCTGACCAAAGCAAAACATTTCAGCTCTATAGATCCCAAGCCAGTCCTTTTTTATGAAGGATGGGTCATGTATCAATATCCTTGTGCTAAAAGGTTGTAACTGCCTATACACTCAACACTTACTTACGACCTCCCATTCCCATACAATCACACACAATCACAACTTTTGAAAACATTTAGGAGAAATAAGAAATTGCTTTTTACAGGCAATTTTATTATTACCCACAATTTTTTCTACCTAAAAGAAATTACATGTATGTTACTAAAATCCATCAACTATAAAATGTTGTTTGCAACTTCTTTCATTTGGACCAATCAAAAAAAATTTTCTATGTGGTTAAGGGTTAAATCCTTAAGCTTGGATGAGTCCAGTTATTTGTGTGAGATCATCAAACATCAGACATGTTCATCTGATTCTTTACAATATTTGTCATTATAAACATGGTTGGGATTGTTGATGAAATCATTAAAATCTTTGTCTTTTCGGGTAGAAAACATTGTGGATAATGAAGAAATTGCTTGTAAAAGCAATTTCTTCATTATCCATGTTTTCAAAAGCTTTTATATTAAGGGGTGTTTAAAAGAGTCATTGTGTTGTAATGGATTAATAAGAATCTGTCAAACAAATGACTTTATAATAAATATAATAATGAACCAGAGACCTCCCTATCATGAAGAAAATGCACCATCATGTCAAAATAAAAGTTAAGATTGTATTGCAAGGCAATATAAGTACACCTGTGTACACTACCTGGCTACAAAATATTTCTCAATATTTCCAAAATGGTAAAAAATCTCTATATTAGGGTAGAAGGAGAAATATGGTACCAGATTAATCAGTGAATTTATGACTTACCGAAATATACAGCCATTCATCTGGAAACATGTCTCGATGACACCAGTTGTCCGAACTCTTGCTCTAAGGACATCTCGCTCACTTGGGACAAACTTCTCTGAACATATTCTCTCCATGTTCTCAAAATAACTGAAATTACAAAATCACATTGATTTAAACCATTCCATAGCGATCAAATTTTAGACCAGTCCAAATACAAAGAAGTTGAAGACAACAATTTTACTTCTTTTTCCTCTAGGAAACAAAATATTGTGAATAATGAAGAAATTACTTTAATAAGAAATTTCTTTGTAATTCCACAATGTTTTCCAAAGCTTTCATATTGAAGGTCTCCATTAAAAGCGTCATTTTGTGCAAATTTATTGTTAACCCATTCTCACACAATGACTCTTTTGAATGCCCCAAAGAAATACGGCTTTGGAAAACACAGTGGAAATTAAGAAATTGTTTATTACAAGCAATTTCTTCATTATCCAAAATGTTTTCTACACCAAAAATATAAAATATCCAAAATTTCAAAGCTTTATATTGTCCTCTGTCACTCCTTTCAATTTGGACCAGTCTAAAATTTTACCGTCTGGTAATGGGTTGAGCTATCTTTCTCTTTCATTACAATGAACCTGATGTTCCAATTACATGTCCTTACACATGCTCCATACTTGATTATTATGTACTCAATATACCAAATCAAATTCTATGGAGTGTTATTTTTTGGATTTGATTTCTCTAATTTGAGGATAATATCCCCCCCGAAACACTCATTTACAATGATTGTTAACCCATTTCCAAACAAAAATGCTTTTAAAAGCTCCTCAATATGAAAGCTTTGGAAAACATTGTGGAGAAATTTCTTACAAGCAATTTGTTCATTTTCAACAATGTTTTCTACTGAGAAAGTTGAAAAAATCTAATATTTTATTTACTTTAAATTGTTGTCTTCAACTCCTTCATTTCAGACCAGGCTAAAATTTTGTCGTCTGGTAATTGGTTTATTCATTATGAGGTGATAAAGCTTTAGACTGATCCAAATTCAAAGAAGTTGCAGAAGACATTTTATAAGTAATATAAGTAATTTTTAAAATCTTTGTCCTTTATGGTAGAAAACATTATGGGTAATGAAAAAGTTGTTTGTAACAATCATTTTTTTCATTTTTTCACAATCTAATGTGAGAATGGGTTGTGAGAAATTCTTTGGGAGAATATTTTCAAAAATTAGCACAATGAGCTGATTTTCATCAAATTACTTACAAATTCACCTCGTGTAAGTTTGAATTCATAATCCATTGACAAACAGTAAAACATTGGACAACTTCATATTCAAAGATGTTTCAGACTACAAATTAAGTTCAAGGCATTTTTTTATTTACCTTTTGGATAGAGTATTGTGGAAAATGAAGAAATTGCTTGTTACGATCAATTTCTTCATTTTCCACTATGTTTTCCAGATCTTTTTCTCGGGGGGGGGGGGGGGCGGAGAATGGAGTTGCTGACAACAATTTAAAGTTTATAACAAGCATTTTCTTCATTCCCACATTTTGTTTTCTGACCATCAGAGACACAGAGTTTTAACCTTAGTCATGCTGAACCCGGAATATGCCTGTTTGGGCAGGAGGTATAGACAAAGATCAGCCTGCACATATGTGCAGTCTGATCTTTGTCTATACCACCTACTTGTCTCTTTCAAGCCAGAATTGATTATAGAATCATTGAGCTGCAGCTAGCACTTCCAGTGATTTCAGTCCTTTAACCCTTTCCTGGATAAACCCGGGATTTTACGTCACTGTGATTTTATACTTGAGAAAACATTGTGGAAAAAGGAGAAATTGCTTATAATAAGCAATTTCTCCTTTTCCCACAGTGTTTTTACCACATAGGATGGTTTTATTTGGAATTGCATCCAATTTTCATTGTCGTCTGCATCCTCTTTCAATTTGGACCAGTCTAAAATTTCAAAAACCAGGAAAGGGTTAATATTGGTGCAATTCTAAACAAAATTTTAATTCAGCATGACAAGGTTAAATATTTCATCAACTGAAAACTGTCATCTTCAACTTCTTTCGAATTCCTCCAGTCTAACATAGCCATAAGCTAACAGGTTTAACTTACCAAATGATTAACCTTTGTCATGCTGTATAAAATCCCTTACAGAATCGTATTAAAATCAAAGAACTGAGAGTACTTGTTCAATAATCAATGTTTCTTTTGAAAATCAATTACATGACTTCTCTGAAAGGAAAAGTACAAGCAGGAAGTATAGACCAAAATCAGACAGCACTTATGTGCAGGCTGATAACTGCTTATATCTGCTGCCCAATCGGGAATATTTCGACAAGGGTTAAATTATCATATCAGGTAGAAAACCTTTTACAAATTGAATCTAATAACAGGCATGTTGTAAAAATTTCTCTGTTTTAATAAAATTTATAAAATGGTTTAATCAACACTTACTATATTGCTGAGTCATTAAGCTCATACTCGTAACCCCTGGATACAGCCGACCTCACACCTTTATCATGCCACAGGGTCTTCAAAGCTCGACCAACATCAGGCAGCATGTTCTTGTTGTGATCAAAGCTGTTCTTGCATGTAAGGATCACTTGAGCGTGGATCTGAAATTCAACAAAGTTAACACTTTCTCACTGTCAATCCACCCTCAAGAGTACCATTATCACAATATACACTACCACTTTGTATTAACCCATTCCCACCCAATGACCTTTTTTGACGCCCCCCCCCCCCCCTAGAAAAAAGCTTAGAGAAAAAATTGTGGACAATGAAGAAATTGCTTGTTACAAGCAATTTCTTCGATGTCCATATTGTTTTCTACCCTAGAAGGCAAAGATTTCCATAATTCCATCATTTTTTAATTTGTTGTCTGCAACTCCATTGAATTTGGACCAGTCTAAAACTTTGTTGTGTGGTAATGGGTTAAGCCCCATTTTTTCTGTGACACAGCCTAACATGGCAAAATCAAAATGATATGCACAAGGCCAGGTGACTAGGAATATTCTGTGAAATTTTCTTTCACATAACCTCCTTTTATGTAGGAGAAGATGTATTAACCAATTACCAGACGACAATTTTTTAGACTGATCCAAATTGAAAGGAGTTGCAGATCACAATTTATAAAGCTGATGAAATTTTAGATTTTTCAAATTTCTGGATAGAAAATATTGTTTAAAATGAAGAAATTGCTTGTTACAAGCAATTTCTTCATTTTAAACAATGTTTTCCCAATACTTTTTTTCTAGGGGCGTCAGAATGCGTCACTCTGTGGGAATCCATTAACAAGAAATTTTGCCTTAAGCCCACTTTTTCTGTGACACAGCCTAAACTGGCAAAGCCCAACAATATACGGTCAAGGTCAAGTGACTAGGCAAATTTCATTTAAATCCATTCATAAATGTAGGAGGAGATGATTTAACAAGTAAATTGACGGGAAAGTGGACAGAGAATATAATAAAAAAAGAGCCTTCAGCAGCATATAAAATTGCTTGGAACAAGCAGTCTTTAATTTCCCATAATGCACTTTACTTCTCCCATTTTGACTTACTGGTGCTCAGAATATTAATTGCTAAGACTGGTACTGTGACATTATTGGAAAAGAAGGAATTAATTGTTACAAGCGATTTCTTATTTAACCACATTTTTTTTCTACCCTGCCTGACAAATTTTACTGATTTCCGCACATTCAATATGTTATCTGCGACATCTTCATTTGGACCAGTCTAGAATTCTGGCATCTGGAAATGATTAATGAAACTGATTTCTAAAATTTTGACTTCTTAAAACTGTCTTTAGCTCTGAAATTCTAAGAGATATTTATCTGGTAAAGGGTTAAGATACACTGTTTCCTTTTTCCTTGATTTCAGTTTTCATGTTTAATCCCTGATATTTACGTCCCTGTGATTTTATAATTGAGCAAATATTGTAGAAAAAGAAGAATTTTCTTATGATAAGCAATTTTTTCTTTCTCCACAATATTTTCTACCCTACTGAATGGTTATTTTTCAAATTAAATCACCTTCAGATTTTCTTCTGCAAAACCTTTGAATCTAGATGGGTCTAAAATTTTGCAAAACAGGAAAGGTTTAAAGGACTTATTAAGATGGGTTTTGCTTATGATATAAGATTTTTTATACTAATTGACTAAATTGGACTACTTTTATCCGTATTTCATTTTTTTCATGGTAGCTGGTGCTCCTAACAATGGCTTCAGGTGTCATTCACAACAGCCTTTCCCAGTCAACTGTACTCATCCAAAGTATTAAATATAATTTGCCTGTGAGTTAGAGACAAATAGCATGTATTGCAATGACTTTTTATAGATATTGAAAAAAAATGGCGGAGTCTGAGTCAAATAAGTTCTTACAACATAAATTTCTATAATCCCCTTTTCACCTGCTTCCAGTAAAACACAACAGTACTGTACAAAATGACATTTGTGGACTAATGCAGGCACTGGATCAATCAAAGCGCTGAAAGCGCTGAAAGCGCTGAAAGCCTGAGATATGTATACAGGAGATATATAATCTGGGCAGAAAAAGTTTGATGGTTGGATTATTGGAGGTGCCACTTTCTACCCAAATCTACTGTCGATTATGCGCAGATCTGCCAATTTGTGCGCTAGGGGACACAACGTGCCCGCAATAATTTTCATCCTGTTGAGGTATTGTAACGATATATTTACATGTATATATCGTTACATATTTTTCACCCGATCAAAATGCTTTGAAGGGATCTGATAAAGGCCACCAAAGGATCCTTCCTGTGAATTTTGGTTGAGCTTGGTTGAATTATGTTTAGTACTTTGTGAGAAGAAGATTTTTAAAGTAAAAGTTGACGGACGGACGACGGACACCACATCATTTCAAAAGCTTGTTGGCTTTCAGCCAGTGGAGCTAGTGAGAGAGAGCTAGAGAGTGAGAGAAATGGGGGAATGGAGCGTGTAGCGTGTGGACAATGAAGAAATTGCTTGTGACAAGCAATTTTTTCATTGTCCTCAATGTTTTCTAACCAACAAGGATTTTTTTTTTTCTAAATTACGCTAACTTGAAATTATCGTCTACAACTTCTTTCAATTTGAACCAGTCTAAGATTTTGTCATAAGGTAATGGGTTAACTCTGGAGTTACTTTATCCTAGTTTATTTAACATGATAACCTTTGGAAAAGAAGATCACTTAACAGAACTGTGTTTTGCTAGCTTACAGTACTTTGATTATAAATAGTTATAAAGTAATTAGTGGAGGAAATGAGAATTTGACAGACAGCAAGTCCTGGTCAATGTTATGGATGTGGGGGCATGAAAATGTATTCAAACCTATGACTCACTCTGTTTTTTGGATTTTCTAAGTTGATTCTAAGAAGTCCCATTCCAGTTAGAACATACTTCATAGAGCTGACTAGATTGTCTAAAACTGTTGGCTGAAAAGAGAAGAGAAACAATTATTAACCTGTTTGCACACAATGACGCTTTTAAACGCCCCTCAATATGAAAAATTGGAAAACATTCTATAAAATAAAGAAATTGGTTGTAAGACATTTTAGAAAACAAGAGCACTGTCTATGGGTGCCTACGTTGGGCTTTTGGGTGCTGGATAGTGGACAAAATGCATCTAGAGTTATCCCCCTTGATAGTATAGGTTGCTCTATTGATAGTGAACAAGTGTGCCAAGTTTCAAGTGAATGCCTTTAGTAGAACCAGAGATATCACAAAATGTCAAAGTTTTGGCATGACGATGACGTAACTTCAAGGCTATCAAAATACCTTGGGTTTCTGCGGAAAACAGCCGAGCTAAAAATATTTCTAAATAAACCATTTAATCAAAAGAAATATGAAACTAGATTATTGTTCTAACTGAAGGAATCAACTGTCAATTAATGAAACAATTAACTTATCAAATCATTCATTTATTGGAACATCGAGATTGGCAGACATTTTTGTGAATTTTTCTTGATGGTTTGGCGACTTAATTAAGCACTGTATCTACAGCTTATTCAAGCTGTAGTTACAACGTTAAGGTTGACAACCAACTATTTTTACTTTTTTGATACAATTTTCTGACCATAAATATAGCAAGATAACACTGTTTAACCCATTCCCACACAATCCTTCCTTTTTACACCCTTCAAGAAAAAAGCTTTGGAAAACACTGTAGATAATTGCAATTTCTTCATTATCCACAATGTTTTCTATCCCAAAAGATGAAAAAAATTAAAGTTCATTCAACTTGAAATTGTCGTCTGCAGCTTCTTTCAATTTGGAGCAGGCCAAAATTTTGTTGTTTGGGAATTGGTTAATACTGAAGTAGAACTTCCTGTATGAGCTCAGTGGGCGGGGCCGGTGATATGTCAATGACTGAGATGGTTACAGCGTGTTTAGATATTATATACCTAATACTTCAGCCTAACTAACTGTTTTTGGTTCATATCCTTAGGACAGCTCATAATACAATTCATTTATCAATCAAAGATGATCTTTATTATCTAGTTAAAGTCCTTATTTATGTGATAGATGTTATGAAAATCCATTATGTATGACTCATGGGTGTTCAAATGATATAAAAACTATAGATCTTAGGCTTTATTTGTTTTCAGTACGAACAAGAAATCTGTGAAACAAAACTCACTAAATTTAACACACACCTTACATTGAGCGCACTACCATAACTGCAGTGAAAAAGGAATTCTCCCTCAATGGAACTTATACAGTAAGCACTATGTAGGTCACCTAGCTGCATCTTAACCCTTGTCATCCTGTATGAATTACCTTCCTTAATTGCCGTAAAATCAAAGGGCTGAAAGTACTGATAGAACTTGTTCTTCGATTATCAATATTTCTTTTAGTAAATGATTTTCATAAACAACTATGGCAGGAAAAGTACAAGCACAAGGTGTAACCAAGATCAGACAGCACTAATTTGCAGGCTGATCTTGGTCTTTACCTCCTGCCAAAACCGGAATATTCCGCAAGACAAGGGGTAAAATCTAGCATTTATAATATACCACTATACCAGGCAATGTCCAAAAATAAACCAAGTAATATAATAGGAAGTAGATAACATGCAGATCTAAATTTGGCAAGTGCCATGTAGGACCACTAGTTCATACTTACAAAGTTTAATGACAATACTTTAACTTACAATAGTTGCTGAGAAAAATATGACAAACTTATACAACTATACCAGGCAATCACTTCCAAGAATAAACAGAATTGTGGAACGTTAAGTAGATTAATTGCGGACCTAAATTTGGCAAGCGCCATATGGGACAATAAGATAAGCCTCCACACCAAGTTTCAAGTCGATGATATGGATAGTTGATCCGAAAAATGTGACAAAAATATATCACTATACCAGTCACTGTGGGAAAAAACATCACTATACCTTTCAATGTTGCAAAATTAACTAAGTCGTAAAACTTGCAGAACTAAATTTGGTAAGTGCCATGATGAACCTCTACCCAAAACCCTTAAGGTTAACCCTTTAAAGCAGTTGTTGGTTGGAAAAATCTACTTCTTCATTTCAATATAAACATTTCTCTGACATAAATGCTACTTGATGAAGGAAATTATCATTATAAATTATATTATGTCACAAAATTCATTTATAATTTGGATAGATTTGCATATAAATGTGTTAATTCAATTTAAAATTTTAATTATTTCCTACCTTGTTGCATATCAACCTTTTACCAAACAATAAAATTTAAGAATGAGTTGACCAAATCCCACACAATGATGCTTTTAAACGCCAGTCTCAAAATGAAAGCTTTAGAAAACATGGTGGAAAATTAAGAAATTGCTTGTTACAAGCAATTTCTTCATTTTTCACCATATTTTCCACCCTAAAAGTCAAAGACTCTAATAATTACATCAACTTAAAATTGTTATGTGCAACTTCTTTCAATTTGGACCGGGTTAATATTTTGTTGTGAGGGAATGAGTTAACCCATTCCCAAATGATCCTGAATTTTATGCTCATCAAGAAAAAAGCTTTTGAAAACTTTGTGACAAAATTTAATGAAGAAATTGCTTGTTATAAGCAATTTCTTTAATTTCACTTTTTTACTCAAAAAGACCTATAATTTCAAAATTTATTCGACTAAAAATTGGCATCTGCAAATTCTTTAAATTTAGATGAGACTATAACTTTGTCATGTGGTGATGAGTTTGAGACTCCTTATAAAAATATAATCATTCAAATTTGTATTTTGTACAAATTTTTATCTACCGTAATTGAGAGATTATCTAAAATGTACTCTTTCAATTATTTTCCTGACAAAATTCTATTCAGTATTTAATCCCCATTCCTGCTTTACTTAGACGTAGGTTACGACATACAATGTAGTTATTCAAATGTAATTTTTTCAAATGGCGAGACGAGTCTGAAGATTGATTTGTTTGTAGGGCTTTCGATCAAACTGAAATAATTCTAGGATTTCCGTCAAACCAAAATAATTCTAATAATTTAAATAATTCCAAAGCAGTCCAGTTTTACATTGATTACATTGGTTACATGTACAATATTTTTGGTAAAATGGCTTCAACACTTAACCCATTCCAACACATTGAAATTTAAGACCAGTCTAAATTGAAAGAATTTGCAGACGACAATTTAAATTTGATGAAATCTTTAAAATATTTGTCTATTGTGGTGGAAAACATTGTGGAAAATGAAGAAATTGCTTGTGACAAGCAATTTCTTCGTTTTCCACACTGTTTTCCGAAAGTTTCGTATTGAGAGGCGTTCAGAAGCGTCATTGTGTGGGATAGGTTAAAGGGGGTACACTTAGTCTTCTCATTGTTAAAACAACAAAATAAAAGAAAGAAAGAAAACTCAAGGAAGAATAAGTAAATAAATAATAAATAAATAAATAGTGTACTAGTCCAAATTGAAAGAAGTTTCAGAAGACACTAAAAATGTGTGTAATCTTAAAGATCGTAGAAAAATATTGTAAGAAAAGGAGAAATGGCCTGTTACAAGCCATTTCTCCTTTTCCCACAAAGTTTCCTTTAGTATTATTTTGCAGGCTGGTATCAAAAGGCTTTATTGAGTAGTAATGGAATAAGCAAACTCTCCTTTCCTCTAAATATTTACAATATCTCCAGTGGGTCAAAATTCAGTTATGTGCAGGAATTCTAGTTAAAATGCAAACAAAACTGTGTTTAACTGGACTTGATAGAAATAAAGGGTTTTGAAAAAGTAATTAAAAGTGCTTCACAATCAAATTTTCAAAAACCAGAATTTATAATGAAGTAAAGCGAGCTGTGTAATTTTGAATTGCCTGTCAACTGGCTTTATCTCTATTTCAATATTTGGTGAAATCTAAATAAAGACACCTACTACATATGTTTTATATCCCAATAGCTGATGACAGAAATTTAGACAGGTCCGAATTAAAGGAGGGTGTAGGTGAGCTATTACCGGGGGAAAGTATCTGATAGGGGAAAATGTGGTTTAACAAAAAATCTTTTAACCCTTTCCCATACAATCACTGATTTTTACGTCCCTGTGAAAATTTACCTGAGAAATATTGTGGAAAAAGAAGAAATTGCTTGTCACAAGCAATTTCTTCTTCTTCCCCAATATTTTCTACCATATAAGCTGGTTCCCCTTTTGAATTGCACTTGCTTTACAATTTCTTCTGCTACCCCTTTGAATAAGGACAAGTCTAAAATTTTGAAAAACAGGAAGGGTTAATAAGCAAATTAGAATTTCTCATTTTTAACAAAAAATCCTCTCTGTCTCAGGTTCTTAGATAATTGAATGTACAGCCACTTCATATATGTGCTTATGACTATCAATTTCTTTATTTTCCACAATGTTGTTCATAACCTTTTGCTTGGGGGCTGTAATCAAGAGGGCCAAGTTGGCCCTAGATCACTCACCTATACTCACTTTCTCATTCTAACGAAATTTGATAACCATGAGAATTATTTACCTTGAAGTCAAATAGATATTAAAGCAAATTTTTAGTTTGAGATTTGGAAATTGATACTGCCATTAATGCCATTAATGCCATTAATGCCAATTTCTAAAAAAAAATAAATGCAGGTTCTTCTTTCATTATAATACAAGTATTACCATAAGTTTAAGAAAGATTGAGCCAAAATTGTGACCTTTAGCCTCTGTTCCCTTGATATTGGTCACAATCTCACCATATTCAATAGAGTTATTGCTCTTGACTTTACATGAGCAATGCCGCCGTCATAGCTCACTTGGTAGCGCATCAGACTCCTAATCTTCAATCATGGGATGTCATGGGTTCCATCCCCAGCAGCGGCACATATCCTTTCAAACATTTTTCTCTCACCGATGGGTGGATAATTGTTAACCGAAGTGGGATAGCAGCAGGAGACTAGGAAAGGAAGTAGTGGTAGTACTTGTGTGAGAAATACCAGGAATCCATTGCTAGGTGCTCCAGCATACTGTTAAAAGGGGCATTAAACCCAATTTAATCAATCAATCAATTTACATGGACAAAAAGCAAGATTAAGAAAGATTGAGCCAAAATTGAGACTTCTAGAGTGGAAACAAATAAATTGTCCTTTCCCCTTGTAGAAAATGAAGAAATTGCTTGTATAAGCAAATTCTTCCTTTTCTGCAATGTTTTCCAAAGCTTTTTTCTTGGGGGGCGTCTAAAAGTGTCACTGAGTGGGAATGGATTTTAGTATAAGACAGCTGAGTTCCTTTCAGCATGACAAACCATTCTGGTTTAGATTTCAATGTAGTGGGTTAGGTTACTTTGTGATCAGAAAAAACATTTTTGTGGTTTACATTGAAATAATATACATCATTTAATATGATGTCAACATGGGAAGAAACCAGTGATGCAATAATGGCAAACTTTAGGCCATATTAAAATACACAACCAGGATTTTCTAAGAAACAGCAACAATCAGACAACTTAAATAATTTCTCAAATATATAACTATAGTTAGGAGTCCCTTAAACCATTCCCACAAAAAGGTGCTTTTAGACTTTTTGGGAAAACATTGTATATAATCAAGAAATTGCTTGCAACAAGCAATTTCTTTGTTTTCAACGATGTTTTCTACCCAGAGAGTTGAAAAGTTGAAAGTTCAAAAGCAAATGACTGAACATTGGTTAACCCTCTCCCACACAACAAAATTTTAGACCAGTCCAAATTCAAAGAAATTGCAGACGAGAATTTTAAGTGGGTGAAATCTTCAAAATCTTTGTCTTTTAAGGTAGAAAACATGGTGGAGAATGAAGAAATTGCTTGTAACAAGCAATTTCTTCATTTTCCACAATGTTTTCATAAGCTTTCATATTGAGGGGCGTTTAAAAGCGTCATTGTATGCGAATGGGTTAAGTGCGGATAATACAAGGTTCTGAAGCATTACAATTCATAATCCAGCATTTTTATCTACTGAAAAAATAAAGCTTTAGAAAAAATTGCAAGGAAAGGAGAAATCACTTGTAACAATCAATTTCTCCTTTCTCACAATGTCTCTACCCCATACAATAGTTATTTTTCAATTAGATTTAACTGTGACATATTGTCTGCAACTTCTTCCAATTTGGACCAGTCTAAAATTTTGTTGTTTGGTAATGGGTTAAACCAAGCTTGCAGGTTACAATTTACCAAAACCACAGACATCAAAGCAATCACTTTGAAATGGTTTGATTTGATCAACAGTTAAATTGGTCTTTTGAAGTGTCAACAATATGATCTTCTGCTAACTGCCTTAATGAGAGGTTTGAACACATGTTGACTGTGATCACGAATAAAGAGATAAATAACCGAATACAAGGTAACGACAGTCAAACAAAAAGACTTTTGTAAGTCATTTTAGGGAGTTCACAAGTGGAAACACTATGTATATATTTTATTATATACCTTTCAATTTTTCTTAAAAAATACATTAATTGCTTGCGTAACAAATCATACGACAGAAAAAAATCCATCATACAAGTACTGAACTGATTTGATAAGCAAAGATTGACATCGTGTCTAGAAAAACGTTATAAGGATAATGTTAACTCTTGTCATGCTGAATCCTGAATATTCCTGCTTTGGCAGGAGGTATAGACAAAGATCAGCCTGCACATACATGCAGTCTGATCTTAGTCTACATCACCTGCTTGTCCCTTTGCGAACCAGAATTGTTTATGATACAAATTTTCAAAAGAAATATTAACCTACATTTGGTGCATCTAGTGCTCTCAGCACTTTGATTTTAAGGAAAACCTGTATAGGACTTAAAGCTCAGCATGACAAGCATTAAAAAGGTTGATTTTAGACAAGGTTCTTGAGGTTCTTTCATCTTGAATAGAGCCAAAATTCGTTGGTACAGTTGAATCCTGTTAATGGCAACACCAATTTGCCAACTCTTTGGTTACAATTAAACAGAGGTTGCTATTAAAAGGAGCTATTTTTTCTTTAACCCATTCCAACACAACAAAATTTTACACTGGTCCAAATTGAAAGAAGATGCAGACGACAATTTCAAGTTGATGGAATTTGAACTTTTTCGTCGTTTTGGATAGAAAACATTGTTGATAATGAAGAAATTGCTTGATACAAGCAATTTCTTCATTTTCCACAATGTTTTCAAAAGCCATTTTCTTGAGGGGCGTAAAAAGGAGGGATTGAGTGGGAATGGGTTAAATCTTATGTTTGTGCATAAAGTCAGTTGAAATTAAACAGTGAATTGCTATTATCAGGGTTGCAATTAAGAGGATTCAACTGTATAAAATAAATGGAAATCCAAGATGTAATAATGATACAGGACCTTGGATTTGACTCTTGCCACAAAGAAAAATTTACCTGTAAGGCTTCCATCCAATGCAACACAGCTATAACACAATATTCCTTATTGACTGAAAAACTGTTTAAAGTGGTATTAAAACCCATTCAAAACACAAATTAAAGTTGAGATTTTCAAGGTACCATATAATGGGATTTAAAACATGTCATTTTGCATTTAGTAACACTGTATGACATCCCCCACCCCCACCCCCGTTACAATATTTCCTCTGCAGAGTGGAACCAACTCCAACAGCAATACCACTTTTATAGACTGGTCCAAATTCAAAGAAGTTGCAGATGTAGTTTTTTTTTTAGGGGGGGGGGGGTTGAACAATTTTAGAAATTTTTGTGTTTTGGGTTTGAAAATACTGTGGATAATGAATGAATTGCTTGTAACATTTTAGCAGGGTGTAAAAAAGCAGGATTGTGTGGGAATTAGTCAATGCTATTCATACCAATAAACTCATCTAATAAGTACAAGCTTATTATCAAATACTTTGGCCATCTGTTGGAAATGATATGTGGACTTTTAGAATCTTAACATCAATTATAGCTTACTTGACAGCCTAAATGTCTTTTGAAAAGTAAACCATCTTTGAACATTGTAAAAGAAGTCCTGTTTCAGTAATGATATTTAATCCAGGATATAAACACAATAACTATTCTTGTAAAAGACAGGAAAACACCTTCATCAAAAGGGCCATTCTTCCGGTTTGGGGCCTGATTGCTGTAGCAACTGATTATTTAATTTAATCTCTTACTTCCGATCTATTTTTGAAAGCAATTGAGCAGAAATCAAAATCTGGTAATCCAGTATTCAGTTGAATTCAATGTAGAGCCTGTATAATTATATTCTTCGAAGAAATTTATTGATAAATGCTTTTAATTGATTGAACAAGAAATGTGCAATGCCAACTGCAATAAAAAGATAGCAATTTTGAATTTTTTTTGCCAGACAAGCAAAACCAGAACAAAAATTATAGCTATGCCACAGACCCAAAATGTCAACTTGTTACCACACAATGATGTTTATTGACACCCCTCAAGAAAAAGGCTTTGTAAAACATTACAATCAAAGTCAAAGGGCTGAAATTAAAGGAAGTACTTTTTGTGCTTTGAAAACTGATTTCAAATTCTGGCTTGACAGGGACATTATTGTAACATGTGGTGTAGACTAAGATAAGGCTGCACATATGTCTATACCCCCTGCCAAAGCAGGAATATTCCAGGTTAATCATGACAAGGGTAAAGTAGTTAAGTGTAGTGACAATTTTGGATGTAATTTCATATCTGCATGTTTTTATATCATTTGAATATATTTAATCCAACTTTTAAGTGCAATTTGATATACACATCTAGAACCGGATGTATGCATTAGTATAAATCTGTTAACCAACACAAGACAATTTTGGCCTGGTCCAAATTCAGAGAAGTTGCAGATGACTATTCAAACTTGATGAAATTTTAGATTTTTCAACTTTCTGGGTAGACAGTAATGTGTAAAATGAAGAAATTGCTTTCTGAACTGGTTTTCTTAAAGGGTGTCAAAAAGTGTCATTGTGTGGGAAAAGGTCAATCCTTTCCCTCACAATCCCCCTTTTAGACATCCCTACAGAAAAAGGTATTGGAAAATATTATCCATTTTTTCGTTTCATTTTATTAAAAGGGAGGCAACTTTCTTTTATACAACAAATTTTCTCAGTTAAACAGTTACAATTATTTCCCTTACATCAATCAATATGTGCTCTTTATCTGAAATTCAACAAAATTCTCCTCAGCAGTAATATTTAACCAATGAAAATATTTTCAAGCAATCTGGTAAACAATCAGCAAAAGATCAATTTTGTGAAATTTAGATGAAATCCATCCTTTGAGATCATTAAGATTGTCAAAGCTTTCACTATATTCCTATATGGAAATTAGCCCCACCTAAATCACCTTGATCAAATCTTTTTACTGAAATATGCAACAAAACATCATCAAAGAAAGAAAGAAATTTCATTGCAATCCATCACCTGGTTTTTGAGAAGAAGACTTTCAAAGTTTTCACTTTACACCATATATGGAAATTAGCCCATAGTAACTAATAAATGCCATGGTTTTTTATCCGATCAATATTCTTTTAAGGAATCTGAAAAGGGGTCATCTGTGGATCATTCCTGTAAAATTTGGTTAAAATCCATCCACTGGTTTCTGAGAATAAGATTTTGAAATCAGCCCTGCGAATTAAAGCCATTTTTTTTACCAGATCAAAATTCTTTGAAAGAATCTGATAACGAATTTCCAAAGGATCATTCGAGTGAAATTTGGTTAAATTTTGTACTATCTGACGAGATGATTTTTAAAGTAAACTCTCACAGACAGATGTGCAGATGTTTGCATGGATGAATGCACAGCAGACACAACACCATGACAATAATTAGCTCGCTTTAAGCCAGCGGAGCTAAAAAAAATCATGTAACAACAAACTGGTTTTTATAACGTGGACAAATTATATTTTAGTTTTATATGAGGCAAAAGTGATTCAAATTTCAATCATTTATTGCTCAATTTTAAATTGTTCACTTGAAAAATCAGCTGATAGTAAGGTCAAAAGGTACATAAACCAAGTTTTATGATGATATCCTAAAGAGGTCAACATTTATTGGATCATTAAATTGTGAAAATTGGCTGAAAAGTGAAATATGAGCAAACTAGCCCACCCAATTTACAACCAGCCTGAAGCAATTGCTTTACAAGAGTGGAATATGAGGAGAGCAATAAATCAATTTGAACTTTAACCAAATATAGGTCCAAAATTACTAGCAACTTTCTAGTTTTCTGACAGTCTTGCTAAATTTACTAGAGCATGCTGTATAAAATTCCAACTGGAATTGCATCAATATCAAAGGGCTGAGAGTACTAATAGGTACTTGTTCAATAATCAATAATTCAGTTGAAAATCAATTTCATAACTTCTCTGACAGGAAAAGTACAAGCAAGAGTTGTAGACCAAGATCAGAATGCACATTTGTGCAGGCTGATCTTTGTCTATACCTCCTGCCCAAGCCGGAATATTCCAGGTCCAGCATGACAAGGGCTAACATTTATCATGTTGACACGGTAATATTTGCATTTTAAAAAACATCTACCCATTACCAGATGGCAAATTTCGACTGGTCCAAATTGAAAGAAGTTGCAGACAAAAGTTTAAAGTTTATGAAACTCTTTTCACCCCTCACAAAAACAAATGGAAAAGCATTGTGGAAAATGATAGAATTGCTTGCAATTATAGCAAATTTCTTCATTTACCACAATGTTTGCAGTTGAAAAAATCTAACATTTCATAAACTTCAAATTGTCATCTGCATCCTCTTTCAAATTGGACCAGTCTAAATTTTTAGTTTGCCACCTGGGAATGGATTTAGTTACAACTCATAGGCAAATGGACATGCAGTCGTACATTGTTAGAAAAATATAACAAATGTATCAAGCAATTTCTTCATTTTCCACAATGTTTCACTGACTACTCATGGGATTGTGAGGTAAAAAGCTGAGCAGTGTATATTTTCTCCTGGAGTTATCCAGGTGTTGTAGGTTGAACATGGATCTCTCAAGTTTTCTTAGAATTTCACAAAAACTCAGTAATTTCATAGTCACAAATATAGTCATGCTAAATAAAACCTTTGAGTAGACCTGCATTAAATTCAAAGAGTTAAGGATTGAAAGGCAATAAATTTCTAGGTCAATATATTTTTTCTTGAACTTTAAAATCAACAACTGTGACTGAACAGGTTGTGAAGACTAGGATCAGACTACACAAAGAAGAAATATTCTTAGTATAGCAAGACAAGGGTTGGTAGTCATTGTTGTTCAAGATTTTATTGTTTCATCATGCAGTCCTATAACATGTAGATACTTGGTCCCGACACAACAGCTGGGCCATTGTTTCATCTGATGGACACACCTGTCTATTTTAAAACAATTTGTCTATTGAACCATATTAGGATAAACTTAGATTAACCTTTACACAATGACATGTAATAATGACAAACAATAATATAAGGATTAAACTACAACACAACAGCTTCATTGTTGATTTTAGCCAAATCAGCAATAAATATTCAATCTGCCATATGATTGTACAAAGTATTGCTAAATCTGTAATGCTTTATACATCTTATAACTTTATGAGAGCAATTGAGTTTCACGAAGCACAGCTTTGAATATACTCGTTACAAAAAGAAACTTAACAAAATATTAATCCATTTGATGCCATAATGCAATTATTCAAGTGTGTACTCCCACAAATTAAACATTTCCTGTACAAATACAGATTTTACATCACTGTGATTTTATACTTGAGAAACCATTGTAGGGAAAAAAAGAAACTTCTTGTAACAAGCAATTTCTTCTTTTTCCACAATATTTTCTACCACATTGGATAGTTTCATTTGTTGTCTTTAATCTTGTTCAATATGAACCAGTCTAAAATTCGAAGAAAAAAAAAACAGAAAAGGAGTTAAATCATCAGACAAACAGCTGAAAACCAAAGTTTAAAGGTACACAATCAGTTATGTCATAAACTAGACATTGTCGCAAAGCAGACTAATACCCCAAACAGCGTTTGTCCATATAAAAGTGCTGTCAGCCAAAGGGCCGTAACAAAAAATGGACCTTTTAATTAAAAGGCCATAACTCGGTTAAAAATTAATGGACCATAACCAAAATAGGATATGCACATGTCTGACTTATACCGAGTCTTTGTGTGAAATTTGAATAAAATCCATTCAATGGAAATTGAGCGGACATTTTTCAGCAAAGGGACATAACTCCATTAAAAATCAATGGACCGTAATCAAAATAGAATATGCATTAGATAGATTATATCAGTGAAGTTTGAATAAAATCTGTCCAATGGTTGCCGAGAAATAGAGCGGACAAGAAAAAGCTACAAACAGACAAAAGGACCAACTGACAGAGCGACAGACCAACAAGCTGACTCCTATATACCCCCCCCCACCAACAAAGTTTTTGGGGGTATAATAATTTTGGAGTCAAAAAGGTAACAGTACAACAATGAATCTTGGCTTAAATCCATTGCACTGTAACCAATTACTAGACAGCAAAATTTTAGACTGGTCTAAATCGAAAGAAGTACCAGATAACATTTTATAGTTGATGGAATTTAAAAAATCTTTGTTGTTATCTTCAACAAATCAATGTAGAAATTATTGTGGGTAATGAAGGAATTGCTCACACAAGCAATTTCTTCATTTTCCTCAATGCTTTCCAAATACATTTTTCTTGAGGGCGTCAAAAAGCATGATTGTGTTGGAATGGGATAAAGGGAATGATTAAATTGATGTTACATGGTTTTAGATGGTAGGGATGAGCAATTTTCCGTTTATAGTATTCATCTGGCTATGAAGGGATACCAAATGGCAAGGAATTTTTGCATACACTCAACCCTACACAGTAGATCAAGATGTTTAGAGTTTTATACTCAAATCAAGACATTGAGTTCAAAGAAAACATGGAAAAGTCATGGCTACCATTAAGGTCATTATGTCACATTGAATTGTCTCTCAATCATCCTGTGGCAGTTAATTGGTGGAATGCGTTGTCATATTGTGGTTGCTGGAGCACCTAACAATGGGTTCCTAAAATGTATTTCTCACACCAGTATTACCACAGTACACCTTTGCCCAACCTAGATGCTCAATTCACATAGGTTTAACTTGATCCACCAATTGGTGGGAGAAAAATACCGGGTAGATATTTGCCACGACAAGCAATCAACCCTGGACCCTGTGTTTGAGAGTCTGATTTACTACCAACTGCACTATGACTACAACCCTGAATAAGTTAACCCATTAACTGTGAGACGGCAAAATTTTAGACTAGTCCAAATTAAAGACATTGCAGACGACAATATAAAGTTAATGAAATTTCAGATTTTTTAACTTTCTGAATAGAATCAAGCAATTTCTTCATTTTACACAGTTTTCCCAATGTATTTTCTTGAGGGGCGTCCAAAAGCGTCACTGTGTGGGAATGGGTTAAACACAAAAATTGAGTAGCTTGAGTTTGATGTCCTGTTTCTACTCTTGTAGGCAAAGTGCACAAGACATGGTTAATTGCACTAGTCACTTAAATTCAACGAGATATTGATAAAGGCAGTGCAAATGCATTTAACCCATTACCAGAGGACAAAATTTTAGACTGGTCTAAATTGAAAGAAGTTGCATACAACATTTTAAAGTTTATGAAATTTTGGTTTTTTCTCATCTTTCTGGATAGAAAAAACATTGTAGAAATGAGGAAATTGCTTACAGGCATATTTCTTCATTTTCCACAATGTTTTCCAAAGCATTTTTCCTTGGAGGCGTCTGAAAGCATCACTGAATGGGAATGGGTTAACCCAGTTGTTTCAGTTGACGTAATTTGAAATTGAAGTTTGCAAACCTCTTCCTATTAACCCATTCCCACACAATGACGCTTTTAAACACGCCTCAATATGCAAGCTGAAATTTGAAAACATTGGGGATAATGAAGAAATTGCTTGTTACAAGCAATTTCTTCATTATCCACAATGCTTTCTTCCCTATAGACAAAGATTTTGAAGATTTCATCTACTTAAAATCGTCGTATGCAATTTCTTTGAATTTGGACTGGTCAAAAATTTCATCGTGTTGGAACGGGTTAATTAAGAGAAGTCGTCTGCAATTTCTTTGAATTTGGACTGGTCTAAAATTTCATCGTCTTGGAACAGGTTAATTTAGAGTAGTCTAAAATATTGTTGTATGGTAAAGAGTCCAGCCATGTCCTAAAGACTACTCGCCTTGAATGAGAGAAGTTCATCAAATGAGAATCCATCACTATGAATTATCTTCATCTGTTTTACCAAGGTACTTTTACCACTTTCAGCTGCACCTGTAACATATAAAAGAAAGAATTATTGTTATAGATGCACTTTTTAGGATAGATCAGGCGTTAGAGCAGCAATTAACCCATTACCAGCTGATAAAATTTTAGACTGGTCCAAATTGAAAGGAGTTGCAGACGACAACTTAAAGTTTATGAAATTCAGATTTTTCAACTTTATGTGTAGAAAACAAGTTGCAAGAAATTTCTTCATTTTACAAAATGTTTTTCTAATTGGTTTTTTTTGAGGGGCTTCAAAATGCGTCATTGTGTCGGAATGGGTTAAGACATTTAACCATTTCGGAATGACAAAATTTCATACTAATCCAAATTGAAACAAGCTGTATATAACAATTACAAGTGGATGATACTCTAAAAATTTAATCAATAAATAATTGTCTGCAACTGCTTTAACCCATTCCAACACACTGAAGCTTTTTGATGCCCCCCCAAGAAAAAAGCTTTGGAAAACATTGTGTAAGATGAAGAAATTACTTGCAGCAAGCAATTTCTTTATCCCACAAAATTTTCTTCCAAGAAAGTTAACAAAATCTAAAATTTCATAGACTTAATATTGTTGTCTATAACTCCTTTCAATTTTGACCAGTCTAAAATTTTGCTGTCTGGAAGTGGGTTAAATTTTGCCCGATCTAAAATCTTGCTGCATGGTAATTGGTTAAAAGGCAGAATACAATAGAATTAAATCTTTGTCCTTTTTATTGAAATTTTAGTGAAATCATTTTTTGCTTTGCAAAACTCTCCTTTGTCCCTTCCTGTGTGAAGGGTAATATTTCATTTTTCATAATCCACTACTTGGATATTTTATAGAAGATAAATTGTAATACATGTAATGATTTTTTCTGTCAATGTATGTTTTATTATACAACAGGAATAAATAAATCATGCAGACTCAAAGCAGTTTTATGAAGCCTTTCAGAATTTAGCTTCATAATGACTAATGTTTGTCTCAAGTTGCACTTATTCTATTAACCCTTTCCTGTTCAAACACGGGATTTTACGTCTTTGTGATTTTATACTTGAGAAATCATTGTTGAAAAAGAAGAAATTGCTTGTGACAAGCAATTTCATCTTTTCCCACAATATTTTCTACCACATAGCATGGTTTCATTTTAAATTGCATCCAATTTTCAATGTCGTCTGCAACCTCTTTGAATTTGGACTAGTATAAGTTTCATAAAAAAGGAAAGGGTTAAAGAGACTTAATTCAGCTGTCGGAAGTCCTAAAGAATTTGATAAATTTTCGTATGAAATGGAAATTGCAATAAAAAAATCTATGACAGAATACTATATGCATCTTTAAAAATTAACCCATTGCAAAATTTTAAACTGGTCCAAATTGAAAGGAGTTGTGAACGACAATTTCAAGTTAATGAAACTTTCTGGGTAGAAAACATTGTGGAAAATGAAGAAATTGCTTGTTCAAGCAATTTCTTCATTATCCACAATGTTTTCCCAATTGTTTTCTTGAGGGGCATCTATTAAAGCGTCATTATTTGAGAACAGTTAAACAAGATTTTTCCACAGATAATTCTTGCTCACCCTAAGAGCAACTTGTCACAACCCATTACCACTCAGTCCCTTCTTTTTACACCCTTCAAACAAAGGCTTGGGAAAGCATTGTGCTGAATTAAGAAATTGTTTGTATCAAGTAATTTCTTCATTCTGCACAATGTTTTATTTCCAAAAGGACGAAAAAAATTTAAATTCCATCATATTAAAATTGTTGTCTGAACCAGTCTATAATTTCATTGTGTGGGTATGGGTTAACGGATCACTTGCCCCACCCACTGAGTTCCAATAGGAAATTCCACTGAGATATTAAAATGGCTTTAGTTTGCAACGTGTAACAAAAAGGTAAATTGGTTGGTTGACAACCCTGAATAAGCTGTAGCTACAACGTTTAAGTCACAAAATCAACAAAATGCTTCACTGAAATGTCTTCCACTGTTGGAGTTCAAAGTCCATTTCCAGTTTTAATGAATGATTTGATTGATGGATTCATTCTATGATTGCAGCCTCTATCCGTGTTAAAAATTGAGAGTACTGCATGCAGAAATGCCAATGCTCATCTCGATGGTTCAGCACGAAACAGTTGTAACTGCCTATAAACATATAGGCAGTTACAACTGTTTCGAGCTGAACCATCGATCTGCAGATACTTGAGAGTGAAAGCATTGAAATACTGTATTTCTCCTTGTAAACTAGCCTAGTGTAATGCAAATTCATACTCATTTTCCTAAATTCTACCAGTTTACAAAAATACTACCCATATCTTCTAGTCTATTCTCAAACCATACTGATTTATTTCCCTTGTTAAAAGTGACACAGTTTAAATTATACTTTGGTTTCGTTCATTGCATTTGATTTTCTTCATCATTTTTTAGTTTCAAACAATTAAAATTATGTATCATATATTTAATGTTTCTCCAAGTCTTCGATAATAGAATGATTTTTTAAGGTGAATCCAGTTCCAAGTCCGATGAAGACGCATCGTCGGCCTCTACTGATTTCAATAGTGATGGCCATCAGACATAGTATACTAATAATGGAGTTATAGAATTTCCTAGAATAGTTTAGTAAAGTTTGGTTAAGTTGGATCTAATTTAGACCTTGGAATTTGTCATCACAGTCAATGTAAGTTTGGTGGTGGATAGGGGTTGTTCTGAGGGCTACGAGAACGGTAAGTTTACGGGTAGCATTTATTAGGGAGGAAGCTTTTATAAGGAGAAATAAGGTAACTAACCGGTTCTCAATAAAGAAGCATTCATCCAAGATGAGCCAAAAGAAGCTTAGATAAACATTCTTAAATGAAAAGATAAACCTGGGGAATCAGAGATAGGTATATCAGAGGTATAGATCTGCATGCATTTGAGTCTCATGTGAGTCTCGAGAAACCGTAATTACCAATTATTCTCAATGTAAAATTGATCTTTTATGACTAACTCAAATTTGTTTATCTATACATGCAACACGTGCCTTTAATCATAAAATACTACCAACTAAATTGTAAGAAATTCTTTTTAATTTTCACAAAACAGCTGTTCTCTTCAGGATTTTCTTTCACAATCCCCACAGTTTATGGATCATTTAATCACAATTATACAACATATGTTCAGGTACATTTCCTGTTATCCATCAATTAGGATTGATGGTGGAAAGAATTTCATCCATTCTCAAACAATGCCGTTTTTACAACCCCCAAGAAAACAATTTTGGAAATGAAGAAATTGCTTAACCCATTCACAAAGGAAAAAATTTTAGACTGGTCAAAGTTGAAAGGAGTTGCATAGTTGATAGTTGGTAAAATTTCAAGTTGAAAAAGGGGCATAATTCATTTAAAAATGCATTTACAGTTATCCCCCTTGTTGGTACAGATTGCTCTCTGTATAGTGAACATAACTTTGTTCCAAGTTTTAAGTCAATATGTTAGAAATACCAGATATATTGCAAAATGTCAAAGTTTTGGATGAAGTTGAGCCTGACAAAGACTTGACTGTTATGAGCAATCCCTCTGAAAACAGCTGAGCTAAAAAATTACTATGGAGCTACACCGTATACTTGGGCACAAAGTAGTCCCATAAAAACTGCCTAAATCTGGACATTGGACAATATTTGCTTTTCTGATATACACTGTATTTCAAATTAAATCATAAGAAATGAAGGGTATTTTGTTTCATTTAGGTACGAAACAAAAATCCTAGGCAAACTTCAGTATGAATCCACTTCGCAGCAAGTCTTAAATTGTGATGATGTTTTTTCTTCCTTACCACAATGGAAATGAAAATATTTCTTCATATCTTAATCAGCCAAAGCGCAGTGGTAGCGCGTAGGACTCCTAATCAATTGGTCCCATGTTCGATCCCAAGCTGGGGCAAGCATCATTTCTGACATTTGTTTCCTACTAATAGGTGGGTGGATAATCATTAACTTAAGAGGGATGAGCAGCTGTAAGCTAGGAAAGGATGCTGTGGTAGTACTGATGTGACAAATACCAGGAATCCATGGTTAGATGCTCTAGCAACCGCGATATCACTGAAACACCTTTAGAAAGGACATTAAACCCCATCAATTTTAACCTATTACCAATGACAGGTGACAGTAAGTAGAACTGGTCTAAATTCAAAAAAGGCGCAGAAGAAAATTTCAAGTTTGAGAATTTGAAAAATTCTTTCTTTTTAGGATAGAAATGTTGTGGACAATGAAGAAATTGCTTGAAACAAGCAATTTCTTCATTGTACCCAATATTTTCCAAGGCTTATTTCTTGGGGTGCATATAAAAAGGGGGTCTTATGTGGGAATGTAGGAAAGAACAGTTCAAAACTTGACTAATCCCTTTTAACAATATATATATGCATGGATGCATCACTTTAAAATAACTGAATGAGTTCGGGTTCATTGAAAATTGCTTAATAGATATCCCTCGGGTGTCAACAAAATGGTTTTTAAAAACCCTTCTATCTATTGATTAGTATTTTTTTTACATACTAAATTGGTTATTTATAAAAGTAATGTTCTTGCTGATAAATTTTTGAAGACTGTAGATTCTAATTGAAATAAGTTACAAACAATAATTCAAAATTTAAGAACAGTTACACAGCTAGTGCATTTAAATTTTGCATGCATAAACTCTTCACTATGATGATACCACATTTTATAGTTTTCATTGAAGTTGATAAAAGCTAACATATTTGATATAATTTTAAACATCTAAATATGATTTGGTCTGAAATTGAATACTAAAATTTTTTTGAGATTGTAAAAAAACACACAGTTTTTTTTTTAAATATTAAGTTTTAGAAACATACAATTTGAGATATATACATTTTACAAAAATTTATTCATTATTCACACCTGTTAAACTATTTACCTGTCAAAATTTTAGACCAGTCAAAATTTAAGAAGTTGTAGATAACAATGTTAATCTCATTAAACATTTAAATTTTTGTGTACTGGGTAGAAAACAAAATTTGATTTTTAGTTTTGTCTATCAAAAAAGGCATTCTGGTTGATCACAAAAAATATTTATGAACAAAATTTTGAGCATGCAGCTACATGTATTTTGTATGCTTCCACACAAAATTATAAGTCCCATACAAAAAAAATATAAGAATTTGTGAAGATTTGCTTATTCGCTCTATGCTATTTAGTTATAAGAAATGAAGAGAATATTTTTGTTTTCATGGAAGTATGAACCCAAAAACCTAACAGCACTTATGTATGAGTACGCTTTGCATTTAGTTCTTCTTCTCTTAAGTGAGAAATAAAGAGATTGCATACAAGCAATTTCATTATTATCCACATTTTTTTCTCAAGTTTTTTTTAAAGGGGTGTAAGAATATGGGATTGTGATGGATTGGGTTTAACACATTACCACAAAATGATACTTTCTGACGTCCTTAAAAAATGTAACCATGGGAAAGTTTGTGGGAAAAGGAGAAATTGCAATTTCTCCTTTTCTTACAATGTTTTATACCCTTTTTGGTACTCATTTTCCAATTCTAATGCAATTTGAAATGTCTACTACAATTTCTTTGAATTTAGACAAGTTTAAACTGTTGTCATCTGGTAATGGGTTTAACCCCGATACCAAACAACAAAATTCTAGACTGGTCCATTTTGAAAGGAGTTGCAGACGACAATTTAAAGTTGATGAAATTCTAGATTTTTTCAACTTTCTGGGTAGAAAACATTGTGCAAAATGAAGAAATTGCTTGTGACAAGCAATTTCTTCATTTTACAAAATGTTTTCTCAATTGCTTTTCTTGAGGGGCGCCCAAAAAGCGTCACTGTGTGGGAATGGGTTAAATAGAAAATATGTATTAACCTCCAACTGGCAAGAGTAAATCATCATTCTTGACATTCCATGTAGTAATTTATAAAATGTATAATGTCATATACAATGAGCCATATAATGAATGATCAATAGCATTTTCATATTTCTTACTAATCACTTGAATTTTCATTCTTTGATAGATCAATCGATCTTTGAATAACCCATTACTACAAAATTGTAGGCTGGTCCAAATTAAAAGACGTTGCAGACGTTAATTTTTTGTTGATGAAATTTAGATATCTTTTTTTGAGTAGAAAACATTGTGGATAATTTCTTCAATTCTCACAATGTTTTCTAGAGCTTTTTTTAGGGGCGTCAAAAAGTGTCATTGCTTGGTAAGGGATTTTAAGAAGGTAAAAATGCATGGCCCTCTCTTGCCCATTCAAGTAACTGGACAAGATAAGTAGTTAATTGTGGCCATCATAATTGGCCAATTAGACTGTCAATCAAATAACCAGTCAAGCATTTATACTAGAAATGAGTTTTGAACTCCGACATTGGCCACCATTTTTGATAACCCTTTATGTTGGTTTGGGAACTTAACCCTCTTTCACACTATCCCTTAAGAAAAAAAAGCTTTGGAAAACATTGTGTACATAAAAAAATTGCTTGTTTCAATTAATTTCTTCAATGTTCACACTGTTTTTTTTACCTCAAAAGGCAAAGAATGTCATCAACCTAAAATTGTTGTCTGCATCATGTTTCAAATTTGACAAGTCTAAAACTCTCTTAAGTGGGAAAAGGTTAAAGGTTGTAACTACAGCTTTTTCAAGCTGTAGTTACAAAGATTGGGTTGGCAACCAACCATTCTACTTTTTTGTTACATGCTACTGGCCATAAACTTTGCAAAATAACACTTTTAAATGTCTAAGCAGAACGTCCCCCACTGGAGTAAATGGGCAGGGCATATGGGGTTTTTGGGCAGGGCCAGAGTTTGGTCAATTGGTGAAATCTGAAAAGTTTGTTTCACACCTTCATCAAATAAATTTTGAATACCAATAAGTCGTCATGGAACAAGATGTTAAAAAATTTTTTTTTACCTTAACCTGTGGCTAGAATGATGCTACCTGACAGTGTTTTTTTTTTTTTTTTTCAAATTGCACATCTACTCATGATTGAGAACTAGTGTCCCAAAATTATTTTGAAATCCATACACAAACTAGACTTTAATATCATTAAATGTGATTAACCCATAACCTGACAACAAAAATTTTAGAGTGGTTCAAATTGACACAATTGCAGATTACAATTTCAAGTTTATGGAATTTTAGATTTTTTCAAGTTTCTGGGAATAAAATATTGTATAAAATGAAGAAATTGCTTGTTACAAGCAATAACTTCATTTCGAATATTGTTTTTCTTGAGGGGCATCCAAAAGCACTATTGTGTGGGAATGGGTTAATACCCCTGAAAGGTACCTTGTCATAGAAAATACATATTGTCAATAAAATGAGGCTTTTCTTCCACAAAGGGCCTAACCTCTGTAGTTAAGTACAAAACTACAAGTTGCTGAAAAAATGAGTGGACAATATTTTTCATAAAAGGGCATTAGTCTTTAAGAAGTAAATGGAGCATAACGAAATAAGAATATGCACATCTCTACCTGATACTGAGTCTACCTTTGAAGTTTGAATCAAATCCATTCAATAGTTTTAGAGAAAATGAGGGGACAGAAATTTTCATCATGGGGCCAATAACTTGGTATAAAGTATAAGACCCCTCACTGAAATAGGATATGCACATAACATTTTAATACTGAGTCTACCTGTGAAGTATGAAATAAATCCATCTGATAGTTTTAGAGAAAATGGGCAGAAAAGATTTCTCATCAAAAGGCCATTCCTCTGCGAAATGAAAATGAACCATAACCAAAAAAGGATATGCATGACTGTGCTTGATACTGACTCTACACATGAAGATTGAATCAAATAGAGTCAATAGTTTTAGAGAAAATTAGGGGACAAGATTTTCTATCAAAGGGCCATAACTCAGAAAAAAGTAAATGGCCCCAATCCGAACTAAGATATGCTCATCACAGCTTGGTACCGAGCCTACCTGTGAAATTTGAAATAAATCCATCCGATAGTTTTAAAGAAAATGGGCGGAAACATTTCTTTATCAAAGGGGCATAACTCTGCAAAATGTAAATGGAACAAAACCCAAATAGGATATGCACAACTGTGCTTGATACTGATTCTACAAATCAAATCAATAGTTTAAGAGAAAAATGAGCTGACATGATTTTTCATTAAGGGACCCTTAAAAGCTCCTTAAAAGTAAATGGAGCATAACCAGAATAGTACATGCACTTCTCTGCTTGATACTGAGTCTACCCTTGAAGTTTGAAATATATCCATCCAATAGTTTATGAGAAAATGAATGTTTAAGATTTTTCCATCAAAGGGCCATAACTCTGTAAAAAGTCAATGGAGGGTAAACAAAATAAGATATACACATCTATGCTCTAAACTTAATATACCTGTGATGTTTGAATAAAATTCATACAGTAATTAATGAGAAAAAGAGAAAAACAAGATAACCATGATGGTCCTATAACGCTCACCAGAGTATGATGGCTCAAGGCTTTATGATATATGCAAAATATCAAAGCCATACACCTAATTATTTTTGAAAAGAAGTTTTTTTTAATGATTTTCTCCTTTAATCCTAGGAAGATCCATCCATATCGAGCTAATTTCAAAGAGTATGGTCACTCTTTGAAGTATTTTAGTAGAGGGCATTGATACATACAAAATGTCATGGCTCTTCGCTCCAGGCTTAATGGTTCAGAAGGAGGAAATTTTCTTCTATGATATCCTTCTTTATTCCTTTCATAAATCTGGGATTGCACAGAAAAGGGCTTATTTTCAGAATACAGTAATTCTACGAAGTATTTTGGTATAGGATCAATAGGTATTATTACACACCAAATATCGAAGCTCTATGCCTCATGGTACCGGGAGAAGAAGATTTTTAAAGATTTCCTTCTTTATTTCTATGTAAAATCAGGGATCTCAAAGAAAAGGGCTAATTTTCAAGATACGGTAATTCTTTGAAGTATTTTGGAGAGGGTCAATAGATGATGATTTATACCAAATATCAAAGCTCTAGGCTTTATTGTTTGGGAGAAGAAGCTTTTTTAAGTTTTCCTTCTTTACTTCTATGTAAAATCATGGATCACAAAGAAAAGGGCTTATTTTCAAGATATGGTAATTCTTTGAAGTATTTTGGTAGAGGGTCAATAGATGATGATTTTTACTAAATATCAAAGCTCTAGGCCTTATGCCTAAGATAAGAAGCTTTTTTAAGTTTTTGCACTTGGTTGCCATGGCAACCAAAGACCTTCATGCATTTCAATTCTTAGAAATATTTTGAAGAGCATGGCCTAAGAATCATTTCTGTGAAGTTTGGTTGAATTCGATGGGTAGTTTAGGAGGAGAATATTTTTTTGTAATAGTGAACAAACAGATGGACGGACAGATGGATGGACACACGCAGGACGATCACTGATCACAATAGCTCACCCAGAGCACTTAATGCTCATGTGAGCTTAAAAAGCTACAGGAAAACCAATGGATAGACAGACCATCCAAGAAGCTAACTCCTATATACCCCCCAAACAGAGTTTTTCAGGGATATAACAAGTGAGATTTATGCCCTGTATAATTGACCTTAAGCTTTGACCTTGACCTTTGAGTTATCTAAAAATGTGTTTCAAGTGGCACATCTATTCTATTATTGTAGAATAATGGTGCCAAGTTAGTTTGAAAACCATCCATTAAATATAGAAGTTATGGTCCCTACAAATTCAAAACACACAAAGTCTCCCTTTTACTTAATATTTGACAAAACAGTTTGGTAAAACAGGAATGGGTTAAGTAAGACTGAGCTGTCATTGTGACCTGTGGAATGGTAACAAGGAAATTATCATTAAGGCCCATTTGGTACTGAATGGAATGTTCTGTATTCAAAAGAAACCATCCTTGTGACTGTATATACATTTTAAGCAATAATGTGTAAGCCAGTTATTTTTTGAGTTTCAGAAACAGTCTTGGCTTGACAATACAAGTCCAGAGTAAAACAATATTGCCCTATTCTAATTAATTAAATTGCATTAACCCATTCCAGGATGACGAATTTTTAGAATGGTCCAAAATTAGAAGTTGGTAAAATTTTCCACAATGTTTTCTGAGTTTTTTCTTAACCCTTGTCATGCTGAACCCGGAATATTCCGTCTTTGGCAGGAGGTATAGACAAAGATCAGCCTGCACTTATGTGCAGTCTGATCTTAGTCTTCACCATGTGCTTGTCTCTTTTTAAGCCAGAGCTGTTTATGAGATACATTTTTAAAATTAGTATTAACCTGCTTTGTTTGTTTGAATGGGGTTTTACGTGGCTTTCAACATTCTTTCAGTTATATTGCGACGGCTGGGAGCACCTAACAATGGACTCCTGGTATTTCTCACACCAGTACTACCATTACATCCTTTCCTAGCCTCCAGCTGCAATCCCACATAGGTCTACGATTATCGACCCATTGGTGAGAGACAAATAGTCGGAAAGGGTGAGTGCCCATGTCGGGGAAGTGAACCTGGGACCTCTAGAATGACAGTCCTACGCGCTACCAACTGCGCTATGACGGGGGCTGCAAATATTAACCTGCACTTGGTTTGTCTAATACTTTTGACTCTTTGAGGTTAATGCAGTTATGTAGAGAATTTTATGATAATTCAGCACGACCGGGTTAACATGTTCCAACACTGCAAACATTTTTTGATGCTCCTCTAGAAAAAATAATTGGGAAAACATTTTGTAAAAGGAAGTAATTGCTTGTAACAAGCAATATCTTCATTTCACATAATGTTTTCTACCTAGAGAGTTGAACAAGTCTAAAACTCCATGAACTTTGAATTGTCGTATGCAACTCCTTTTCATTTGGATCACTCTAAAATTTTGCTGTTTTTTAATGGGTTAAGCATGAAAAGAATGGGGGTTCTTGGCATTGAAAAGTGTGATTATTTGGGTATGGGTAAAAATCCTTGGTATACCCCTCAGACTTCAAAGACAAAAGCGGGACATTCCTCATCTCAACAAGTTTTAATCTTTTTCTGCGGCTTAAAATCAAGATACAAAGTGGTCTATCAGACAAAATACCCATGCAGCGTGTAAACAAAATTGTTTGATTAGAGTTTGTTATCGTCTATAATGTGTACATTAACTGCCGGGACTGGGACGCTTTTAACTTGCCTTTCACACAAATAATAAACTTGAGATATGGTCTTAAAACTTTACACAAAATGTGACGGCTGCAGCTAAATGTGTCAGTTTCAGGCAAAGAATTCATAATAAAGTGGAATCCTGTTAATCCATTCCCACTCAGTGACGCTTTTAGACGCCCCTAAGAAAAAAGCTTTGGAAAACATTGTGAAAAATGAAGAAATTGCTTGTTACAAGCAATTTCTTCATTATTCACGATGTTTTCTACCCCAAAAATGAAAAAAATCCAAAATGTTGTAAGCCTGAAATTGTCATCTGCAACTTCTTTCAATTTGGACTGGCCTAAATTTATGCCATCTGGAAATTGATTAATCCATTCCAATTCAATAGCACTTTTTGACACCCCAAAGAATAAAACTAGAAAACATTGTGGTAAATGAAGATAAACATATTCTTCATTTTCCACAATGTTCTCTACCAAAAAAGGCAAAGATTTTTAAAATTTCACCAACTAAAAATTGACGTCTATAGCATGTCTGAATTTGGACCAGTCTAAAATGTTTTACATCTGGTAATGGTTTAATCACAACCCTAATAAAATTGTCTCAATTAACTAGAAGTTGTTATCAGAAGTAGCTACTTGTTCTTTTTATCTAATTCATGCGCATAAAAGTGGCTGCAATTAAGCAGAATTTCTACTATCAGGGTTGCAATTGAAAGGATGTTCAGCCTAGATATTAATAAATTTCATTCGTCTGCTAAGCAAATTTTGATTTACAGGTCAAATGACCATGAAATTGAAATTCTTGTCAATGTATTGTGTATTTGTAGTCATACATTCCATTGCAATCAAGGAATAAATCATTCCACTTTTACAAAAGAGATAAAAAATGCTGTATTTGGGCAAAAGGCCAAAATATATCATGAATTATACACTGTACCAAGTTTCAGCTTGTCAAGTGTCTTGTAATTATACCCATATCAACTTCGATCCTAAAATTAAAATTGAGACATACAGTGTTGATGAAGAGATGAATGTTAAAAAAACTGCTATTTAGACATCTCTTACTGTAATATGACAATGGAATGGTATGACAGGGGAAAATTAACAATTTTTTCTACACAGAAAATTGAACAAATTTCAATTTCATAAACTTTAAGTTATTATTTTGCCATAAAGTATTGGAATAACAGATGAATAGCAATGTAAATTTCAAACCATTACCGGATGTTAAAATTTTAGACTAATCCAAATTCAAAGAGGTTGAAGATAACAAATTATTTTCAGTTGGTGAAATTTAAAAAGATCTTTCACTTTTAGAGTTGGAAACATTGTGGATAATGAAGAAATTGCTTATCACAAGCAATTTCTTCATTTTCCACAATGTTTTCAAAAGCCTTTTCCTTTGGGGGTTTAATGAAGACGAGATTGCATCGGGATGAGTTAATGTCTTGACTGTCATCCTGAGTTACTAAATACTTTAAAAGCTTGGCATTGCCTACAGTAAGTAAGAATTCCAATGCCCAATTATTGACTGATCTTATGTTTATTGACAATTAATGAAGTTTGGGACTGCAAAATAATCTACCAGGTGATTGACATATTGACATATTTTATCCTTAATTGTCTGTCAAAGACTGACTTTTGACAGGTATCAGTTACTGTGTATCAGTTACAATCCCCCTGTAATGAAATTCTGCTGTACTGTGACCTTTCTACTGTACTCTGACCTCTCTGACCGTTTCTTACTGACAAAATTTGAATACTAATCATAAAGTAGGTAAATCTGACACATTCTTGTCTACAAGTTGTCAGATTTCTATATCCTTTTAGCTGTTAATCACTTAACACAAAATTCCACTTTTTCTATGCCCCTCAATCAAACAGCTTAGGTAAACATTTTCGAAAAAATGAAGACGTTGCTTGTTACAACTATGCTTTCTACCCTAAAAAAAAAGATTTATAAAATTTCATTCATTCAATTTGGACTGGTCTTAACTTCTGCAATCGGGTAATGAATTAAAACATGCATACATCAGTTAGTTTTAAATCATGTATGTACAGTAATGTTGATTGAAGTCTTACAATTTACCTACTCCCACTCGTGTTTAGTCAGGGGTATTGATATACAAATTATCTCCATTTGTCTTTCGACAAGAGAGACATGTTTTTCTACTTATCCAGAATCAAAATGAACATATCTACAACCGATATAGAAGATAAATTTTAAGAAAACATTATTGTTGATAGAATAAATGCTGGAACCCAGCATTTTCTTCATTGACAACATTATTCTCTACCCTACAGTATAAACATTAGCATGTTAGGATAATAAATCTTTGAAATATTTGGGTTCTATTTTGCACTGTTCCAAGCTTTGCTCTGGTATTTACCTGTTGCCAGACAAGTGATTTAAAAAACTTACTTGTCCACAAGTAGAAAAGCCAATGTTGGACAAGTCAGGCAAGGAATTCCACACCCCTGGTTTAGTTGTTGCATATCGATGGGACACTGCAAAACAGTTGTAACTACCTAAATGTTTATTGGAAGTTACATTTGTTTTGTGCAGACCCATCAATATGTCAGACAGATGCTTAAACAATTTACTGCTCATTATGTAATCACCAAGAACAAACTCCTTAAAAAAGCTGCAAGCATCTAAGATGTCTTTCTTGAAGCTTGTTCATAAATTAGAACTGCTAATTAGTCTATTGAAATACATAAGATACCATTCATTGTACCATTCAATATACAAGAAAATTAACATACAGACTCAAAGAAGAATTTATTGACCAATCAAATTCTTTTTTTGGATCCAAAGTAAAAAGTTGACCTCGGACAGTTATGTATTATTTCTTGTGTGTGTGTGTGTGTATTACGACTTGGTTTCAAATTGATAGCTACTTTCAGAGATATACATGATAAAATTTAAGTGCAAACAGCAACAAAATAGAAAAAACTCAAGAATTAACCCATTCCCACACAATAAAATTTTAGACCAGTCCAAATTCAAAGAAGTTGCAGACGACAAATTAAAGTTGATGAAATCTTTAAGATCTTTGTATATTGGGAGAGAAAACATTGTTGATAATGAAGAAATTGCTTGTGACAATCAATTTATTCATTTTCCACAATGTTTTCAAAAGATTTTATATTGAGAGGCGTTTAAAAGCGTCAATGTGTGGGAATGGGTTAAGCAAGCATGAGTTACCATTTTACTGAATGAGATCTATCCACAAATTGATAGGTAATCTAATTTCAGAGATAATTGCTCCAAACAGAATTTGGGAAGGAAGGTCTGAAGGAAGGACATACAGACCTGTGCAAACCTCAACAAAAAGTTTTTCAGCAGAGGAGAAAATAAAACTTCAAACCATTACCACACAAGAAAATTTTAGACTGGTCAAAATTGAAACAAATTGCAGACAACAATTAAAAACTTATGCAATTTTAGAATTTTTTAATCTTAAAGGCAGAAAACATTGTGGATAATGAAGAAATTGCTTGTAACAAGCAATTTCTTCATTTTCCACAATCTTTTCCAATGCTTTTTTTTCTTGGGGGTGTCCAAAATTGTCATTGAGAGGGAATGGGTTAATTTGTAAAGAAAAGTTGTGAACAGGTTCATATTTGCAGATATCAACGAAATACCCTGGACAGCCCAATTCGATGGTAAAGGTACCCGATTTGTAAGAAGGTGATAATCCGTTTAGGAGAACCCTGGGCACACTTATTACATTTTAATCTGCCGACCCTTTTCTGTTGACTATGATCATTACAACTTTTCACAATTACTTTTACAATTACAGCTATACAACAAGAGCTGACAATTGTCAATGAACCTATTCTCAAACACCCCTGTATTTTACAACCCTCAAGAAAAAGCTATGGAAAACATTGTGGAAATTTATGAAGAAATTGCTTGTTACAAGCAATTTCTTCATTTTCCACGATTTTTTCTACCCAAAGAGACAAAGATATTATGAAGGTAATAAAGCTCAATTATAAGCATCATCATAGACTTTTAATTGAATGTGGGTTTAACACCACTTAAAACAGTATTTCTTTCAGAGCACCTTACTATGCATTCCATATATTTCTCACATCCCTACTACCACTACATCCTTTCTGAATCCCCAGCCGCTCATCCAACTTAAGTTTACAGTCATCCAGCCATTGTTGGGAGACAAATACCAGAAAGAATATTAACCACAGCCGGGGATTGAGCCCGGGACCCCATGACTAGGTTTCCTATATGCTACCACTGCACTATGGCTGCAGTTTATAGACAATGCTTGTCTTGGATCATAATCTCTTAGACAATAAATGGAACTTTTACAAATATACCAGGTAGGTATGAAAAAGGATATATGGTGTTTCTAACATATTTTTCCAGCAAATATTGACTTTAGAGCTTAATTACTTTGACAAGTATCAAACAAAGTCTGTATGTTTTAACGAAACATTGTTGTATGCGCAATAAATTAGTTTTAGTTTTCAAATGGGTGGACGGAAGAAATTGTTGCATCGAGTTCCCTGTTAAGCCACAAGAAACAAATTGTATAAAATATTCACCAGGGCTGGTGTTCCAACCCTAAACCAGGATTTTGACCCTAAAAAATCTGTAAATAACCTATTTTGAACCCTCAGAAAAAATGTCTTAGGGTCCATAACAGGGTTTTATATGATGAATCTTGGGTGCGATTGAAAATTGTACAAAAAAAGTCAGTTATTTTTAGCTCATGATTAGGTCTTTTTGCTGTTTTGACAGCTAGAATTTCATGATCAAGGAGTTGATGACCCCTCAATTTCAATTGCTAGCACAAGCCCTGGTTCACCTTGCCATTTTTTCCCCTTCTGTTAATTATTTAATATTTGGAAAATATCAACCTGGTTTTGAATGATGGCTTTCTTCATTTCTCTTCGATGCTATGGTCTATTCAATAATTGACCTGGTTAGCCCATCACCAGACAAAAAAAATAGACTGACCCCTATTCAAAGAAGTTGCACACATCTATTTACAGTTGATGAAATTTCTCAAATCTAAAATGACTTTTTGGATAGAAAATATTGTGGTTAATTAGGAAACTGCTAGTAACAAGCATTTTCTTCATTTTCCAAAATGTTTTAAAGTCTTTTTAGGGAATATGTGTTAACAACTTTCATGTTTATATTTTTCCACAGCATTAAAAATTCATAATGGACATTAATATATTATCTAACACATTTCCAAACAACACAACTTTAGACTAGTCATAATTGAAAGGAGTCACAGATAACAATTTAAAGTTTATGAAGCTTTAGATTTTTTCAATTTTCTGTATAGAAAATGTTGTGTAAAATGAAGAAATTACTTATTACAAGCAATTTCTTCATTTTACAGAATGTTTTCTCGATTGTTTTTCTTGAGGGGCGTCAAAAAGTGTCACTGTGTTGGAATTGGTTAAATGAAATACAGTGTATGTTGTTTGGCTTTCTTTTTGTTTGATTGTTTCGTTTTGTTTTCATAATCTTTATTGTTTCTTTTTGCTAGAAGTAGCTAGGATTATGCAACAGGAATTGATTGCTCCTTGTTTCGTAAGACATTTGACATGGCACGACAGTTGACTTTGCTTTTTAGCGGTTTTTTTTAGGGAAAAAACGGTATTTCATATCGATCAACCGGAAACAAGTTCTCACACATTTCCGCTCATTTCCACGCATGCTCATAAACTTGAAGTGAAAATCTATATGATCGCCTCCATCTTGTTTCATCGCTGATGAAGAAAATAACAAAAATACTTGCTGAATGCCAACAGCCTCCTTTTAGTCATGAATATCCAGGAAAATGGTTTAAAACTTTGACTTAATATATCCATGGTAAATTGTCTAATGAATTGTCAAAATGAGAGAAATAATTTCCTCGCGTTTCAAAATAGAATCTAGGCCAGTGGTTAGTGGAGTTCGCGAATACATGTAAACAGTCTGCTAGTGTTTAGACCTGGCAGGGCCGAGCAAATTTACACCCTGTATACACAGTATATGTAACTAGGTACAACCCTGTTATGGTCGAGATTCAAGCACCTATTAACCCCATCGAATAAACAACCTTTTACCTCTCGAATTCTACTAAATCTTTGAAACGGACATGTAGTACTTCAATTGTGATAATAATATACGAAAAAAGAAATGAATGTTAGCTTTGATTTCTTTACCTTTTATCATTTAACCTTTTACCACACAACCACAAATTTTCACACACTTAAGAAGAAAACGTGATTAAATCAAAATAGCGATTTCGGTAAACAGTAAGGGGTCATGATTCATTGAATATGGTTTAACGAAACTTTTAATAAAATTTCAGTTATATCGGGGCGGCTGGAGCTCCTAAACATGGATTCCTCATAGTTCACACAAAAGTACTACCACTACATCCTTATCGGGCCTCCAGCTGCTCCTCCTACTTAGGTGTACGATTTACTTACTCATATTGATGAAACATGCTCGCATTGTTGAGCGCGGTTGCTGGTAAACCAGCAAAACCGCTCTCAGGACTTTCAGTCCTTTGATTCTAACTGTGGTTAATTGTTAGCTTTGTGCTGAATTATTGCAGCTAAAAATGGTGGTATAGCTAACAAACCATATTATCTTCAGATAGATCAAACCTCCACTGTGATCAATAAGACCTCCCTCACTTTTTAAATCAACTCTTCACTCCCATCCAATTTAGACAAGATCTATTATCTTGAAATAAGCTATCACTAGATTTGTTCTCCTGATAACTTGGTGACATCCCTCCAATTTGAAGAGCTCAATTTTCGTGGATGACTGGTTTGAGGAAATGTAAAATAAACAATACTGCAATCATCCATTCTGATAAAGATCAAATTAAACAATCTTTTATGAAAATGAGTGACAAAATTTTAAACTGTGTGTTACTTTGGCAGGTGCTTTGCAATTTTAAACATTCTTGAGGGACCCTTTGGTTTTGGCACTTGCAGTGTGTTACATCCTGTTTGTCAGGTTGATTTGACCTAACCTGTAAAAGGATTTTTAGTTAATAGTATAAAGTATTTGAGACATATTATTTAACACATTATCTCACAACATCTTAGACTTGTCCAAACGGAAAGAAGTTGCAGACAACAATTTCAAGTTGATAGAACTTTAAAACTATCGCTTTTTCTGGGTAGAAAACATTATGTGGGAAATACAAAAATTGCTTGTGACAAGCAATTGTATTTTCCACATTGTTTTCCTGAACTTTCGTCTTTAGATGCGTAAAAAAGTCGGTAATGGGTTAAAAAAGTTCAATCTACCTCAAGATAACTATTCACAGCATATCTATTTTCCTTTTCAAACCATTTCATCTGATGTTATTTTTTTTAAATATTTTACCATATTTCATGTGATCTTTTAACCCATGACATGCTGAATTCAGAATATTCCTGCTTTGGCTGGAGGTATTCCCTAAGATCAGCCTGCAAATATTTGTAGTCTGATCTTATCCTAAACCATCCTTTTGATCTTTAATTTCCGAGTCATTAATAGAATTAACCAACAAAAAATTATGACCAACAATATTAGGCCATCCAGAGCTTTTAGCCCTATGATTTTAATGCAGTTGTAAATAAAGACTCATTCAGCATGATGAAGATCCAATATTCCTTTGCATTCTTTAACCCATTCCATCACAACAAAATTTTAGACTGGTCCAAATTGAAAGAAGCTGTAGACAACAAAATAAAGTTGATGTAATTTTAAATTTTTTACCTCCTTTTGGATAGAAAACATTGTGGATAATGAAGAAAAGCTTGATAAAAGCAATTTCTTTAGTTTCCACAATGTTTTCCAAATGCTTTTACTTGAAGGGCATAAAAAGGAGGGCTTGTGTTGGAATGGGTTAAAAAATTATATTTTAACCCTTGTCAAGCTGAATAAAATCCTTTTCAGAATTGTATAAAAATCAAAGGGCTGAAAGCACTCGTAGTACTTGTTCTTCAGTTGTCAATTCTTCTTTTGAAAATTACTTTCACAAACATCTCTGGTTTCAAAAGGACAGACAGGAGATATAGACTAAGAACAGACTGCACTTATGTGCAGTCTGATCTTTTTCTATACCTCCTGCTAAAACCGGAATATTCCGGGTTCAGCATGACAAGGGTTAAGGATAGATATATTTAATTTATCTACAATTTTGTGAATCTTATTGATTTAGTTTCATATGTATCAGTTGATTGTCATTATGCAAATGATACTTCCATGGCTAAATTATATCGAGCAAAAACCTTGAAAGTGTCTATACAATATTTAAACACTTTCAATTTATGTTGCACTTAGCCTATTCCCACACAATCCCACGTTTTTACACCCCACAAGAAAAAAAGCTTTGAAAACAACATGGATAATGAAGACATTGCTTATAACAAGCAATTTGTTCATTATCCACAAAGTTTTCTACTCCAAAAGACAAAGCGTGTTAAAATTTCTTAAACTTAAAATTGTTATCTCCAATTTCTTTCAATTTGGGCTAGTCTAGGATTTTGCTGTGTATGCACAGGTTAGGCCATCATTTTTTCTTGATTTCATACCATTATATCTACCCATTCCTTCACAATTCCCCATCAAGAAAAAAACTTTCAATAACATAGGAGAAAATGAGGACATTAATTGTAACATTTTCTTCATTATCAACAATCTTTACTACCTATAAAGACATAGATTTTAGATTTTTTAGATTTTCGTTGAATTTGAACCAGTCCTCCAATTTTGTTTTCTGGTAATGGTTTAATCAATCATGAAGGTCTATTCAATCACCTGAAATTTTCTAACAAACAACGTTGAATCCAATGTTTCTTTTTAGGGGGTTCAAAGTTGCATATTTTATTAATATTTCCTGTCACAAATATTAAATAATGAGGCTTCAGAGGAGAGTTCAAGCAAACCCCTCAAACCTTCTCTATACCCACTACAAACATGAATCAGACCTTGTAAGTGGCTAATACACATCTGTGATTAACCAATACATATCCTTGTGACATAATTTGACAAGTTGTCTCTCACTTTTCCAGACAACTTACATAATGTTATAATTACCATTTTACCCTGGGGCAACAAATATTCAGGGACCTTCTATGAATACCACACCTTTCAAAAAATTACCTTTTTAATCTGATTAATGATTGACCTTTCCTTTCTAGATCCAAGGACACCATTGCCAATTTGAGCCCCATTAACTCAGTTAGTAGAGCACTTAAAACTTCAAACTTCAAGATCATGGGTTTGGACCTGGGCTGATCAAGCTAAGAAACTAATGGTCTTTCGGTTGAGAGATTAAACAGAGGTCCTGTGTGATGGTGCTGTCCATCCAGCATGCTAAAGAACTAGATAGAACTCTCAGCAATTTTATCCTGTATCCTAACACTGTCCCCCTAACAACTAACAATCTTCTGGGGCATTGTTCTTATGGGCATAAGCTACTGTAGCAGAGATAAATAAACAGCAATACACAATGCGATGATTCCTTCTTCCTCTACATGCTTTGATACCAGGATAATGCCTATAACATTAACCCATTACAAGACGACTGGTCCAAATTCAAAGAAGTTGCAAATGACAATTTTTGGTTGAAGAAATTTCTTAAAGCTTTGTCTTTTACAATTTTTCTGAAGGATAACATCACAGGGATGTAAATATCAGGGTTTGTATGGGTAAGGCTAGGTTTCCTTGATAATAGATGATGCTCTACTGACTGAGCAAAGCAGTAATAGATCTTTTGTTAAATTTTTTTATGGGTCCATTCAACATTAACCCTTGTCATGTTGAACCCCAAATATTCCTGTTTTGGCAAGAGGCATAGACAAAGATCAGCCTTCACATATATGCAGTCTGATCTTAGTCTACAGCCCCTGCTTGTCCTTGTCAATCAAAAGTTGCTTATAGAATTATATTTAGAAAAAAATATTGACCAACAACAAGTACAAATGGAATTCTGGGAATGTTTCTTTATTCAGCATGACAAGGGTTAAACAGGGAATAAGTAATACTAAATAAGGATTAAACAAATGTTATTTTCCATGAAGATCCGATGTTCATCTATTTCAGGATTGGTAATTGAGTGGGTAACCTTAATCAGATTATAGTATGTGTAGGTAATAAGATTATCATAATCTGCACTACAAAGGACATTCATTCATGATATTAGATTAACTTGAAACACAATCAACACGTCGAGCCACTTGAGAGACCAAAAAATCCAAACATTTTGTAGTTGTAGAAATAATGCACTGTTTGGCTTAGATTTTAATAAACTTATCTATGGTCCTTTATAATTAAGTTGAAATTGAATGATTCATCTTTGTGTTATACACCTGTCAAGTAATATCATGCACATTTTGAAAACTCCATCGGAGTTCAAAGTTGCCCCAAAACTCAAGAAAGATAATTTCGCAAGATTGCTAGCACACCGCAATAGATTTGGTAAAGCTAGGACAATCAAAGTTTTCCTTTGATACTTTGGCATATTAAATATTAGGAATAAGAGCTCTCATTCATGGACTTGTTATCTAAAACTGGATACAGCCGAAAGCAGCCGAAAAACTCCACTTTGCAAAGATTTCAAAGTAAGCATTAAATCAAAAATACATTTCAGCAGAGATAGAAAAACATTTAACACATTCCCATTATTATCCCCCATAAAAACATTTCAAATACCAAAAGCACTAATGTTTTGATCATCGATAAAAATAAGTTGAAACGAAAACAATTAAGGTAGATATAACTCTTACATCAGACCTATTTTGAATCCCTGTTGTTGCCATAATATTAGCTACTAGTCATTAAACTGATGAAATTATTAATCCATTACCAGACGACAATTTTGGACTGGTCCAAAATCAAAGATGCTGCAGACAAAAATTTTAGTTATGAAATTTTAATTTTTTTGTCCCTTTGAGGTAGAAAACAGAATGAAAATTTAGAATTCGCTTGTAACAAGCAATTTCTTTATTTTTCATGAAATTTTCGAAAGTTTCGGGCATCTAAAAGCGTCATTGGGTGGGGATGGGTTAATACAGTAACGGCCTATTAATTCTATAGTAACACCAGTTTGTCAGCACTTTTGCTTCAATTAATCAGAAGTTGCTCGTAAAAGGAACTATTTGTTTCGCGCTATGTGTCCTAAAAAACCCTGAGAACTGATGTCTAAGTTTATCTGAAATTTTGAATGAGCATACTACAGTGTATGAACACAGGTCATTCACTCATAACTGGATCCAAATTCTGATGCACTGAAGGAGGGTTGAGCTTTGTAAATCTTTTTTAAAGAAAGGAGGAATTATTTGAAATTATAAAGACCAAAACTGGATAGGTCTATGACGTAGGCAATATATGCATTGCGTAAAAGGTAGTACGCTAATCTCCAAAACTAGGACAAACAATGTCATGGAAGTAATTTTACGTGGAACATAATCAAAAGAATTGAATTGATCCCCTTTTAAATTCGGTATTAAGTAGTTTTTTGCTGTAGTTTCCAAATCTATTAACCCATTACCAGACGGCAAAAGTTTAGACTGGTCCGAATTGATGGAAGTTGCAGACGACAATTTCAAGTTTATGAAATGTAAGATTTTTTCAACTACCTTGGTAGAAAACATTGTGGAAAATGAAGAAATTGCTAATCACAAGCAATTTCTTCATTTTCAACAATGTTTTCCCAATTGTTTTTCTTCAAAGGCATTTAAAAGCGTCACTGAGTGGGAGTGGGTTAAAATGACATAATGTAAAAGGACATTCTTTGTTTGTCCTACCTATTTTAAAGTAAGGCGTGCACAAGCTGCGATATCGTAGCCCTCTCTCTGATAATCTGCTGGCGAGTAGATTATCAGAAAGAGGGCTACGATATCACAGCTAGGCGTGCACATGCAAAGGTTGTTCCTGATATTTGTAACAAATCTCTTTACCTATTACCAGACAGCAAAATTTTAGACAGGACCAAATTGAAAAGAGTTGCAGATGACGATTTGAAGTTTATGGAATTTTAAGATTTTTCAACTTTCTCCGTAGAAAACATTGTGTAAAATGAAGAATTACTTGTTACAAGCAATTTCTTCATTTTACATGATCATTTCCCAATTGTTATTCTTGATTGATTGATTGATTTTATGGGGTTTAATGCCACTTTTAACAGTATTTAAGTCATATCACAGCGACAGGAGCACAAAACAAATGATTCCTTGTAATTCTCACACCAGTACTATCACTATATCCTTTCCTAGCCTCCAGCTGCTATCCCACTAAGGTTTACGATTATCCACCCATTGGTGAGAGACAAATATCGGAAAGGATATGTACTGCTGCCAGGGATCAAATCCATGACATCCCATGATTGAAGATTTAGAGTCTCAGGCGGGCTACCGTCTGCGCTATGACGGCCAACCAATTTCTTCATTTTACACAATGTTTTCTAACAAGAAATTTGAAAAAATCTAAAATTTCATCAACTGTAAATTGTCGTCTGCAACTCCTTTCAAATTGGACCAGTCTATAATTTTGTTGTATGGTAGTGGGTTAAAGTGAGGAAGTACAAATACAAATAAGTGACAATCCCTCATTCAGAATGTATAAAACATTTACATGTATTATTTACTGTATACAATTATCATGACATACCAAACATACTTTTGTTCGATGCATATTTTTGTACAAGTAAACACTCTTGTTACAGGGGCATACATTCACTGCAGGCCACAGATATATTTTAACCCATTACCAGTTGACAAAATTTTAGATTGGTCCAAATTGAAAGGAGTTGCAATGTAAGGTTTGTGAAATTTCAGATTTTTTCAACTTACCAGGTAGTGTAAAATGAAGAAATTGCTTGATACAAGCAATTTCTTCATTTTACACAATTTTTTCCAATTTTTTTCTTGAGGGTCATCCAAAAGCGCCTAGGTGTGGGAATGGGTTAATCCATTCCCACTCAATGACGCTTTTAAATGCCTCTCAATATAGAAACTGTGGAAAACATTGTGGAAAATGAAGAAATTGCTTGTTACACATGGTCTAACTGGCAGGGATATTTGAAGAGACATAATCAGACATAGGATCATCTATTACTGGCTAGGGCAGGACCACAAGTTTAACCCATTCCCTCAGAACCCTTTAACAACCATGAAGAAAAGATTTGTAAAAATTGTTTAAAAAATGAAAAGATTGCTTGTAGGCAGTTCCTTCATTTCCCACAATGTGTTTCTCCCTGAAAGAAAACAAAGTAAATTCAACAAATTTAAAAATTGTTGTCTGCTACTTCTATGAATATTGACCTAGAATTTTGTCATCTGGAAATGGGTAAAATCTTTCACACCACAAGCTGTAGTTACCATGTTTAGATCATCAACCAACCATTTTACAAAATAGTTACATGTTACTGGCCATAAATTTTGAAAAATAACGCCATTTTATTTCTGAGTGGATGTTCCTGTTGGTCAGTCAGGGCCTGGCCCGGTTTCTGTCAATTTCAGTAGCAAGAAGTGCTTGAATTAGCAAACTCAAAATTGTGTCAATCAAAATAGTTTAAAAAAACTGTGTAAGGAATTCCTACTTGATGATGATGCTATAATGAATATATCCCAAAAATTATTATAAATGAACTTAGCCATAAAACAGAAAATACCAGAAATTGTCAGCAAAAGAGGATCAAAGATTAAGTTTGTACTGACCAGGTGTCAAATAAGATATAAATTACACAGTTCAATGAAACTAACCCAATCATGTGTGCTTATCCTTAACTTATTACAAGACATCAAAATTTTAGACTGGTCCAATTACTACAGAGTTGAAGACAATAGACAATAATGTAAGGTTTATGAAATTCTAGATTTTTTCAATCTTTTCGGTTGAAAACATTTTGGAAGATGAAGAAATTGCTTGTTGCAAGCAATTTCTTCATATTCCAAAATATTTTCCAACCCTTTTTCCTAAGGTGAGTCAAAAGGCATCACAATGTGGGAATGGGTTAACCTGTTCCCACACACTTACAGTTTTTGATGCTTAAACTCCTTTTGAGGAGCAACATGAAAAGAAGTAATTCTTCTATGAAAAAGGAAGAGTTTTGAATGTCCTCAGCTAATAGTGTTAGTTAATGAGCCACAAAAATATACAACTTAACCCATTCCCCTCCCCTCCCTCCAAAGTTGAAAGCTGTGAAAAAAATGTGGGAAATGAAGAAATTGATTGTTACAAGCAATTTCTTCATTACACACATTTTTTCTACCCCCAAAAGACAAAGATAGATTTTATAATTTCATCAACTTGAAATTGTTGTCTGCAACTTCTTTCAATTTGGACCAGTCTATAATTTGTCGTCTGGTATTAGGTTAAATAAGATATCGCTGTGGTTTTTCCAGATCCTGACACTATCCAGTTTTGAAAATCAGGTGATAGCAAAAATAAACCTAAAGTTTGAGATCAATATTTCTTTCTTAACATTTTAGATTTCTATTTTTGGTGTAATGCTGTATATTTTTGTTATCAGTTTAAATAACAAGGTAAAATTGACAAATGTCCTTTTTATCGAATACCGCAAAACATCAATATGTTATACACATTTTACACCTTTACCCCTAAACAACTCTCGCTATTTAGTGTATTTACCCATTCCCACACAATGACTCCTTTTGACGCTCTTCAAGAAAAATAATTGGGAAAACATTTAGTAGAATGAAGAAATTGCTTGTAACAAACAATTTCTTCATTTTCCACAATGTTTTTTAACCAGAAAGTTGAAAAAATAAAAATTTCATAAACTTGGAATTGATGTCTGCAACTTCTTTCAACTTGGAGCAGTCTTAAATTTTGCGATCTTGTAATGGATTAAAGATTAAGTGAAATAACAGAAAGTGCTAGTTACACAATAAAGTAGTTTCTCCCCCTTTCCAAATATATTTTCTCTCACTCTCTTTCTCCACTGTTAAGAAACAGCTTTGAACAATCTAAAAATTATTGGTTACTCCCGATTTCCACACAATAACACTTTCTAATGCCCCTCAAGAAAAATGCTTTTGAAAACATTGTGGACAATGAAAATATTGCTTGTAGATAAGCCATTTCATCAATGTCAACTATATTTTCTACCCATTAGGCGAAGATTTTCTTAATTCTGCCAACTTGGAATTGTCATCTGCAACTTCTTCCAATTTGGACAAGTCTAAAACTTTGTCGTCATGAAATGGACCAATTCCAAGAAAATCCCACATTTTTACACTCCCACAGCAATATCCTTTGAAAAACCTTGTAGAATAAAAGATAAAAAAATTGCTTGTTTCAGGTTGTTTTCTACTTAGAGAATGGCATACAGCTAGATTTTTTTTAAAATTCATGTACATGTACATTTAAGCAGTATCAAAGTTAGACCTTTTCCTTTTATAACCAAGGATTTTTGTAATTGTGATATTATACTTTAGAAAACAATGTGAGAAAAGGAAATATTGCTTGAAACAAGCAATTTATTCTTTTTCCATAATATTTTCTACCACATATGACGGTTTCATTTTAATTTGCATCCTATTTTCATTGCCGTCTGCAGCCTCTTTGAATTTGGAGCAGTCTAAAACTTCAAAAAAGTTGGAAAGGGTTAATTAAGAGGATTTTACTGAACGTGCTTGACTAAGGCACTACATCAGATGATGATAATGATATCCATTAACCCATTCCTACAAAATCACACTTTTTTACAGCCCCAACAAAAAATTAGGAAACATCAAGGAAAATGAAGAAATTGCTTGTATCAAGCAATTTCTTCATTATCCATAATTTTTCTACCCCAAAATCCAAATATTTTTAACATTTTCATCAACTAACATTTGGCATCTGCAACTAGTTTCTAATTGGACCAGTCCAAAACTTCGTCATCTTGTATTCCATTAACCCTTTCAGGTTTAATCCTGGTTTTTACGTCCCCATGAATTTATAATTGAGAAAATATTGCATAAAAAGGAGAAATTTGCTTGGAACAAGCAATTTCTTCTTTTTCAACAAAATTGTCTACCCTACTGAATGGTTATTTTTCAAATTAAGTCCACTTTACCTTTCTGAGTGCAAAACCTTTAAATTTGGACATGTTTTAAATTTTGTAAAACAAGAAAGGGTTAATTGAAGTCAAAATTCTTACCCAATAATAACAACTTGACCACATTCTTATCTTCCTTGGCCCAGTTGTGTATCTGTCTGTCTATATCATCACTGCGAGCTCGAGCCTTGAGCTCTTCCTGGTCCAAGCTCAAACACGTGCCCATATCAGCTACATTGTTTTAACTAACTTAAGTAAGAACAACCATGAAATATAAAATATCTAAGAAATTTTCCTCTTGGCTACAAAAAATGTACCTGTAGCTGAATAGTATTCCACACTAAAGTTAATCTACAGTTTATTTTATTATTATTATTTTTTTTTTTTTTTTTTTTTTTTTTTTTTTTTATTCTATTTTTTTACTGAACCAACACCAATAAAGATCACTTTTATATTTATGATGTATTATTCTAATCTTAACTCTATTTTTTAACACGATTACTTGACTCAAAATCATATCCCAAATAGCACAAGAAATGAGATAACCCAATGACATCATTTAGTGAAATCCATCAAAAAAAACCGATCAGACGGTAATTACTCGATGACAGTTCGCCGTAGTACGTTAGTCCACACGTTTGTTTATAAGTGTGTCATTCATGATTACAGCACACCTTGATTACCTTACCTGGCCACGGCGTCGCTCAACCAATCAAAAACGTGCGAACTTTCTATAAATAGGTATATCGCCCATGTTCCTACCTTCCTTCCCTCCCTTTTCCTGTTTGATGTTCAAGCCATCATTAATAATATTTCACCGCACGTGCAGTATAATTCAATTATCCCTTTCCTGTACAATCCCCGGATTCTACGTCCTTTTAATGATGTAATTGAGAAAACATTGTAGAAAGAGAAGAAATTGCTTGTGACAAGCAATTTCTTCCCTTTCTACAATATTTTTTACCCGACTATTTGATTATTTGTCAAATTAGATCCACTTTAAATTTTCGTCTGCAAAACCTTTGAATTTGGATGGGCATAAAGTTTTAAAATAAACAGGAACGGGTTAACCTTTCATATTCTCATGGGACCTAAACATACAAAAAAAGTCGACCCTGTCTTCGTTTAGCAGGCCACTATTATAGTAATAATCTTGCAATAAATTAGGTTATTTCCATTACAAGATTCTGGAATAATGCTTCCGGTTTCGACATAAAAGTTTGTCGTTTCCTAATCTTTGAACCAACTGCAAGTGCATTTCCATTTATTTATCGTCGCTACCGTAGCACATGCCCATATGAGTGGCGTCCGCAGAAGACGTTAAGTTGTTACGGGGGATAGTGCAAGGATACAGGACGAAACAGCTGAAAGCTCCGCCTGGTACCTTAACGGGCCTCAGTTTAACGTCTCATCCGAAAGACAATTAGTATGTAAGTTGATATGGTCAGCCCAAGGCTCGAACCCGTGATCTTGAGGTTTGAAGTCAAGTGAGCTTATCGGGCTGAGACCCCGCGCGATGATTTTAAGGGAGCTAAACCTTAGGATTCGTGCACTCAATACAATGACAGTTGCCTCCCTTGATTTGATTATCGTCTATTGCCGCTGTCGATAAAAAATCTGATAAACGGACCCATAAAATAATTCAAGTAGACCGGAAGTGACTGTTGACCTCCGACATTTGTGTAATATATATGTATATGTATGTTGGTTGGCGACTTAGAGGCCTAAATGACAGCTTTCTCAAGCTGATGTTACGACATTTAAGTCACGCGCGTCAACCAACGTTTAGTTTTGTGTTCCTGACCACAAATTTGCAAACTAACTTTGTTTAATATCGAACTTACTTGCAGGTTATTTGGCGCAGGTTTATCAGCTATCCGTTAGTTTGATTTTAGAGATAAATTTGGTAGCGTAACGATATTCAACTTTTATGGAGCCAGTCGTTCAAAGGATACTCAGCTTTATCTCGGCTTCTTGGTAGGCGTTTACCTGGGGAATTAGATAAAACTTCATCTCAAGATGGTAACTGATGGTGATATGGTCGTAACGATCTGTACGCACAAAGATTTTCTTACCCATCGACAAAGAGAGAGAGAGAGAGAAGGGGGAGAGATAGAAATGTTACCGTATTCTTCTCTCTGAAGTGTATTTCTTTGGGGAGGTCCCTTAGGACACATTTGCACTGAGAAGGTGTCATCTCTTTTGAGTACATTTGAATTTCAGCAACCCACGCACAAAGGGTTACAAATCTTCATAGCTTTATGCCAAATTTTAGTTCTTTCCAAATTTAAACAATTTAAATTCTATTTTATTCGGAAAATAATCATTCAATTGGTTAGAAAATATTTCGGAAAAAGAAAAAACTGCTTTTTACAAGCAATTTCTTCCTTTTCCACAATGTTTTCTCAAGATAAAAACCCTAGGACGTAAAAACAGGGATTGAACAGGAAATGGTAAGGGAGAATCTATTACTGAGGATGATGGACCAGCAATATACCAGATACATTTAGTCTTATATTAATCGACCAATTAAGGGACAAACAATGAGTGGTCGTTTAAGAGAGTGGTCGCTGAAAATACTTTTTGTGGCACATAAAAGGGATCTATTTTTTCGAAATATAAAAAAATCATATTCATTCAGTCATGTGTTGTTCTAAATCATTAAATCATCACAGAGGTTTCTGACCACTTGAATCAACACAGGGTTTAGTTACCAACATTTTAGAGCAATTACGTCCACTTTTAAACCCATTATCCAACGACAAAAAATTAGACTGGTCGAAATTGAAAGGGGTTGCCTACGACAATTTAAATATTATGACATTTTAAATTTTTAACTTTCTGGGTATAAAACATTGTGGAAAATGTAGTACTTGCTTCATTTTACACAATGTTTTCCTTGTTATTCTTGAGGGGCGTCAAAAAGCGTCACTGTGTGTGAATCGGTTACGAGAAGTGGACTTCGAAATGGAATTCAGTGATTATGTTCGCTTAATGGAGGTGATCAAGATTGGCTGTATTATATCTTATAGATATTTCATGGTCAAGAGTTACGAACGATCTCATCTTAAAACTCAAATTCGTGGTAATTAATTGCATTTTACAAGCAATTTCTTCATTATCAACAATGTTTTATACTAGTAATTCATAATTTAACCTTCATGCCAAAGAATTTTGATATTTTATTAACTAATGATTGTTGTCTGCAGCTTTTTTTTAAATTTGAACCAGTCTGAAATTTTGTCGTCGGGTAATGGGTTAAACTGGCAGCCTGCTGTGTAGTACAGCGGTATCCAGATTCGGTGGCAGCAACCCAATCTATGACTTTCTTTGAAAAGGTGTTTGTCAGTTGCCGTTAGATTCACTAAGGCTAAAGGTTTCTAAAAACTATGAATAAGTGAACATCAAACCAAATTCACTTGATCGCAGTCTCACTAGCTTTTACTAGCTTCAAAGACCATTACTTTTTTTTACTTTTCCGAGATGATCCTTTTCCGAAAACATTCAACAAATAATTAAGATATCATTTACAAAAATTGAGAAAAGGGGAAATTCCTTGTTTCAGAATGTTTTCTACCCTGTCTTGGCCTTAGTTTTCTATCTTGAAGCGATTTGAATTGACGTCTGTACCTAGTTCAAAATTTGTTGTTTAGTAATTGTTCGAAAAGGCTAATTCAAATTCAAATATTCTTATCACTCTCGCGGTATAGAGCTGGTATGCTGAGTTCTCAAAGTAGAAGGAAATTACCCATTATATGATTGAAAGACTCCGCGTTTTTTTTAAAATCCTGGCAGCATCTACGCTAAGCGGATTATTGGTAGATGTTTTCGTATTTAAGAAGAGTCTTTGGGCGTTCTACGAATTATATAGAATCCTCGTATTACGTAATTTTCAAAATGTACAGTTGTTTGGGGAAGACAGGTTTTGAAAAAAAAATAAATAAATAAATCGAACCTAACTTGGCACTACTAATTCTCTTCTAACATATATAACATCCTACTGGATTTTTCAAACTGGGTAACACTGATAGACAACTACGGAGTCCACCAAAAAAGAGATGTATTCGTGATTGCATCAGCCGGAACAGCCCAATGGCTCTTGTATGATCTGAAGGCAATTGACCAATCGAAGCTGTCGTCCAAAGAATAAAATGATCAATCAAAGCATTTATTTTAATCGGAGACCAACTTTGAAGTCCAATACTGGTAAACATTTATACGGAGCATTTTTAGGCTGAAGTTACGATGTTTAAATCGCCATTCAACGATGTTCCTTTTTGTTACTTCATGTTACTGGATATAAGTGTTGCAAAATATCGCCGTTTAACATCGAAGTGAACATTCCTGTTGGAGTCAGTGGGTGTGGCTAACTGAGTCAGTGGGCGGGACCGGCGACCCGCCAATTCATAACGCTTTAATGATATTCACTTTATTAAACTATAGTTGGACACTACAATGTTCAGAGGTAATAGGAACCCCGCTATTGTTGTGTAAATGTTCTAAACAAAAATTTGTAGGTGATTTAAAGAGTACAAAGTAAATACAGTTACAACCAGACATTATATGTTTAGAATGTTTTCATACGAAACTAAATTCAATAGGTTCTTTAACCACGGTGAAAGAGACTATACGTATACAGGCTGTATATGATGATTTTTAATAGATATGGCAAGTGTTATGCATTTTCAAGAAATTGGTCTCTTCTTAAGTATATAACATTTATGAAACATTTGAGATTATAAATTTACCTAATATGTGTACATGTACTTTTACAAAATTGCGAAATGTTTGTCAGTTTGTAGTAGATCAATGGGCAGTTACACAGTCTATGCATGTATGAACTTTGACAGACAGTTGCCTCTCTTGTACAGCGCCAATATCAGTCTACTCCTCAAAATATCGATTATGAACCAATCACCGGCGAAGTGATTACACTAGTCCAAAAATGTTGTTCAACTATTTCTCTAGACTCGCTCCCAGTCTCACTGATACTTATATTTTAGTTGAAAAGTTTCTTTTCTCTAGCTGTTATCTTTCTCGGTTTGGCTGATCAGTGACAGTTTGTGAGACGTAAGGGAGGTAATTTCAAGGAATGAAATGTATTTGAATGATTGATCTATCCAAAATAGTCCAAAATAGTTGTTTTTAGACAGAAAGGGGGACTGAAAGAAAATGAGCGTTGGACTTATAATGGATTAGACATTGAAGTTGTAAACGAATTTAACTATCTTGGTACATTGTTTAATTATACGGGTTCTTTCACTACCAACAATAATACTTTGGCTGGTAAAGGCCTTAAAGCATTGAATGTCCTTATTAGTAAAACCCGCAAATTGAACTTTCAAACGTCCACACTATTTCAACTTTGCGATGCATTTGTTTGCTCGATATTATGTTTTTCAAGCGAAGTCACGGGATTTAATAAATCAAAAGAAATCGAAAGAATTCATTTAAAGTTTTTAAAACTAATACTAGGAGTCAAAACTTCCACCTGCAATTACGCCGTTTATCACGAGACTGGTAGATACCCTTTATATATAAATAAATTTTCTAGAATTGTCAAATATTGGGGGAAAGTTATTTTTTCTGATAATATTCTTCACAAAAGTTTATATCAATCGCTAGTTTCTAGTAGCGATGCAGGCAGGCTGAACTGGAGCAGTAATGTTAAACATTTATTGTATAGATATGGTTTCGGTTATGTCTGGGAGGATCCCGTTGTGTTAATCATAGAAGTTTTTATAAAATCTTCAAATCAAGGTTGATTGATGATTTTCATCAAAACCTACATAGTTACCTTGGTAATAGCACGGTTTTATCTACATATAAATTTGTTAAAGTCCATAATGAAATAGAAATATATTTAAATGCCTTGCCACATAAATGGTTTAATTTAATTGCTAAACTGAGGCTTTCATCTCACTGTCTTAGGATAGAATCTGGCAGACATGGAAATAATAGAATAGAGAGAAATCTTCGTACATGTTTGATATGCAACACCAACGAAATTGAGGATGAATTTCATTTTCTATTTGTTTGTGATGCATATTCAGATATACGGAAAAAACACCTCAAAAAGAAGTATTTAATTCGACCAAGTATGCACAAACTTATCCTGATGTTAAATATGACTAATAGGAACGATTTACTTAATTTGGCGAAGTATATAAAAGAAGCATTCTTACTGAGAACAAATATAGTAAACAATATCCAGTCTGGATAACCTTTTTCCTTTTTTTCTTTCTTTCTTTTTAATAGATACAACTCTATGCAATTTTATTTAGTGATCTGCTTCTCTTCCATACACTATGGTTTACATATATTTTTCTAGGACTATTCGTGCTGTTTATGTTTGTTGATATTTTTGTTTGTTTGACAAGAAACTGTATAGTTTACGTCAATAAAGTATTGTATCTATCTTACTTTCAAACCCACACTTACTGACAGCCTGGGAGACAGGCTACTATTTCTCTCTTGACTGTATATTTGCTGTTTTACTGAAAAGCTTGACGTGTCGATCTGATAAAGCGGTTAACTACATTAATCACCCATTCCTCTACTGAGAATTCAGAATGGTGAAAAAGAGGACAATTCCAAGAAATAAGATTTGATATTGCGCTCTGACAAAATCAAGTCATTTGTGATTATTGCTTTTTGCTCGATGAAGACGGTGAGAGATGAACAGTAACAAGGTTAAAGTATAACATCGGTGCTAGAACCAAATGCCGTAACTACAGTTTTAGTAAAGCTGTAGTTACGACATTTTGCTGCTCACCCACAATAAATGGAATCCCTAAATGCAAATCTATTTGCCAACAAGAAAACGCTTTAAACAAAAAACAACGGATTTTAGGTGTTGTTGTTGTTATTTGTGTTTTTTTTTTTTTTTCTCTCGATAATGTCGAGACCCACACTTCTAGTCCGTAATTCTTTAATAAAGGATCTTTGGGACATGTTGGGTACGGGGCTCGGGCTTAGGCTTCGATGGTCAACAGTCAACATAGACCTCATTGTGGAGTTTCTACATAAAAATTGTCCCAATTTTATTTTTGTTTTCATATGGGACTTTAGGGAATTTGGGTGTGTTTTATTTGTTGTTGTTGTTGTTGTTTTGTTTTTCTAAAATAACTTTTAGCAATTCAGAGTTAAGCGGTTTTCACAATTTTACGCCCCTCAAAAATAATTTTCTGGAAAGCACATTTTAAAGCAGTTTCTTCATTTTCCACCACATTTCTTTCCCTATATGACCAAGATTCTCATATTTTCGTCTATTTCGAAGTGCCTTCTGCAAATTGACACAATTTGGACAAGTTTAAAAGTTTATCGTCTGGTAATGTGTTTAATATAAAGTAGCGCTAATTCTTTATAAAATGAATTTATAGAACTTTCGGCTTGTAGGTATAAAAATATACATTGTATTTGTATATAAAATTGACCTCGAGTGATATGTATTATGGCTGTGTATGCATTATGGAACAGCATAGAAAAGGGAGAAATAATTAGCTAGTCACGATTTGTATCTTTCTGCAATATTACAGTTGGTATAAGATATTTCGAAAAGGTCGCACCAGCAATTACGTAACATTCCTAAGAACCCGTATGGAAATAACGAACGCCACGATTGAAATTCCAGATAATTACGTTAACATTCATATACAGTGACCCAATCTTGTGCTATAACTTGGCACAATGTCCTTGTTCCATTAACCTTACAAAATGTACTCTGAGATATTTTTGTTGAACTCGTCACACAAAAAGGGACGGTCAAGGTGATACAAACCCATTCCTAAACGACACAATTTTAGACTAGTCCAAATTTAAAGAAAATGCAGACGACAATTTTAAGATGATGAAATTTCAAAAATCTTTAACGTTTGTGGCAGAAAACATTTTGAATAATGAGGAAATTGCTTGTAGCTCCCCTTCCATAATGGTTTTTAAAGCTTTTTTTTTTCTTTGAGTGGGGGCGGTAAAAACGTCATTGTTTGGGAATAAGTTAACCTATTTCCACACAACAAACTATTAGACTGGTCCAAATTCAAAGGAGTTGCAGAGGACAAATTAAGGCTTGTGAAATTTAGGAATTTCTTTACTTTTGGGGTAGTAAACATTGTAAAAAGCAATTATTTTTTTTCCACAATGTTTTCAAAAGCTTTATTTCTTGGGCGTCTAAAAGTGGAAATAGGTTAAACAAAAATTAAGCAAAATGGGAAGGCACGTTTTAATTGTTTCGGGCTTGTCGTGTTTAACGCATTACTACACAACCCCGCCCATCAAGAAAAAAACCCTTTGGAAAACATTGTGGGAAATAGAGAAATTTCTCATAAGAATTTCTTCATTTTCTCACAATAATTCCTTTATGGAAAGACAAAGACTTTGAAAATTCATCTACTCGTAGTTGTCGTCTGCAACATCTTGTAATTTGGAATAGTCCAAAATTCTGTAGTCTGGTAATGGGTTAACAAACAAATTGGATGCATTCTGTTTAACAGTAAAAAAGGGTTGGTAAATCTACATCAGAATTACAGGCCTCTGAAATTACAGGTCTTTGATTCATAAAAATGTAATGAGTTCTATTTACGATGCATTGTTATATATAATCAAACGCAATGTAAATGATAATACCCGACAAAAGCCGTTTTTGAATGTCTAACTGCCCAATTAGACATAAGACAAAACGGGTTTGGTCGAATGTCTAATGTCTAATTCGGGTTTGGTCGAATGTCTAATCGAATGTCTAATGTCTAATTCAGCAGTTAGGCATTCAAAAACGGGTTTGGTCGAATGTCTAATCAAATGTCTAATGTCTAATTGGACAGTTAGACATTCAAAGACGGGTTTGGTCGAATGTCTAATCGAATGTCTAATGTCTAATTCGGCAGTTAGACATTCATTTTTGAATATTTGAATTTCCCAGTCAGACAATCGGTCGAATGTCTAATGTCCTGCCAACTTCACACACTTCAATTCTTCAGCATGTTGTGTCTAGAACCGGTCGACTTAGGAAATTCCAAAAGGGCCATTTTACCATAGCGGCTCATACATATATTTTAGGCGTGTCAATAAACGGAATGTCAGAATTCTTCTGAGTATTAAAGTACTACACTTTCGGGCACGTACACCCTGTGGATATAAATACTGCTGTTCATATCTTATTCTGGGCCCAAGATTATTAAACTTTTTTTTTTTCAATCAGTTAAGAATTTACTTCAAGTTGCATTTCTGCTTAGATCCTATGGTGATTGAATGAAAATAAACGACAATGATTGTAGGTTGTTACCCATTACTCTTGATAAACAATTAACGTTTAAATGGGATATTTATTCAATTTAGAAGTTTGAATAAATTCTCAATTGAGTAAAATCTCGGGCTCAGATCTTTTTGGAACGCTTTAATTTATGTTAGAAAATATCACTATACATGCTTAATAAAGGGTCACAATGATTTCTTGAAAATAACAGTTTCTTAGCCACGCCCACTGATCTCCAACAGGAAGTTCCGATTCGATATTAACGGAGTTTATATCGGCTTATGTTGGAGTTCAAAGTTTATTTACAATTTCATTAAATGGTGTGACTAGTCGCTTGATTCTTTGATCAGTGATAGCCGCGGCCAATTGATTATGAGCCTTCTCCGAAGATTTGTGCATTTATAATTTTATAATCATATTAGTAGACGTATATTAATGAAGGCTGCAATTAAACTTGATGAGTTTGTAGACCTTTCATATTCTTTCCGCAACAGGGTTGTGGTGGTGCTTGTTGTTGTTGTTGTTTTTAAGAATTCGAAAATAAGGTTAGGCTAACGACAATAAAATTCAGTAGTATCCAAGCTTCTGAAAAACGGTTCAGTCGATGCGTCTAGTTGGATGATTAAGTCGTCTATGATAATAAACACAATAACAACAGCATACGATGTATGAGGAAGTGATCTCGACGTGTGAAGATGATACGCAAACATTTTCAAACGGCTTAGCAGGAAAAAATGAGGAACAATAAGATTTTTCGCTATACATTCAGAGGTTGTTTTGTGATAATTGTATAACAGTAACTCTCTTGAATTCTACATTTTAGCCTACACTTTAGCCTACAAAAAGATGTACTTCTGATAAGTCGAAGTATGGATATCTCGAAATATTTTAGAGTTTCACATTGATTTCGACATGTACTTCTCACTTAGATTGAAACAGATTCCTCACGTGAGGTTTTACGGCACGTGCCAGTTAATTACTATTTTCGTGACTGACAAACCTAATAATCCATTGTTGCCCTCTTTTCTATTTCACCTATATATTTTCTACATGCCATCTGTTTAGTTACAAATCAGTGTACCTTCAGTTTGTGTTGAGATGTAGTTAACCCTTTCCCACACAATGACGCTTTTAGATGCCCCTCAAGGAAAACAAACGGGAAAACATTGTGAAAAATGAAGAAATTGCTTGTAACAGGCAATTTCTTCATTTTACATAGTGTTTTATATCCAGAAAGTTGAAAAAAATCTAAAATTTCATAAACTTTATATTGTCGTCGGCAACTCCTTTTAATTTGGATCAGTCTAAAAATTTGTCGTCTGGTAATGAGTAAAGACGTATAGAAGTAGACCGGTATTACAGCTTCATGCTTAGCTTTGTCCCATTTCATCTGGTATGATAGACTTGCTGTAGTTGTCTTTGTTTGGATTTTTTATACTCTAGCCCTCTTAAGTCAAAGGTCATACTCCCTGCCAGAACTTCTTTCTATTTCTAGACTATTCGATAGTTATTTAATTCGCTTAAATCCATTACTACACGATCCCGAATTCCGACGCGCCAATAAAAAGCAAACTGTATAAACGTGGGAATAGTACCATGTTTGTACTTTTCAGTTTAAATGAACAATGAAATGTCTACAACCCCTTAGAATTTGGACCAATCTAAAATTCTCTGGAAATGGGTCAAAAAGAGTTTTACAACCGGACTCTAGTATGAAGCTAGATTTAAGCGCGGTAATAAAGTGAGCGTGCATGCTGGTAATATTATGATTGCCGATCAACTCTTAAGCGCGCACGTTTTGAAGTAAGAATCTTCATTTGATGTAGGCACTTAGAGTTGTATGCACACACGCATATTTTATATTTGTTCACGCTTAGTTCTTGAGCGCGAATGCCTGAAGTTTAAAGGCGCACCTGTATTATTTACGAGTGCGTTTTTTCTTCTAGCGTGCACGACCTTTTGACCCATCTATTGCACCGTGCTACGTACAATATTACGTGAATCGTAAGCCTGACTGACCTATCATATCAGCCGTCATGTGATCAATCAAATACAAAGCAAAATTTTGTGTTTCTTTCGTGTGTTGTTGTTGTTGTTGTTATTTTTGTTTTATTTTGCTTTGGGTTTTTGGGGTTTTTTTTGTGTTTTTTTTTGAGGTGGGGATATTTATTAATTTTTAACTTTGAACAAATTGTTATCACTGTCATTGTTAATTAGATAACGTTTTGTTTTTATTTTATAAACATTTTTCATTGTTTTAATTCGTTTTTTATCATTATCATTAATGTTTTTGTCATGGTGTTAGAAGGAATTCCTTATTCAATATGTTTTTATGGTATGATTCGATTTCGAAAAAACTCAAACTAATTCATTTACACATGTTTTCATGCACCGCATGATTCACAGAGCATTATCAAATATCAACCGATGCGTTCATTTGGCGCATCATTTTCTTGTATTTCACAATGTTTTCTCTCTGTATCTTTCTGTCTGTCTGTCTGTCTTTCTAATTGTCTCTCTCTCTGGTGTTTGTTTGTTTGTTTATTGCTTGCTTGATTTGTGTTGTCGTTGGCATTGTTGTTTGATTTTGTTTTTTTCTTCAAATCTCAACTGTATTACATATGACATTTGGTGTGTTAATCATGTTTATTCAATTAATTTAATTTGGCGGAAATAAATTAAATGAATAAACAAGTGAATTATTATTAGTTATCAATGTTTTGGTATGATAGGGAAGGTGATGAGAAAGATACACTCAGTCTATTTCAAAGTAGAAAAATCTGGTACGCAAATTTATGCTTAAAACTACAAAGGCAAAGTACGAAATTCTGCTGCGTTCGATTTGTCAGAACTCGTCTTTTGAAGCCGAGAACATGAATAATATTGGGATTAATTGATCTCGCATCTGGTAGAAATATTCACTTTATGATACCAGAGTTCCGAACAAAATTACAGCATAATTATTTCATGTAAGACAGAGAAATATTGTAACTGATTAACATTAAAATGTGAATCTTTCAATTCCTCCGATTGGGTTCAATCCCCGGCGGCGGCACATATCCGTTCCGACGTGTGTCTCTCACAAATGGGTGGATAATCGTGAGCTGAAGTGGGATTTCAGCGGGAGGCTAGGAAAGCATGTAATTGTAGTACTGTTGCGACATAAACCAGGAATTCATTGTTAGGTGCTCCAGCCTCCGCGACAAGACTGAAGAATTGTTAAAAGCAGTGTTAAACCCCTTTCAAACAAGTAATGAAACTCCTCTAGTATGCGATCAAAACAACATTACAGTAGCTAATGGCAACCACCACACAATCCTGTATTTTGGCGTATCAACAGAGCATTGCTTTGAAAAGAATTGTGACAAAAAGAAGAAATTGCTTGCTAAAATATTGACTTCTTTTGTCACATTTTTTAATTTTTGTAAGGCTTTATTTCAAATCAAAACAGACTTTTAATTATGGTCACAAAATCTCTTTCAGTTTGAACCGATCCAAAGTTGTGTTGTCTTTAACGGATTAAAGGAACGGTAGTTCGATAAATTTGTACTCAACAACAATATCAAGAGAAAACACTTGTCTATCGGCTAAAATAACAAGAGAGCCATTGGTCCTAAAGCGTTCACTTGAGTCGACGACTGCGGAAGCAAAATAGTACAATGGACCTTTTTTTCCTCATCCAGACCTGTCTAAGTAAATGAAACTGGAAATACGTTCTGGTCATGTTTTAAGATATACATATGCCAGAAATGCAGTGTCTACATTGCAAGGAAAGTTTACCAAGATTTGACCTAGTGACCTACTTTCTTATCCTATTTGACTCAATATCGAACTTGGCTCAGATATAAAGAAGATAAACATTCTGACCAAATATAGCGCCCTTTGAGACATAAATGTGGCCTCTAGACTGCACATTAGGTTTCTTAGCTCACCTGAGCACGATGTGCTCAAGTGAGCTATTGTGATCACCTTTCGTCCGGCGTCCGTCCGGCGTCCGTCCGGCGTCGTGCGTCAACAATTTTTTTGAACGACATCTCTTTCCATACCACTGGGCCAATTTGAACCAAATTTGTCAGAAATGTTCCTGAGGTGGTCCCGTTTAAAAATAGCTAAACGAATTGAAATCAGTTAAAAACTCTGGTTGCCATGGCAACAAAAGTGAAATTTTTAAAATAACCCTTAAAAATCTTCTCCTGACCCTGAAGGCGTAGAGCCATGATATTTCGCATGAAACATCAGTATATTGACCTCTTTCAAAATAGCTAAAATCATGATCCTCGGGTTCCTAGGAGGGGAGCCCAAGGGGGGTCAGGGTTTATATAGAAATAAAGAACGATTTTTTAAACGACATCTCCTCCAAAACCACTGGGTGATTTGAACCAAATTTGGCAGAAATGTTCCTTAGGTGGTCCCCTTTAAAAGCTAAAAGAATTGAAATCCGTTAAAACCTCTGGTTGCCATGTTAACAAAAGTGAAATTTCACGATAATCTTTAAAAGTCTTCTTCTCCTGACCCCGAAGGCGTAGAGCCTTGATATTTTGCATGAACCATCAGTATATTGATTTCTTTCAATATAGCAATAGCCATGATCCTCTGGTACCAAGGGGCGGAGTCCGGGGGGGGGGGGGGGTAGGGTGTTTATAGAAATAAAGAACGTTTTTTTAGATGACATCTCCTCCCAAACCACTGGGCCGATTTGAACCAAATTTGGCAGAAATGTTCCTTAGGTGGTCCCCCTTAAAAATAGCTTAAAGAATACGTTAAAAACTCTGGTTGCCATGGCAACAAAAGTGACATTTCAAATTAATCTTTAAAAATCTTCTCCTCCTGACCCAGAAGGCGAGGAGCCTTGATATTTTGCATGAAGTATCAGTATATTGATCTCTTACAAAATAGCTAAAATCATGATCCTCGGGTCTCCAGGGGCGGAGTCGGGAGGGAAGGGGTTATAGGCATGAAGCATCAGTTCACAGACTTCTTTCTTATTTCTGAAATCATAACCCATGGACCCAGAGGGAGGAAAAGTTTTTTCCTTCTTTCAAATCAGCACTCAAGCCTTGGAATTTGAAATTTAGACTTTTGGATCCCCAGGTTCATAGTCTTTATATGTAAGTGTGGCCCACTTGTATCATAATCCTAACCTTAACATGAAATTAGACTGTTGAAAGAAAAAGAGCCTTTATCTCAGGTCAGCGCCCAAGGGTCAAAGGCCCTCTTGTTATAAGTTTTGAACGTGAGATTTACTTTTGAACCCAAGTGACCCAATATCAAACTTTTCCAAGATATCATGCAAACGAATATTTTAACAAAATTTAAGACCTTTGAGCCAAATGTGTCCCCTAGATTGAGCTCAATGTTTTCTAAAATTTGACCATGTGATCCACTTTTTGACCCTATGTTACCCAGTATCGACCAAGAACGACAGTTGATGGAGACAAATATTCTGACCGAGGCTCAAGAGATTTTAGACAAAAATGCGGCCTCTAGAGAGCACACGAGGAGTTGACGCCGGACGCCGGACACAGCTATATAATAAAAGCTCACAATGAGCACGTTGTGCCCAGGTGAGCTAGAAGTAATAGAAATATAGGCACAAATCTGTCAAACTTTCTCCCTACGGAAATTATTAACTCCGTCTTAACCAATTCCAAAACAACCCACTTTTTACCACAATAAGGAAAAAAACTTAGAAAATATTAAGGACAATAAAGACATTTCTTGTTACAAATCAGTGTCTTCAATGTTCACAATATTTTCTTACCCACAAAACGAAAAAAATATTCCACACGCCAAAAATTGTTTCAATTTCAATATTTCAATTTAGACTAGTCTTAAATTTCGTCCTGTGGTAATCGGTAAATAGCCAATGCTACGTGACTAGTTTATATCAGTAGCATAAAATCTGAAAAATAATCAATTCTTGTGATCAGAGAATATTTATTCTATTACTCGGCGATTTGTTCATTAAAAGGGTTGTAATATTTTATTCTTTATCGGACTGAAATTCGATTCAATGCAAATAAAACACAAAGAAAATAATAGGTCATCAGTTTTAATTTAAACTGTGTCGAATTTTTACACATTTCATGGCCGTAGCTATTTTACCTCGAAACAAGGGGTCCGGACGATGCCCGACATGAGTTCCGTCACGCTAAAAAGAACCAACCGAAAGTCCCGTAAAATATTGGTGACCCGTCAAGCGTAAAGGTACCTCATAGAAACAAAAATTTGAAAAAGGAAGTAGATCTAGCAGAAGTCAGCCAGAGATGAATTGTCGAAAGTAGATATATCGTCGTTGGGCGTGCAAAATGTCGTAACTACAGCTTTATTAGAGCTGCAGTTACGACATTTTACGAGCCCAACGACGATATTTAGTAAGGTAGAGTGATCATTCTTAAAATCCAACAAAAGGATTTTTTTAACCTGGTCAGACTGTGCAGACTGCCCAAGGTCGATACATTTCACAATTCCCTTGAGGTCCCTTTAGATTGTGAGTTTACATTTAAAAGAGACATGTATAAGATCGTTGTGTTTCTGGAGTGGAGACATTAAACATTACATGTATTTCTCTTCTTTTCCACACTGTCTTCTATGCGTTGTCCAGGAATTCATTAGGATCGTGTTTTGATGACGTAAAAATTGTTTAATCATTGCTCTACTGCCACCGGGAAAAAAGCTATGGAAAACATTGTGGATAATGAAAATATTGCTTGCCACAGGTAATTTCTCCATTATCCTTAATGTTTGCCAACCAAAAATTCAGATTTACAACTTTCATCAACTAAAGTTGTCGTCTGCAGCTTCTATAAATATGGACCAGTCTAAAATTGTGTCGCAAGGTACTGGGCTAATGTACAAAAACAATTTAACTTTGTCAATTATCAAGATATTGACATTTTTTGCATTTCTGTGAATCAGGAAGACAGTTTAACCCATTCCCATTCCATCACGCTTTTAGACGCCCCCAAGAAAACAAGCTTTTGAAAATATTGTGAAAAATAAAGAAATTGCTTGTTACAAGCAATTTCTTTATTATCCACATTTTTTTCTATCACAAATGTTAAACAAATCTATAATGACTTAATCTTTGAATTTTCGTCTGCAACTCCTTTTAATTTGGACCAGTCTAAAAGTTTGCTGTCTGGTAAAGGGTTAATCTGTAATTTGGAAAAAAAGATCCTGCACAATGGTCATCACATCTTGACAACATCTTTCAGTTCAAAATTATGGTGGTTTTAACATTTTTTTTAACCCTTTCCTGTACAATCCCTTGTTTTCACATCCCTGTGGATTTATACTTGAGAAAACATTGTGAGAAAAGAAGAAATTGCTTTTCACAAGCAATTTCTTCCTTTCTCACAATATTTTCTAACCAGCAGGTTGGTTACTTTTCAAATTGCACCCACTTTTGATTGTTGTCTGCAACTTCTTTCAAATTGGACTGGTCTAAAATTTTGAAAGACTGGAAAGGGTTTAAGAAGGTATCTCAAACGAGTCATACAACTAGACAGTTATTTATGTATATTGCAATAAATAATGCAGCTTATTTACAAATGAGGGATGAAATTTACATACAAATAATAAACCGAGGGTTGATACAAAAGTTATGCTAGGGGGATCACGACTTTGATTTACTCTTACCCTACAAACGTAGTCTCCGCAACGTTTAACCCTTTCCTGCCTTCAAAAATCTTAGACTTGACCTATTTGAAAGAAGTTGCAGACGACAACTAAAAGTGAGTGCTATTTTAAAAGTAACCAGCCTACAAGGCAGAAAATATTGTGAAAAAAGAAGAAATATCATGTTACAAGCAATTTCTTATTTTCTCATGTATAAAATCACAGACACGTATAATCAAGGGATTGAACTGGAAAAGGGTTAAACCATTACTAGATGACAAAAAATTGAATTGATCCAAATTGAAAGAAGTTACAGACGTTATCTCAAATAAAATCAAATCGAAAATTAAATGTCTTTTTGGGTAAAAGCATTGTGAGAAAGGAGAAATTGTATGACACAAGCGATTTTTCCTCTTCTCACAGTCTTTTCCTTAAGTATTTTCTCCGATGGGTAAAAAAGCGGGGTCTCTTAAACCCTTTGCTGTTTAATCCTTTGGTTTTGCGCCCCAGTGTTTTTAAATTTGGAAAACATTGTGGAAAAGAAGAAATTGCTTGTGACAAGGAATTGCGACTTTTTCAACAATATTTTCTACCCCACTGAATGATTTTTTTTTTCAAGTGATTCAACTTTAAATTGTCGCGATCAAAACCTTTTATTTTGGAGAAGTGTAAAATTTCAAAAAACGGGAAAGTATTATGAGCTTTTGACTGACTTCAGCTACATAAGATTCACTTAGGACTTAAGGAGTGATCCCCTACGGGTTAGGGACCATTTTGAAAATGAAAGAAAATCGACATTGCTCAGAATACGCGGACTTCGCAGGCTGGCCAGGGACGAAACTGTTTGATTCTGGAAAGAATTCCCGAAGAAATGTGGCTCTTTCTCCTTACTAGTTATTGAATTTTTACGTAAGCGATCAAATGAAAAAGGATATTTTCTGAAATGCGAAAAGCATCGACCATGCTCAGACCGTGTTAACCAGGACAAACCTTTAAAATATTTCCAAACAGTGACACGTTTTGACCGCATCAAAAAAAAAAAATGGAAAAAATTTCGTGTAATATGGTCAAAATGCTTGTATTCTATTCAGAAAGTGGAAAACATCTAAAGTTTCTTTAACTTTGAACTATCGTCTTTCACTCCTTTCAACTTGGAATTTTGCAGTCTGTTAATCGGTTAAAATAAACAGGTAGAATGGCGATTAGTGATTTGGAAAGCCTGCCAAGAAAAAGGGCAAATAATTTCTATCCCGATACGCCTAAGCTGTCTGACTAGAGTCGGCAAAGTTTGTACTTTTCCATAGATGGATGATAGTGTTCGTAGAATGAGCTACGTGTGACAACCTGTTTTGTATCTACGCCCGAATTGGAATTTAAATGCAAATGGATATAAATTTATATTGAATCTTAGCGTGACTTTTATTAAAGTTATACCTATGAGCCAAGTATAGACTCAGAGTTGCCTGTACATCCACACAGTCTGATCATAGCCTTCAATATACGATCTTTAGATAGATACTGAATCCCAGCTCTATCGGTTTACCACTGAATACAGTGAGTGGCTGTGCTGCTCGGTGCTTCGAACACATGTGGTGTTGGTGTAAATGTCATGTACACATCCATTTGTCACTGAGGACTTGATTGATTTTAAACTATTAACCCAATCCCACACAACAAAGTTTTAGACTAGTCCAAATTGAAAAAAGTAGACGACAAATCAAAGTTTATGAAATTTGGAATTTTTTTTACCTTATGGGTAGAAAACATTGTAGAAAACGAAGAAAGTGCTTGTAACAAGCAATTTCTTCATTTTCCACGATGTTTTCCAAAGCCTTTTGTTCTAAGGAGCGTCTAAAAGCGTCACTGAGTAAAAATGGGTTAAAGTTATTATGGAATAACCACTAATTAAAACCCCTTTTATAAAAATGAAAAAAAATCCATGATTTTACAAACCATAGATTACGAGCAAACTCGGCCCGTCTCTTTTCTCTCTCTCTCTCTCTCTCTCTCTCCTTCTCTCTCTCTCTCTCTCTCTCCCTCTCTCTCTCTCTCTCTCTCTCTCTCTCTCTCTCTCTCTCTCTCTCTCTCTCTCTCTCTCTCTCTCTCTCTCTCTCTCTCTCTCACTACATGTTTCACTAAAAGTTTTAAAAGTTGTAGAATCTATGCTACTTAGTGCGAATTTATTGTTAAAAAATTGGTAATATATAATTTTTAGGCAAGTCATTCTTTAAAATATCTTAATATATACATATACTTGTATAAAAATATCTTTAAGTTTTGTCACACTTTAACCTTTTCCTATTCAATCCCTTGGTTTTACGTCCCTGTGATTTTATTATTGAGAAAACACTTCCTTCCTTTTCTGTAATATTTTCAACCCTACTGAATGGCTATTTTTCAAATTAAATCAACCTAGAATTTTCGTCTGCAAAACCTTTGAATTTGGACCAGTCTAAAATTTGCAAAACAGGAAAGATTTAATATAAAAGAAAATTGTGCACCAAAAAAGGAAGACGTCTTATATAAGTCGAATGAAATAACATGTTACTTCCTAACATTAGCACCAATACATGAATTATATTGAGTGGTCAACCCATTCCTACACAATATCGCTTTCTGACGCCCTGAGGAAATAAAATCATGGAATACTTTGTTGGAAAAAGAGTTTGAATGATTATATGGGGTTTAACGCCACTTTTAACAGTATTTCAGTCATATCTCGGCTGAAGCACCTGGCAATGGATTCCTGGTATTTCTCACACCAGTACTTCTATTACATCCTTTCCTAGCCTCCAGCTGCTATCCCACTTAGGTTTACGATTATCCAACCATTGGTGAGAGACAAATGTAGGAAATAGTATGTGCCGCCGCCGGGGATCGAACCCATGACATCACATGATTGAAGAATGGGAGTCTGATGCGCTACCGACTGCGCTATGAGGGCGGCCCTTGTTGGAACAAGCAATTTCTGTTTACCGAAATACGTTCTTACCTATTTGGCACTTTTATTGTCCAATTTTAGCGCAATTTGAAAAGTCGTCTGCAACTTTTTTCCATTGGGATCAGTTATATTATCTGGTATTGGGTTGATATAATACTTTGACAAATGTCAATAAAATACATACACTTGCAATAGTTTAGAACATTGCCACAGTTTTGTGAAAGGATTGCCATTTGATATCAGCTAATACTTATTTACAGCACGTTTCACATTGTACTTCATAGTAGTCCATAGCTCAAATTGACCGATCGCTGACCGAGCCGAATAGACTCCCACAAGGTTGTTTGACTGAGATATTAAACGATATTACTATGCAAGATTAGTTTCTTAGAAAATAAAACAAAAAGTAAATCGTTGATTGGCTACGAATCAATTCGGGAAAAAATGAATAAACATGTATATAAAAGAATCGTGCCACTTTCTGTCAAGATGCATGATCTGATTGGTCGATTTATTTTTTTATTGACAGTGAGTATCTGTCAATTTCTAATCCACCCGTGAAACTAAACAATTAAGCCACAGAAAATAATCTTGCGCATTGAATCACAAAATATTTCTGGAAGTATATTCTTCGTATCAATCGGCTGTTCCACTATCAGTTATGCAAGCTAACTGTTTTCATTACCGTTATTACGTTAACAATACCGTTTTCCCTATCTGGAATATCGTCGTCTGAGTTCACCTTTACAAATTGTTCTTTCCCGTCTGCTACTAAGCAGACGGCATCTTCGTCTGTCATTCAAATATGTGGTTTTCATGGTGCAAGCCTTTTCAAAGTATCGGGCATATTTTCGAGAACATTTGCTTATTTTCAAAGCCAATGATTTCAACTCCTTGGCATTTCTGTTCAATACGGACCTGGACAAATGAACTCGGTTCATCATGCTATCATAAAAATTAACGTCTGCTACACACGATAAGCTCTTTTTGGCTGCTCGCTCTCCGAGTTTCTTGCATTTCTTCGCTGATGGGGCGTAGATGTCTGTTTTAGGTTGCGCCAGCTCTCTTTGGGAATAAATCTTTGCTCTTGGGATGTAGTATGGGTCGATACCCTCTGTTACTGAAGTAGAAACGGGGATACCAGTTGTATTGTAACAAAACGAAATAAAGATCATACACCTTAAATACTTCCCACAAAATCCCGCCTTTAACACACTGAAGAAAAAGACTTCTTAACCCTTTACCAGGTGAAAAAATAATAAGACCAGTCCAAATTGGAAGGATTTCCAGACGAAGGTTTAATAGCACTAAGTTCAAATTTAGCCAATCTTTGAATTCACTGTCGTCTGCAATCCCTTCTCATGTGGACCAGTTTAAAAATGTGTCTTGATAATGGGTTATATGATTATAACTACTGTGGTAGTTTGGGCGTTTTGAATTGTAAACTTTCGCGTGTACGGACTGAAAACCAGGCGGAGAATTCGCTGTTTGCATTTATTGTAACGTGATAAAATATGACAATATTCAAAGGGAAAAAATCGATTCAAAAGGAATGAAAAATCAGTTTGTTTTTTAAATAAATGCCCTTTCAAATTCTAGATTCATTTTATTATGACCATGTTCTCGTTCGTATTGTATAAAATGTGATATTTTGGCACAATAATAGCTTTGTAGTTAACCTATCATATGATAACCTACTGATTAAGGTATATAGACCATTGGTTTCGGTGTGGGTGTATAGATCAAGGTTTATAAAAAATGTAGCGAGCACTCTTTGTGTATTCTGATCTGAACTAAGTTATCGAAGCTACAAAAATTGTCATTCTACTCTGTTGTTCAGTGTAATTGACATATCGCTGGCCACGCCCACTCATCTCCGACAAGAAGTTCGATTCCAATACCAAACGGCGTTATTTTTCAAGATTTATGACCACTAACGTATTGTAAAATGGTATGGTTGGTTGGCAGCCCAATCGTCGTAAATACATCTTCAATAAACCGCCAATCCAACAAAATGCTATGCATTAGGCTAATGTCAGAGTTCAAAGTTAACTTTAGGTTTAAAAAATGATTGATTGTTTATCGGTTTTTGTTTGACAGGGTCGATCCGTCAATTACGAGCTTTTCTGATTTATTCAATTTGCACAAACGTCGTTTGTTATTGTCGCTATTATTGTTCTATCATTATTTTCGTTGTTTCTGCTGCTGCTCCAAGTATACATGACTAGAAATTATACTATAAAGTGATTAATTCTAATGGGGCACACTATAGTAATGACACGTTAATGACGGATCTCTGGAGACGCCCACTCGCCTCCGAAAAGATGTGCGACTTCGATGTTTACGGTGTACTTGCAATTTATATTCAGTTTCGGGTAAAAATAAATTAATTGGTTGCTTGTCGACCTAAACGTCGTAAAAATAGCTTATTTAATCTGTAGTTACGATATTCAAGTCGCCAGATCGGCAAAAATACTTATTATAAATCTCAGCAAGTGTCGGAGTTCAAAGTTCACTTCCAGTATTAAAAGATGGTTTGATTCGTCAAACATTTTTTACCGCCATTGACCGTTATTTCTTGCGATCAGTTAGAATATAAACATATCCATGTTTCTTGGTAAACCAAAAATCAAACCCCTCCATCAGGAAATACAATGTTGGCAATAAGTTTAATTCATAAATCTTCCCGAGAATTCTTGGAATCTTTGCTATGTAGTTAGAATCACAAAAATGTAGGCATAATAATTATTACATATTCTTCACTCCGAACTAAAGTGCCCTATTTAAGTGCCTCTAATTGAAAGAACATGGGTAGAAATATGTAGAACCACATAAATAAACTCATTCCCACACAATGACGCTTTTTGTCGTCCCCCGAGAAAAATAATTGATAAAAAAAATGTGGAAAATGAAAAAAATTGCCTGAATCATTTCATTTTCCACAATGTTTTCTTCCCAGAAAAATTTAAAAATATCAAATGTAATAAACTTTGAGCTTTGATGTATCGTCTGCAACTCCTTTGAATTTGGACCAAATTAAAAGTTCAAGTCTGGTAATGGGTTAAAAGAAATTGGGGTATCGTATATTAGTTTGTTTAAAAAATTGTTATGGTATTTGCAATATTTCAATCAAGACCCTTCAGCCAAATCACGAAGGACCTCCCGGAAAAAGCGACAAGTATCGCCCCCAGTCAGACTGGTTAGGGTAGAATATTTCACACTTGTTATATTTTCTGTACTCAATTTTCAATATACTTTATTAGTTTTCAGGCCCCTAACCGGGGTATACAACCATACTGAAATTGGTGATTCTACTAATCTGTTGGTTAAGTAAAATGCTATGTCGAATTGGCCTATGCTAGATCAAATTTCTTTTCAAGTACTTGTGTAATGGTTTCCCCAGAGACCAGATTTCGCATGACTGGTCACATTTGAGCCTGTGCGTGACATTTCCAACCATTTCGCAGGTGTGTGACTCGCACACATTGAGCACCCTGGACAGCCATTCGGGGCAATTAGAACTTTCGCTGATTCTTTACAGAAGCTTTTTGGTCAGTATCTTTCTACAGAGCGTAGAGTGAAGACTCTGATCAGACTGTGCGGATGCACAGGCTGATCTGAGTCTTTACTTTGCGCACATGTGCAATGGTTGGAAATGTCAAGCATGTGCTCATTTATTATGTATGATTCATAAATGAAATTTTAAAAAAGGGAAGGAGAGTAGACAGATAGGGAAAAAGTAGGCAGTAAGGAAAGAAAGTAGGCAGGAAGGAAAGAAAGTAGGCAGAACATAGACGGGTAGGAAAGAAAGTGGGCAAGAAGGAAAGAAAGTAGACAGGTTAGAAAGAAAGTAGAAGGGTAGGAAAGAAAGTAGGGAAGAAGGGAAGAAAGTATGCAGGAAGGAAAGAAACTAGACAGGTAGGAAAGAAATTAGGCAAGAAGGAAAGAAAGTAGACAGGTTGGAAAGAAAGTAGACAGGTAGGAAAGAAAGTAGGTAAGAAGGAAAGAAATTAGGCAAGAAGGAAAGAAAGTAGACAGGTTGGAAAGAAAGAAGACAGGTAGGAAAGAAAGTAGGTAAGAAGGAAAGAAAATAGACAGGTTGGAAAGAAAGTAGGCAGGAAGGAAAGAAAGTAAACAGAAATGAAAGAAAGTAGGCAAGAAGGAAAAAAAAGTAGGCAAAAAGGAAAGAAAGTAGGCAGGAAGGAAAGAAAGTAGACTAGTAGGAAAGAAAGTAGGCAAGAAGGAAAGAAAGTAGACAGGTTGGAAAGAAAGTAGACAGGTGGGAAAGTAAGTAGGCAGGTGGGAAAGTACGTAGGCAAGAAGGAAAGAAGGTAGTCAAGAAGAAAAGAAAGTAGGCAAGAAGGAAATAAACTAGACAGGTAGGAAAAGAAAGTAGGCAAGAAGGAAAGAAAGTATTCAGGAAGGAAATAAAGTAGGCAGGAAGAAAAGAAAGTAGACAGGAAGGAAAGAAAGTATACAGATAGGGAAGAAAGAAGGCAAGAAGAAAAAAAAGTAGGCAGGAAGGTAATGAAGTAGACAGGTAGGAAAGAAAGTAGGCAAGAAGGAAAGAAAGTAGACAGTTTGGAAAAAAGTGACAGGAAGGAAAGAAAGTAGGCAAGAAGAAAACAAAGTAGGCAAGAAGGAAAGAAAGTAGGCAGGAAGGAAAGAAAGTAGGCAGGAAGGAAAGAAAGTAGACAGATAGGAAAGAAAGTAGGCAAGAAGGAAAGAAAGTAGGCAGGAAGGAAAGAAAGTAGACATATAGGAAAGAAAGTAGGCAAGAAGGAAAGAAAGTAGGCAGGAAGGAAAGAAAGTAGACAGACAGGAAAGAAAATAGGTAAGAAGGAAAGAAAGTAGACAGGTTGGAAGGAAAGTAGACAGGTTTGAAAGAAAGTAGGTAAGAAGGGAAGAAAGTAGACAAGTAGGAAAGAAAGAAGGCAAGAAGGAAAGAAAGTAGACAGATTTGAAAGACAGTAGGCAGGAAGGAAAAAGTAGACAGGAAGGAAATAAAGTATACAGGTAGGATACAAAGTAGGCGTGGAGGAAAGTAAGTAGACAAGTAGGAAAGAAAATAGTAAGGAAGAAAAGAAATCAAGTAAGTAATAAGAAGGTACGTAGAAATTGAGTAAGGAGGGAAGTGGGGTTGGGGAGGAAGGTATTGGTAAATGCCTTAATTTGAACAAGGTATATTCTGATGTTACCTTTTAATTCGCGAGTGAAGAGTTAGGGTTATGTGAGGTCAGTTCGAAAAGGTCAAAAGTACCCAATAAATAGCCAATTGTTTTATAGATTGAACTCTTTACATCATGGGCTCAAAAATTCTCCAGTTGTATAATTTCGAGGGAGTGGGGGGGAGGGGGTAAAACCTTATTGTTCACAAATGAGCATAGGTCTTCTACATGCCATTTTGTCGTATCAAATATACCATCTAAATCTCTTTCTTAATGCTTTGTTTTAAAAAGAACATTGGTCTAAGTGTTAAGGATACTAGAAGCTATATTTACTCTCCAAAGACCATGTCAAGGTTAGGCCTAAATGCCCAGTTCGTGTTTTCCTGGGTCTCAAGGTGAAAAGGTTGTTATGTACTTGCCTCGTTATCTATTATTGGCTGTTTCCGTGAAATAGATAACCACTTAATCACTTAATTAACAATTAATCCTTCCTTTTTTATGCCCCTCATGAAAAAAGCTGTGGAAAACATTTGGGAAATTGAAGGAACTGATTTTATCAAGCAATATCTCCACTATCCACAATGTTTTCTGTCCAAAAAGAAGAAAACAAAATGAGATATTCCATCAACTTGAAATTGTCGTCTGCAGCTTCTTTCAATCTGTAATTAATTGTATGGGAATAGATTAATACATTTTACATTACATTGTTTCATGTATCCAATGACCGGCCACGTGAAATTATTCAGAGTAACAAATGGGTGTTCTATTGTGCAATTAACAGAGCGTCGGCTCCGCCAACCTAACTCCAACAGGAAGTCGTTATTTTGCGAATTTTGTGGCCAGCAGCATGTGACAAAAATGTTTGGTTGGCGACCTAAACTTCGTAACTACAACCTGAATAAGCTGTAGTTACGGTGCTTTAGTCAAAACAACCAAGTCGCCTATCAAAAATGTTGAAGTTCAATGTTCCCGTCTAGATAAACGATTTGATTGGAAAATTGATTTGTAAACCTTCAATTATCGTAAAGCATCCTTTAAAGTAAAGGGATGCATTTATATAGTTTTGTGAGATATAAAGCGAAGGGTACTACTCGAGGTTGCCAAAGGTATCAAAATTCCATTGTATTTATTTTTGTTAGATTGATTGATTGAATGGGGTTTAACGCCGCTTTTAACAGTATTTCAGTCATATCGCGGCGGCTGGAGCACCTAACAATGGATTCCTGGTATTTCTCACACCAGTACTACCACTACATCCTTTCCTAGCCTCCAGCTGCTATCCCACTTAGGTTTACGATTATCAACCCATTGGTGAGAGACATTTGTCGGAAAGAATATTTGCCGCCGCCGGGGATCGAACCCATGACACCTATGATTATTTTTGTTAGAAATCAGCTGTGAGACCATGTGGATTGGAGTCCCCCAACTGGGTCATTTAACATTTGGGTTTTCACTACATTAGAGAAAAAAATAGCTTAGAAAAACATTGTGGAAAATGAAGTAATTGCTGATTATAAACAATCCACCGAAAGAACAACGAAATTGTGTCATATAAATGTCGGAGTTCGAAATTCACCTCCGGTCTGATTGAACGATTTTATTGGCCAATTGATTTTTATGATTGACAGTGACGATTCTTAAACTAACTGTTACGCATACAGGTACCATTTTGGACCTGATATTAGTGTTTATCACGTCAGATAAGCGGAAATGTGCTGAGTTTAAAGATGGTACATTTCCTCGGTGTTTACCAAAACCTCGTAACTACAGCTTTGAATAAGCTATAGTTACGAGGTTTTGGTAATGAACACCGACGATTTTTAAATTCATTTGTGATCTGGTTACAATGCAGCCAATATATGGGCGTAGTATTCAAATTGTGCACGCTCTTACAGGTTTTATATCCTGACATTTATGACGTAATGAATGCTGTGGGAAGACATTATAAAACTATCCTAAAGTGGGAGGTAAACATTTTCGGCTTCACCAAGTGGCGTTATATCACTTTAAGCAAACAGTTCAACCGTCTCAGGGACAAGTTAACCCTTGTTATGCTGAACCCGGAATATTCCGGTTTTGGCAGGAGGTGTAGACCAAGATCAGACTGCACTTATGTGCAGTCTGATCTTGGTCTACACCTCCTGCTTGTACTTTTCCTGCCAGAGTTGTTTATGAAACTGATTTTCTAAAAGAAATATTGATTTTTGAACAACAAGTTCTATCCGTGCTTTCAGCCCTTTGATTTTACAGAAATTCAGTAAGTTTATTTATACAACAAGACAAAGTGCCAACTTTTGTAACATCGAAATCTTGACCCACGAGATCCAATACCTTGACCGGGTATAAGACGAAAATGAGAGATCGACTGAATTTCAAGTCGCGAAAAATATGGAACCGTTTTTAGGCTGCATTCTCAACGTCTTTCTTCTCCTTTTCACAATGTTTTCGAAGCTCGAACAAAAGCGACAATTTCACCGCTCCGAAAAGTCGGAAACTTCTATTCCCAGTAGTAGTCAATAATACCACTGGTTAATAACCGCCGGCATGAAGCTGACAAAAGTCTAAATAGGCATTGACATTATCGTAACTAAACCTTGTATACCTAAACCACATTTCAACACGATGAAACTTTTTGTCGGCCCTGAAACAAAAAAAAAACAAGTGGGATTTCTTTCATTTTACACAATGTTTTCTACCCGGAAAGATGAAAAAATCTAAAATTTTATCAACTTTAAATTGTCGTCTGTACCTCCCTCCTATTTGGACTAAAATTTTGTCGTCTGGTAAGGTGTTAAGCTGTCCCACGGATGATATAGACATTTGTGGATTAAGCTGGATTAATGACCCAAGATGACGGCTAACCTTTGTTTATTTGAATGGGGTTTTACGCCGCTTTCAACAATCTTTCAGTTATATCGCGGCGGCTGGAGCACCTAACAATGGAATCCTGGTATTTCTCACACCAGTACTACCATTACATCCTTTCCTAGCCTCCAGCTGCTATCCCACATAGGTCTACGACTATCGACCCAATGGTGAGAGACCAATAGTCGGAAAGGATGAGTGCCGCCGTCGGGGATCGAACCCGGGACCTATAGATTGACAGTCCGACGCGCTACCTACTGCGCTATGACGGCGGCAGACGGCTAACTTACCCTTTCTCTTTAGCTCTCGACATTTTTTTCTTAATCCTTTACTGTTTTTTCGGAATTTTGGACTTATCTAAATTCAGAGGGTTAGCAGACGACATCATACAATGAGTACTACTCAAAAATAACCATTCAATATAATAGAAAATATTGTGGAAAAAGAAGAAATCGCTTGTTACAAACAGTTTCTTCTTTTTCCACATTACATCAAAGAGGCGTAAAAATCAGGGATTGTTACGAAAAGGCTTAAATACACTTTTATCGGACTGGAAATGCAAATATTTCTGTCCTCGGAATACAATACTGTCGATGAGCGACCAAAAAATCGAACAATCGGCTTGAACAAGGCTGTTTATTTACGTTATTTAAGTAGCTCACTGACGATATGGATTGTTTTCGGGCGTTTTGCATACGATAAATTACTTAACCCATTACTTGACGACAAACTTTTAGACTGCTCAAAATTCAAAGATGTTGCAGACGACAATTCATAGTTGATGGGATTTCGAAAACCTTTGTACGTCTTTTAGAATGGAAAATATTTACGAAACATGCGATTTCATCATTTATAATTTTCAAAGCTTTTTCCCTGGGGCCGTGAGGGTTAACCACTGTTTTACATTATAGCTTCTTTCATAATTAACCCTTTCCTGTACAATCCCTTGTTTTTCACGTCCCCGTCAATTTATACTTGAGAAAATATTGTGGGAAAAGAAGAAATTGCTTGTCACAAGCAATTTCTTCTTTTCCCACAATATTTTCTAACCTGTAGGTTCTTTACATTTCAAATTGCACCCACTTTTGATTGTTGTATGCAACTCCTTTCAAATTGGACCGGTCTAAAATTTTGAAAAACGGGAAAGGGTTAAGTTATAAATACCCTTTCTATAATCTTTTAATTGTGATATTTTTAACGTAACCCATTCCCAAACGACAACATTTTAGACTGGTCTAAATTCAAGAGGATTGCAGATGACAAAACAAAGATGGTTTAAATTGAAAAGTAAGTACCACATGAGTAAGAAAACATTGTGAGAAAGGAAGAAGTTACCAGTTCCGAGCAATTTCTTCTTTTCTCACAATATTGTTCCATGGGTATATTTCTTTGTGCTTAAAAATGCGGGATTGTGTGGTAAATGGATTAAACAAAACACGTGAATGCGTTTGCCAAAATCGAATTTCAAATATGACCTATGATAGCTGGGCTTATTGCTTCTATAATATCTCATCGTCGATTGGTTACCAAACTGTCGTAACTGCATCTCAAATAAGCTTTTATTACGATATTTTTCAGATGATCAAAGGGAATTGATAAATTTTAAAATATGAAACCTACCTTCGTGTAAACTTAACAACATTGCCATGAAGAGGCTCGAACCTGTTACTAGCTTTATATCCATGGCACTCGCTGAGCTCACTAGAATATAAATGACACAAATATGATACAATAATTGTCCAAAGAACTAACTCTACGAGTTCACGTTAACTTTCGTACAAGTTTTGTAGTTTGTAAATACCCTGGGAATTTTTCCTATTTATATATAGTAATCATGGGTACAGTGCTGGAAATATCGGTTACTTTGTTTCAGTTATTGTCGTTACCGTAAGTTTTCCCATATAAGCGACTCCCCAAAAGGACGGAAACGTGGTTTATTGTGGTAGTGGGGACAGTGGATGGGCACAGGACGGAAGCACTCTGACACAATACTATGGTGTATCATTTGGTTCAAAAATCCTCTTTTTAGTCTTCTGAGCATAAAGAACGCGTGCACATGTAAAAAAATACAGGTAAACCCGTTCCAACTTAAGCACGCGCGCTTATATTTGGAAAGTGCACGCGTTATTATTTAACGCGTGCACTTTCAAAATATGAGCGTACACGCGTAAACAGAACGACCCTTCACATTGTGCGTGCACTTGTAATTCTATGCGTACGCGCACTTTTTATACTATTGAACGTTCTGCATTTTAGAGCGCATGCCTAAATTTTGTAGGTGCACCTGTATTATTTACGAGTGCACGCTTTAATAATGGCGCGTACTACCCAAAGTGGACTTTTGACCCAATTAGTGCGTCCCCCTTTTAACGAGTTCGGTATAGCACCGACAGGGACCTCGGTTTAACCCTCTATTCTTTTTCAAAGTCTCAGACTTGCCAAAATTCAAACGGGCAACAAACAACATTATTAAGTAAGTGCAATTCAAAAAGAAGCTATCCTATATGGTAGAAAATATTGTGAAAAGGAGAAAAATGCTTGTTACAAGGAATTTCTTCGTTTCCTATAATGCTTTTTCAAAACAAATGGATTTGCAGACGACAATTTCTAATTGATAAAATTTCAAAAATGTTTGTTTATTGGGTTAAAAACATTGCTGATAATGAAGCATTTCTTCATTTTCCACAGCGTTTACAAAAAAACTAGTTTCTTTGGGGCCTGGAAAGGCGGGATTGGGTTGGAATTGGTGAATTCATTGTGTTTGGGTTGATAGAAATACACAGTAATAAATCGCAGGTTGTTGTGAATCTTACGGTGTTGTCTTTGTGAAAACCTTTCCCCATTTATAGCGGATGTAAATCATAATAATTATCTCATAGCAAAAGGAAGACTTCGCTTGTAACGATTTCAACCGCTGATGATTGCTCCGCCTGTCATTTGGCTGATTCGGTTTACAATACTAGGAGGTAGAGTACCGGTTAAAGATGGAATTTGGGATACAGTTGATTTAGTTATGGGATTACTGGGGATAGAATCTACAACCAAAACTTTCACGTCAAGTCGATTGTTAATTAAACAGTCTTTCTGCCAAGGGAAGGAAATTTTATTTACTCCCAGCACTGTATTTCAAAAAGTAGGCGGAGTTATTGTGAAAGAAAATAGTAAGATTACGGGTTCTAAAAATATCGGCTGACGTGTCGTACGATTTTCACACCTTTTAGTGAGAAACCTTTGATGTTATGGGCCTATTATATCAAAACGCAATGTTAACAGATTATTCTTTGTGCAACATTTTATTAAACTTCTGTTGTTTAAACCCGAATTTCTATCGTCTTAGCGGCGTGGCTTTTTTTTACCGTTTAGGAATTTTAAAGTTGGCTAGACTTTGATTTTACCTATTCCCTGATGACAGATCTTTAGATTGGTCCAAATTCAGAAAGTTGCAGACGACAACTCGTAGTGGATTTTAAGAAAAATAGAAGAGCCCATGCGTGACATTTCCAACAATTACACATGCGCACCAAGTAAAGAGTCAGATCAGCCTGTGCATCCGTACAGTCTGATCAGAGTCTTCACTCTGCGCTCTGTAGATAGATACTGACCCAAAGCTTCTTTAAACAATCAGCGAATATTCTAATTGTCCCGAATGACTGTCCAGTGTGCTCAATGTGTGCGAGTCACGCACATGCGAAATTGTTTGAAATGTCAAGCATAGGCTCATAATTCTTTTGGGGTAGAAAACATTGTGGATAAGACAGCAATTTCTTTCTTTTCCTCAATGTCTTCCAGTGTGTTTTTTTGTCCAAGGTCACCAAAAATCGGGACAATCGAACCACTATACTAAACTAAACGTGTTATCGTTTAACCCATTCCAACACAATGACGCTTTTTGACGCCCCTAAAGAAAAACAATTGGGAAAACATTGTGTAAAATGAAGAAATTGCTTGTGACAAGCTATTTCTTCATTTTACACAATGTTTTCTTACCAGAATGTTAAAAAAATCTAAATTTTCATAAACTTTGAATTGTCGTCTGTAACTCCTTTTAATTTTGACCAGTCCAAAAATTTATTGTGAGGGAATGGGTTAATGATAAACTAACCTACAAAGGTTTAACCCATTCCCATTCAACAAAATTTTTAGACAGGTCCAAATTTAAAGAATATGCGGATGACAAATTCAAGTTAATGGAATTTTAGATTTTTTTTCTTTTTTTGTCTTTTAGATAGAAAACATTGTGGATAATGAAGAAATTGCTTAATACAAGCAATTTCTTCATTTCCCACAATGTTTTCCAAAGGTTCTTCCTTGAAGGGCGTAAAATGGAGGGCCTATGTGAGAATGGGTTAACCCATTCCTACACAATGACTTTTTTATACCACCAAATGAATAGGCTTCAAAGTCGTGGAATTCAAAAATAAACATGGTTAGTATTCATACAATATTTTCTACGTAAAAAGATGAAGGTTTTTAAACTTTTGTCAACTTAAAATTGTCGTCTTGTCGAAAATCCAACCGACTGGTAATTAATTCACTTATTAATCATTATGCAAATATTTCAAAATAATGTACTTTTATTTCGCACAGATCAAAACTATAAAACAATTAATGAATTCTACAAATTACCACAATCAGAAAATCCTGATTTGTAAAACTGATTTGAAATACTTACAATTTTCATAACAGATTGGAAACAATCTATACTACGAGAAACTAGTGTAACAGGTAATGGTTCAAACAAACTACGCACTTATAGAATGTTTAAAAATGATTTTGGTGTTGAAAAGTATTGTAAAGTTATCTTACCAACAAGACACAGAGCGGCGTTTTCAAAATTTAGATGTGGTGTGGCATCTTTGAAAATAGAGACTGGTCGTTATAAAAGGTTGCCTGTTGCTGAACGTTTGTGTCCATTCTGTTTGAATATTGAAGACGAAATTCATGTAATCCTATTTTGTCATCCTTACACAGACCTAAGAAAGAACTTAATTGAAAGTGCAAAACTCATTGATTCTTTTTTTGAGAATAAATCAAACGAGGATAAATTTAAAATGTTATTTTGTCACCCACGCCTGACAAGAACTTGTGCCAAAACCTGTCATGATGTTTTAAAGCGTCGTAATTTATTTCTTTGTAAATGATTATCACATTGTGTTAAAACTTTTTATATTACAAAGTTGCTTTTTAAATAATATATTTCCAATTTGTAATAAACAAGCATATAGATGTCTCTAATCGAGCCTTCTTTAATTTTATTAAAGAGGATATAGATGTCTTAAACGTCTATCTATAACGTGGACGTAAGTGCCTCATTTTTCAAAATTATTATTATTATTAATTTTTAGAGTCGATTAGCGGCTTTTTTATGCTTATATGCTTCTTACCTTTGAATATATAAAATGTTTTTAGATGAACATTTATTGCCTTTTGGCAAATAACTATACGAGAAATTGCGTGAGTGAAAGAGGGAGTGTGTGACAGAATGAGTGAGGGGGAGAGCGAAGAGAGTTCATAGTATATAGAGAAAGAATTTGTCTTTTTTTAGGTTGTGCAATGAAATAGTCTCATATAATTTTCTACGAGAATGGTCACATATATATACTTTTTAGTTTATGGTTTTATTTGTTTGTATATTTGTAAAAATGCGTATATGTGAATGAGACTTTAATAAAAAATATTAAATCAACTTACAATGTCTAAATGCAGGGATTTGTTAACCCTTTACTGTATTGCAAAAAAAGATCTGCCCAAATTCGAAGGTTTTGCAGACGACAATTTAACTCATTCCAATTCAATGACGCTTTTTGACTTTTCTTTAATAAAAGATTTGGTAAACATTGTGTAACATGAAGAAATTGCCTGTTATAAGCATTTTCTTCATTATTCATATTTTTTTCTTCCAAACTTGCATTTACTTTAAATTGTCGTCTGCGAATGCTTTCAATTTAGATTCTAAAATTTTGCCGTTTGGTAATGTGTGAAAGCCAATTTTATTTGAAAAATAATTATTCAGTAGGATAGAAAATATTGTGGAAAAAGGAGAAATTGCTTTTTAAAAGCCATTTCTTCTTTTTCCACGATGTTTTTTTCAAGTATAACATCCAAGCGACGCGAAAATCAGGGATTGTACAGGAAAAATTTAACATTACTTGTAAAAAGTTGTATTGTAGCCGATGTGGCTGTGAAAGGATTGTTTTGATGTGTTAATCAGTTTATCAGTGTGTTTCATCCTTTTAACATTTGTAACTAATGTAACTACAAGGAATGTTACAACCAACGGTCTTTCGATTTCACTCTCGGGCTGAAAGTCGGTTGGGAAGGTGTGCGTCACTTGGGCTGGTGTTTGAAGATTATAGAACTGTTGCAATATCGGAATTCACTGATCACGCTGTCAATCAAAAAACCGATAGACCAACCAAATCATATGTTTAGACTGGAAATGAACTTTGAACTCCAATATTGGTCAACAGTTATCTGGAGCATAAGTGTTGGTTTGGCGACTTATATGGCGTATCTAATGCTTATTTTTGTTGTTGTTTTCGCATGAAACTGACCATATTTTATTTTCAAAATAGAGTTTAATATCTAACTCAAACTTCATTCAAAAGGCAGTGGGCGTGGCCAAGGATCCGTTAATTGAAATAGTCACATACATTATCTAACTCAGAAAAAGGTACTCCTAAAGTATGAAAAAAGATCTATGCATATGAAAATACATTTCTATCGATATATGTTACCAGGCTTTTTGTTGTTCTTTGCTTTCAATTGTATTATTATTCTGGTGGATTATTTGAATCACTTTTTTTAGATTTTTCGTGTTTTTTTTTTTTTTTGTTTGTTTTTTTTATTTATTTATTTTATTTTTGTTGTTGTTGTTTTGTTTTGTTTATTGTTCATAAAAGTGATTCCATCACAGGTTAGCCCAAGAGATAAATCCTTTTTGAAATTTGTTGGTCATGCCAACTGAACTCTGACATTGCATTTCGACTGAGGTAATAAACAAAATTATTTTTTAAATATTTGGTCAGGATTGATTGATTGATTGAATGGAGTTTAACGCCGCTTTTAACAGTATTTCAGTCATTTGGTCAGGAACATGAAATAAAGGACAGATTGTAGGTTGGCCTAAACGCCATAACCACAGCCCGAATAAGCTGTTGAAGACTTTAAGGTCGCCAAACCAATTAAATAGAGTTCAAAATTCACGTTCGGTATAAATGAAGGATTTATTTGGTCAATCCATATTTTCATTCGTAGCCTATCTAAAGTTTCCTGCAAAATGCGTATTTCTGGCAAGTCTGAAAAAGCTATAGTTGTGATATTATGGAAGCCTATCAATGGTATCAAATTTAATACGTTACGGGAAAAGGACACATACAGCCCATTTATCACATTATACTCCATTTTGACGCACTGCGAAGAAAATGGTATGAAAATCATGTAAAGAACTTTCTCTTAACAAATAATTTTCCCCTTCCCACAAAGTATCCTAATTGGTTTCATCAATCCCCACTCAGTGAAGCTTTTAGACTCACCAATGAGAAAAAAGCTTCGGAAATCATTCTGTAAAATGAAGATATTGCTTGTTACAAGCAATTTCTCCATTTTCCACAATGTTTTCTACCCAGAAAGTTAAAAAATCCAAACTTTCATAAACTTTGAATTGTCGTCTGCAATTCCCTTTGATTTGGACCAGTCTAAGATTAAGTCGTCTTGTTATGGGTTAAACTCACCTCGGTTGTTGACTGCAACTCCTCTGAATTAAACCTTTCCTGTACAATCCCTGGTTTTTACGTCCCTGTGACTTTATACTTAAGAAAACATTGTGCGAAAAGAAGAAATTGCTTGTAACAAGCAATTTCTTCTTTTCCCACAATATTTTCTACCATGTAGATTGGTTACTTTTCGAATTGCACTCACTTTTAGTTGTCGTCTGCAACTTCTTTGAATTTGGACACGTCTAAAATTTTGAAAAACAGGAAAGGGTTAAAACAATTTAGAATTAAGTCGTCTTTTCATAGGTTGATATAACAATTGTTGGGTAGCGAGATCGGGTATTTCGGATGAATCAATGTCGTTTTCTGTGTCATAAACAATGCAAAGTGAAGTAGAATGACCTAACAATTCTCAAAATTACAGCTCCTGACACATTCTGATCAAGAGTTTTGGAATTTGTTATTCAAAGTGGCCCTTTTCATGCGAGGGCCCCGTCGTTTTAACTTGACATTCTTTCCTCAATGAGGTTGGTCTAGATATGATTTCACAAGTAGATCAAAACTGATAACATTATCAAGTCAAGCCTTCTGATAACTCGACGTCCTGAAAGGTCGTATATACCACACACTGTAGACAATTAGGGGCTTGCCGGTTACGCCCACTCACCTCCGACTAAGATATATACTAAGGCGTTATTTTGCGAAAGTTATGGTTAGTAAAACGTAACAATAAAATGGTTGTTAAGCGACCTAAACGTCGTAATTACAGCTCGAATAACCTATATTGCCAAACCAACAAAATGCCTACCAATGTTGGAGTTCAAAATTCACTTCCGGCTAAAATGTATGATTTGATTTGTTTTTCGACTTTGATTGACAGACGCGATCCGTCAATTACGACCTTCTGACTATGATATGCCGAAATTTGAGATTTCGATTGCAGGGTACGAACGCGCCCCTCCGTGACAAAACCCCCCGCGATAAAAGCCTCAAGGATAAAAAGTCTCTAGGACAAAAGCCCTATCTGTTAACAAAACTTGTCAAGAATCCTTTTTGTAAATGGTTTTGGCGCCTTTTGCCACGATGTTTCAAACACATTTCCCTAATTTCAATGACAAAATTGTACAAAAGTCCTGGAGAAAACTTGCAGTCATTTGTATTATTTTGTACATTTTACACTGGTCCAGATTTAACACTTTCCTCTATACAAACCCGAGATTCTACCTCACTGTAATTCTATACTTGAGTAAATATTGTAGAAAAAAGAGAAATTGCTTGTAACGAACAATTTCCCCCTTTTCCACAATATTTGTTATCACATACGATGGTTTCATTTCAAACTGCAACCATATAGTAGTATGCAACCTCTTTTAATTTGGACCAGTCTAAAAAACGGAAAAGTGTCAAATTATAAGAGAAAATTATCAGACAAAGAAGAAAGGAGAAGTACAAGGAGAACTTGCTTCCTGAACACAAACAATTCATGCACTGTGCTGCCCGTGTAATTGACGTATAGCTGGTCACGCCCACTGACCTCCGAAAACAAATTCCACCTCGATATTATGGTTAATAATATGTATCAAAAAAGTCAATTATTTGCTTGAATAAGCTGTAGTTACGATGTTTAAGTCGAAAAAAAAAACATTCACATAAATGTTGGAGTTCAAAATTCATTTACGGTAAAGATGAATAAATTAGGTTGGCCAATCGATTGTTTTAATTCACAGTCGGGTCAATTAACGTCCATGTTGAGTATAAGCCTTTCTCATTTGTAATCGTTTGGTTCAGGGTGACCTTTTTTCAGCGTTATGGTCAGTATGACTTTTTTCAGCGTTGCGTTCAGGATAACTTTTTCGGCGAAGCGTTCAGAATGTCTTTTTCAGCGTTGCGTTGAGGATGGCCTTTTTTCGGCGTTGCGTTAAGTACAACTTTTTTAGCGTTGCGATCAAGATAACTTTTTAAGCTTTGCGTTAAGTAAGACTTGTTCAGCGTTGTGTTCAGGATGTCTTTTTTTTTCAGCGTTGCGTTCAGTACGAACTTTTTCAGCGTCGCGTTTAGGATGCCTTTTTAGCGTTGCGTTTAGAATGACCGTTTTAGTGTTGCGTTCAGTATGACTTTTTTTAACGTTGCGTTCAGGATGGAGTTTATCAGCTTTGCGTTCATGATATTTTTCTTCGGTGTTGCGTTTAGAATAACTTTTTCATCGTTGCTTTCAGGATGACGTTAATCAGCGTTGCGTTTTGAATGACTTTTTTCAGCGTTGCGTTCAGAATGACTTTTTTCAGCGTTACCTTCAGGATGCCATTTTAAATATTGCGTCCAGGATGACTTTTTCAGAGTTGCGTTAAGTATGACTTTTTTCAGCGTTGTGTTCAGGATTTCTTTTTTTTTTTTTTTTTTTTTTCGTCGGTGGGTTCAGTATGACTTTTTTTCAGCGTTCCGCTCAGTATGATTTTTTCAGTGTTGCATTGAGTATGGCTTTTTCCCAGCGTTGGGTTTAGGATGACTTTTTTTCAACGTTGCGTAGAGTATTATTTTTTCAGCGTTGCGTTCAGGATGACTTTGTCAGCATCGTGTTCAGCATGACTTTTTTCAGCGTTGCGTTCAGGATATTTTTTTAGCGTTGCGTTCGATATGAATTTCACTTTTGCAAAGGGGATGGCTTTTTTCAGTGTTGCGTTCAGGATACTTTTTTTTCAGTGTTGCATTCACGATGACTTTTTCATCGTTTCGTTCATGATGGCGAAACGCTTCTCTACTGAAACCCGTTTTCTGATAAAGTGCATATGCAAAGCTAGGTACTGTTTTTCAAACATTAGCAAGCATTTTGTCATCCCGAACGCAGGCCAGATTATACTATTTAGATGACATTAATTTATTTTCTGAATATCAAGCCTGATTTATTAACCCATCACCAAGGACTACAACATTTGAGACGGGTTCAAGTTAAAAGAAGTTGCAGTCGATAAAGCACTGTTGATCGAATAAAAATATCTTCTTCTCTTTTGGGTAGATAACATTGTGGATAATTAAGAAATTGCTTGTATCAACACATTCCCACACAATCCATCCTATTTATGCACATCAAGTAAAAAGGATTGGAAAAAATCGTAGAAAATGAAGACATTGCTTGTATCAAGCAATTTCTTCATTATCCACAATGTTTCTATCACACACACAAAAAAAAAAAAAAAAAAAAAAAAACGGAAAAAATACATGTAATTCCATCATCTTGAAACTGTCGTCTGCAACATCTTTCGATTTGGTACAGTCCAAAATTTTGACGTATGGGAATGGGTTAAGCAATTACTACGTCTTCCACAACATTTCTATTTAAATTTTTTGTAGGGGGAGGGAGCGGGATTACATTGGAATGGATTTAACTGAAGCGGTTTTTAGATATTTCTTCATAGGCATTGCAGGATGGTTTCTTATTTTGCAGCATGACCGGGATCACGTTTGATTTACGTTCTCAAGGGCCCGTTTTCGTGGGATGGTTCATAAAAGTTTCAAAGGGTCAAGTTGAGAAGATATTTAAGATAATTCTATTTTTCACTTTGATAAGAAGATTAACATTGCAGTTCGACCGATTATGTTTACCAGTTAATTCTAGATAGGGGAACGGCCTAAAATGACCGAATAAAAATGTGATCTGCGTTTGGTTTACGTTGCCTTAACACATTCCCATATGAGAACATTTTAGACTATTGAACAACAAATTTACGTTGATGAAATTCTAAATTTCTTTGTCTTTTGGGGTAGAAAACATTGTTGACATTGAAGAAATTGCTTGATTCAAGCAAGTTCTTCTATATGTCCACGATGTTTTCGAAAGATTTAACTTGAGGGGCGTAAAACAGAAGGATTGTGTGGGAATGATTTGTACATAGATAGTTCAAAAAACACTAAACGGATGGTTTCAATACGAGAATAAGCAAATGATCCGTCGGATACATTAACCCTTTCCTGTTTTATGAAAATTTAGACTGGTCCAATTTGAAAGAGGTTGCAGACGACAATGAAAAATGCATGCAATTTGAAATCTGACCATCATATGTGGTAGAAAATATTGTGGGAAAAGGAGAAATTGCTTGATACAAGCAATTTCTCCTTTTTCCACAATGTTTTCTCTAGTATAAAATCACAGTGATGTAAAATCCCGGGTTTGTCCAGGAAAGGGTTAAATAACTTTTTTTTTCAGATTTTAGACTGGTCCTAAATGTTGTTGCAGACAAGATTGAAAAATGGACCCAACTTGAAACATAATTTTCCTGAATGGTAAAAAATATTGTTGGGAGAGGAGAAATCGCTAGAATTTAAAGCAATTTCTTCTTTTTCAACTATGTTTTCTCAAGTATAAAATCACAGCAGCGTAAAAGCCCGGGTTTGTACAGGAAAGGGTTAAGAGAAAAAATATCCAAGAGCTTTAGCACAAAACTAGTTTGGGTATCTTTGTTTTGTTTCGTTTCGTTTTCCCAATTTCTTTTAATATTCTCTATCTCTATCAATTCTATCTCACTAATTCTAAGACCCTTTTTAACTTCCGAAACTATTTTGAAACATGATCTTTCATGAAATAGATCGGACCAGTACAATTGCCGCGTTCTTCAAAATTCACAAAATCCCCTAGACCGCCTCTGATCACGAGTCGAAATATTTTCGCAACATACCCAGGAGGTTGGCGAGTCGGATATCTTCCTTGTTTCAGGTGAGTCACCAGATTATTTAAAAACCTTTCCAACTGCAAATTAATATTGCATCAGCCGTGTAAAAGTGGTACGAGTAAAAACTAGGAAATATGGTCCGACTTATTGGATGACGCGAGGTAGTCTGGGTGTTTGTGAGTAGGCCTACTCACCCGGAAAGGTTTGGCCTATTGTATTACACCTTCAAAATATGGGGATGATCTTAAACCATTCCCGAATTCTCCCGCTTTTCTCGTGCCCCTAAAGTATAGAAATTTAGAGAAAACATGTGAAAAATGAAAAATTGCTTGTATCAAGCAATTTCTTCATTCCAACTATTTTTTCTACTCAAACATACAAAAATGTAAGATTTGATTAACTTTAAATTGTCGTCTGCAACTACATTCAATTTCGACCAGTTTAGAATTTTGTAATTTGGTAATTATTTATCAGGATTGAGAAACGAATAAATACTGTATTAATTCTCAGTGGCAATAAGAGTCCCGTCTTCTGGCAAGAAGGTTGCGGCCATCCAACTATTTTGTTGAACAATTTTAGACTCTTCGGTAGACAGATCAAAGCCCAGGTTATATAAATTTGCTTACCACCACAAATGGATTGTTGTTGTTGTTGTTTTGAGGTAAATTAAACAGTAAGTTATTTGAAGTTATTGGACAGGGAATGTTGGATAATGCATTTAAACGAATGTTATGGTATCGAAGACAATGAATTAAGAAGTGGTCAACTGTTTCAACATGTCACATTGACATAAAGGGTTTTCAACTAAATTTCTTCTGACTAAGTCATAGTTCAGAGAGCTACATCCAAGTCGCAATCTTGTGTGCAGGATTTGACATTTACGAGTGCCAAAGTCGAATAGTGAAGAAGATCCGATGCGATTGTTATTCAGGCGCGACTTAACCCATCCCAGCACATTAAAATTTTGGACTTGTTCAAATTGAAAGAAACTGCAGACGGCAATTTAAAGTTAATGAGATTTTGAAAATTGTTGTCTTTTCGAATAGAAAACATGGTTGAAATTGAAGTATTTGCTTGTATCAAGCAATTTCTTCATTTTCCACAGTGTTTTCCAGAGCTCTTTTCTTGGGGCGTAAAAAGGAGGGAGTGGGTGGGAACGGGTGAAACTGTTCGATTGATGAAGTGTTTCTTGTACTTAAGGGTAACGATTTCCTATCTCGAACTGTACTTAGCAAAAAGGTAGATTTGTATATGTTTGTGTTAGCACGGCTACTTCTGGTATGTCTTAAATTATACCTTATTTTCTATTTTTGCTGAATAAGTCTTGTAAGGTAGGGAGGGGAAATCCCATTCACAATATGAGTTCAAAGGGTAATTTTGAATGTTACAGCCTGTAACGATTCTCGCAATCTCGTTTTGCACAGTTTCAAGATCATGTTTGAGAGCCTCGCTTATGTTATCCCAAACTATATCGGCATACTCCAAAAGTGGTCGAATAAAAGACTTACGGTTCAATAAAAAAAATAATATTCTCATCACACCTATACTCTGCCACGATTTACCTATGATTCAAGGGCTTAGAGCAAAAAAAAAAAAAAATACTATAGTGTAATGTATAGAGCCATACTATTTTTTTCTCTAAACCATCGAGTTATTAATAAGTGGGATGAGAGAACGTTAGGCCGAGATGTTTGTGTGTAAAGATAGATTCAATAAGAGTCTGATTCATGCCAGGGGTGGATGGACAGCTTCATTACTTTTCTTTGAAAAAGCACGGATACTGTTTTTGACGGGTTGAATATGACTAGCCAAGAATGTATGGTGTCAAGATCAGCATTCAGAACTGTTGTAGAATCTTTTGGGTTTTCAACTATGACATAAAGACTAGTATCATCAGCAAAAAGACGAATGTTAGACTGAATATTCGCTACATTGTCATTAATGTAAATGAGAAAAAGAAGATGCCCCATGATAGAATCTTAAGGAACTCCAGTGTTGATCGCGGACCAATCCGAGGTGGCTGATAGGTAAACTGTGCTGTCTTTTCCAGATGCATCGTGCGATGGATCATATCTTAGATTCGCGAACATAATGGCGTAACTGCAGCTTTATGAAAGCTGTGATTACGACATTTTGCTCGCGCACTAACGAGATATGTATTTTGTGAATTGTTATCATTGTTAGTAATTAAAGGTTTCCCATATCTAAACCTTGAAATTGTGTTGGATTCATTTTGTAAACAACTTTTGTCAAATTACACCTTGACCCAACTGTTAAATAAGGTCAAATGAATTACAACAACAACAAGAGAAGCAATCTGGCCCTAGATCGGTAGCAAAATTTCTAGGGGGATAAAATTTCTAATGGTTTCTTCTTCATCTTTATGTAAAATTGGGACCCCACAACAAAGGACTGATATTGATCCAAAAGTAACAATTTAAAGTATTTTGGTAGAGCATCTTTTAGATTAATCCGCTGCTAAAATCTGAAAGATCAATTGGTTTCGAGAGTAGGTTTTTTTTAAATCTTCTTTATCTCTTTGAAAAATCCAGGAACAAACAACATAGGGCTTATGTTGATGTAATTTTAACTAGAGTCACTTGAGAGCCCGAATCGTCCAAACTCCAGTCCGAATTTACTTATCATACAGGCGTAGGTTTTCTTTGACACAGTAGACCGCACAGTTTAGAAAGAATATTTTTTTCTGTAATTTGCTTTAACCCGTTATCTAACAGCAAAAGTTTAGACTGGTCCGAATCGAAAGGAATTGGAGACGACAATTCAAAGTTTATGAAATTTCAGATTTTTATCTAATTTCTTGGCTGAAAACATCGTGTAAAATGAAGAAATTGCTTGTTGTAAGCAATTTCTTCATTTTACACAATGTTTTCCGAATTGTGTTTTCTTGAAGGGCGTCTAAAAGCCTCATTGTGTGGGAATGGTTTAAGTGGGGCAACCTTTTTTATTCTCATTGAAGCAGTATGAATTATTTCACTTCCATCACTTTGCGATCTCTATCTGAAATTAGTCCGATCCTCCGTATCAATGTTATTAAATCTTTTGAAACTTCTTAATAGAAATCGGATAGAGGGCCACAAAGAGATAATTCCTGTTAGATTTGGTTGAAATCCACCCTCTTCTTTTTGATAAGATGATTTTAAAAATCTTCACTTCATATTACATGTAAATATGAGTTTTAGATCCGCCTATAAAAGCCATACATTTCAACCGATTGTTATTCTTCGAAGGAATCTGATAAAGGGTCACTTCCGTGAAATTTGTTGAAATCCATTTCTGAGAAGATGAAGTTCAAAGTTTTCACTATATATCCTTTATTCCTTTAACTGGTATTAGCCCAATCCACAACAGCGATATTTTAAACCGATCTTTCAAGAAAACTAATAGAGGACCTAATAGAGGATCACCATGTGGAGGATCACTATAGTTACGACTTTAGGTCGCCAACTAACTATTCTAATTTTGTGAAATGTTACTGGCGATAAACTTTTCAAAACGCCATTTAAAATCGAAGTGGTACTTTATGTCGGAGTCAATGAGAGGGGGGGGGGGGGGGGCAACGGAGTAAGTTGGCGGGGCCAGCGATTTGTCAATTACATTATCGGGAAAACAAACGTTTTGTGAATATGAAGAAATGCCATCACATTCTAATACTACAAAGCAATGTTTCACAAACAAATCAACTCGGCGTATGGATTCCGATCTCCCTAATGAGAACTGTTATTACTTTTTTGTGGAAATTTCGAAATGTTTATTTCAAAAAAACGAAAGCTGAGGAAACAGTAAATCTTTTATTATATATATTTAATTGTATTCACATCTTATTATGGATATGACATATCACATGGCTCAAATTAACATTTAGATACAACGGAAATAGAGTTCTATTATCTTATAAACAAACAGATCTCTACGATTTTATCGAGGTGAAAGCATTTGCAAAATGTACCGAGTAGCATTAGGAGGACCTTCAACTCGATGGCTTATTATTTTAGTTGCATGGTTGCGTAAGCAAACACGCTCTCATTGACAATGTACTCGATCATCGTGATGATTTCTATCAGCTACATTGATCCGATTTGCGCGATACTGAATTGAATTTTACTTAACGACTTACAGAGCAACTTCAAGAAAAATCTGTTCGTATGGTATTTTCCTTAACCTATTAACCAGATATCAATTTTTAGATTCATCCAAATTCAAAAAAGTTGCAGACGACATTTTTATTTGATGGAATTTTAAAGAATTTTCGTCATTGTTGATAAATTTGCTTCTAATAAAAATTTCTTTGTTTTCAACAATTGTTACTGAAAGTTGAGTGGGTAAAATAAGTTTTATTTGTTGTTGTTTTTGATAGGTTAAAGTATTATGATCATTGAAGAAAATTTCGTTTTCAAATATCAAAGGTCAGAATGTTAGGACAAAGATATATTTGCTCAATTGAGCTCAAACTGCACAATGCAGTTTTTGCGACGAAGAAGCGTTGGATGTCGATCGTCCGTCAAGTTGTGTCCTCTATAGAGGCTTGTGTCTCTTTCTTCGTCTCAAAACATAGTCACAGTGTTTGAGTCTCTGATACCTTGGCCACATGGCCGTACTGCAAGACACCGCCAGACATGTGCAAAAGCATGTGTACAACTCTAGCCTTAATTTTTTCGCTCAAATATCTTCCGTTTTGATCAGGATACTAATATGTGTTCAAACTATATCTCAATTTTGATTCCAATTCATTTGAGTTTAAAAATAAGGCCGTCATGTCGAGTTCAAAGCCAGGCTAAAACCCTGCTGGATACACAAGGAACTGGCTAAAGCCTTTAGGTGGTAAGTTTTCTCAGGACACATGAAAAAATTGTTTAAATTTTGTGAAAAATACATACGAAAAGAAGTATTAACCCATTCCCGCACAATAACGCTTTTGACGCCTTCAAGCAAAAACGATTTGGAAAACATTGTGGACAATGAAGACATTACTTGTTACAAGGGCAATGACTTCATTGTCCAATGTGTTTTCTGTCTCGAAAGATAGAAAAAAAAAATAATCCAACTATAGGCCTAAATTATCGCTTGTAAACTGCTTTCAAGTTGGACCAGTCTAAAATTTTGTCGTTTGGGAATTGTTTCAAGCTTATTATATCTCCATTTTCGTTCGGAACATGATCTCAAAATCTGCACTTGCCAAAGAATGTTTAAACACACTCAATAACATACACAATAATAATACATTTCTGATTAGCTCCAAATTGATCTGCAACAAATCTTTGTTATAATGTTATTATACACAAAGATGTTTACCCGGTTCGTCAACATAACCCAGCCGTATTCGCCCTGACATTCATAGTAGGTAATTCAAAAAGCAGTCAAACAGCTTAATGGTATCAATGAGGCTTCTTAGATTAATACAAGACATTCAGTTGATGACCATTGCAAGTGTAACTCAAGAGAACTATAGAACTACAAGTTATAGTAAGTGATAAAAAGTCAATTTTGTCTATACAGACAAAATTGACCTTTGATTGCTCACTATTACTTGTACATCTATATATGGTGGCTTCAATTCGGTCTGATCTTGACATCTTTCATTTAAACACATTTGATTGTTTCCTCTTGGCAAAGCATGGATTGCCTGCGGAATCTGATAAATACGCACGGGGGCTTCAATAACTTGGGCGAATGTTAACGCCACGTGTTGAAGTGTCGCAGGTTTCGTACGTATGAGTCTAATTGGACAATCACGGCTTACGATATTTTTCACGGCAAACTACAATTTGTACTTACGACAGTTTTACACAAAGCCCTGGATATGTCCTTTAGTAGATGCTGTTCAAATAACTAGAACAAACGCATGGGATCTGTAAGGCGAAAAGGGACCTCGAGGATATTCTGTTAGATAATTGACTCAACAAGTGGGTCAAGCCAGCCCTAGATCGCTCACCTGAGTTGTCAATTGAACAAAGAAAAATGGATCTGAAACTGTAAAGCAGGTCTTATTTGTTAAGAGTTGATTGGTTTAATGAGGTTAAACGCCATTTTTGTCAGTATTTCAGTCATATCGCGGCGGCTGAAGCATCTAACCATTGATTCCTATAATTTCCCACACCAGTACTACCACTACATCCTTTTCGATCTTCCAGCTGCTATCCCACTTTGGTTTACGATTATCCACCCATTGGTGAGAGACAAATGTCGGAAAGGATATTTGCCCCGACCGGAGATCGAACCCCATGACTAGGAGTATTACGCACTACCACTGGCCTATGGTCGCGGCTTGTTTATGAAGAGAAAAGTGATACACAAGGCTAATAAAAGTAATATCGATCACCGATTTTCCAATGTAATTGTCGCGTTTCAGCAGGAGACATTACCTGACAGCAACTAGACCAAGTTTCATCCAGATTTAAACAAAATATCGGATTCTAAGGTGTAAATAGCAAATTTCATTAAGATTTTGCAAATATTGTGGTCTCTAAAGTGTTAACAAATAAAAAGTAAATTATGACAGTTTACTGTGTTTTCCAACAGAACGTTCCCATTTGAATAGATTACATCCTTATCACCTAAAAACTATGTCGTCTAAGTTTCATTTTAATAGTGCCAAAATCGTGGCCCCTTGAGTGTAAACAGTTAAATTGTTATAAATACCCCCCTTGCCCGTCTGCTCCAAAAGAATATTAGTTTTTCACAGTGGCTATTCTAATGAAATTACTATCATTTCAAATCAGTATCATCAATATAGAAAAAAAGTGGCCTCTAAAGGTTAACGATCGAAACCGAAATTAAGGTCCCCTTTTCCTGAGTTATCCGAGAGAATCTTCTAAATTTCGGTAGGTTTGAACTTCATGGCTTGACAATAAAGCGGAGTAAATTTCTTGAAAATGTGGTCAAAATTGTGGTCTCTATGATGTAAATATAGAAAGTGGCCCCTTTTCCAGGGGTTTCCATCAGAATATTCCTTATTAAACGGATCCATTCTTCTGACCTGGTAAGTAGTGGATTTCCACAGGATTGAACAAGAACTGTGGCCTCTAGAGATGTCTACTAGCAAAATGTGACACCGCGGGACGATACAGACATACGAGAATCATAAAAGCTCACCATGAACACATTGTGCTCAGGTGGTCTAAAAGGGGATCTAATCCAGAAGTCGCACTGGAGAAATAATCATATCAGTAAAGTAGAATGATTATTCCAGATTCAGAAAACAGGCAAAGAGTAAACAGTTTTCCAGCATTCTGACCAGGGTCGATGCTTTTCGTACTTCAAAGGTCCCTTTACGCCTGACGGGTCACAGTTTTATCCCAGACAGTAAAATTTTAAACTTGTCCAAATTGAAAGGAGTTGCAAACGACAATTTAAAGTTTTTGAAATGTTTAGATTTTTTTCAACTTTCTTTGAAGAAAACATTGTGTTGAAGGAAGTAATTGCTGGTTACAAGCAATTTCTTTCTTGGGCGTCAAGAAGCGTTATTTTATGGGAATGGGTTATTCCAAGTCGACGAATCGGGTAAACACCAAACAGTAAAAGACTACAAATCCCAGCTAAATAAATGATGTTTGACCAGCATGTCTTTAACCCCCTCTTTTAATGGTTTGGCAGTAGTCTCCGTCTTCTTGGGTAATTCCCAGTCGATAGAGAGATTGTAGGAAAATTGACAGATTAGCCTGAAAATAGAAAAATGCGGGAATTAGCTCAAGGATTGTAAACCTTCTTAATACACATATAAAAGTTTAGCAGCGTTATGTCGTTCGGCTAACAAAAACTTAACTCATTCCCAAGACAAAAATTCATACTGGTCCAAATTGAAAGAGGTTGTCGATAACAAAACAAAGTTTGTTTACATTGAAAAAAAAATGGCAATGTGATGTAGAAAACATTGTCAGAAAAGAAGAAATTGCTTGTTACAAGCAATTTTTCCTTTTCTAACAATGTTTTCCATCGATATATTTCTTCTGCGCGTAAAGATGCGTTGTGATGTAGAAATGGGCAAAATAAGAAAATAGGTCTGTCTTTAGACATGAGTCCTCGTATGAAAGTGCAAAAAGCTTCGATTAAACATATTGGACCATCTAGATCCGAAAATAAACGTCAACTAGACTGGCACTTCGCGGAGTCAGTCTGGTTGAGATCAACACGTTTGTGGGTTCTTAATGCATAAAAGTTAGTTTGAAATTATCGAAGATGTTCGACCAAAACTTCGTAACTACAGCTGTGGTTACGAAGTAGCGATCGAACACCGACGATACTATTTCTAGAGCTATAATTCTTTTCATCATACACATTTCAAATATAGCTGTAGTTACGATATTTGCTAGCGCACCGAGGACATGGTTTAGGTATTACATAACAACGCACTTGACAAGAGATAATATAATTCAAGGTTATCTTAGCATGCATTTTGATTAAAATGATTCACGCAATAAGCCTTTGTCAATTACCTCATTACATCCGCGTTAACATGGTTGACGTTTATTAGTCATGATTATCTCTGTTGCGTGTAAACGGTTTCTCTCTCGCCTGTAAAGGTCAGACCGAAAAGTGTCGCTATTGTATAGGTAGTTGAAGATCATTCAGTCTTATGTATACATAAGCCAACACCATATTGAACATTTTGACTGTTATAGTTATTGAAAAGACATGCAGATGACATTGCAAAGTGAAAATGTGCGTTTTGTAAAGAAGAAAACAATTATTGGAAGAAGACGCAGGTAACATCCCAGAGCGCAAATATTCGTTTTATAAAGAAGAAAAAAATTGCGGTGACATTGTAGAGCGCAAATGTGCGTTTATAAAGAAGGAAACAATGATGGGAAGAACACACTGGTGACATTGTAGAGCGCAAATGTGTGTTTATAAAGAAGGAAACAATGATTGGAAGAACACACAGGTGATATTGTAGAGCACAAATGTTTCTTTATAAAGAATCAATTATTGGAAGAACTCGCAGGTGACATTGTAAAGCGCAAATGTGCGTTTATACAGAAAAAAACAATTATTGGAAGAACACGCAGGTGACATTGTACAGCGCAAATATGTGTTAATAAAGAAGAAAACAATTATTGGAAGAACACGCAGGTGACATTGTACAGCGCAAATGTGCGTTAATAAAGAAGAAAACAATTATTGAAAGAACACACAGGTGACGTTCGCCGGCGTAAATATGCGATTTATAAAGATGAAAACAATTATAGGAATAACATGCATGTGGCATTGTAGGGCGCAAATATGCGTTTTATAAAGAAGAAAACAATTGACTGTGTGGGGTTTAACGCCACTTGTAACAGTATTTCAGTCATATCGCGGCGGCTGGAGCATCTAACTATGGATTCCTGATATTTCTCACACCAGTACTACCACTACATCCTTTCTTATCCTTCAGCTGCTATCCCACTTAGTGTTGGGTTATCCACCCATTTGTGAGAGACAAATGTCGGTAGGGATATGTGCCGCCTTCGGGGATCGAACCCATGACATCCAATGATTGAAGATAGGGAGTTTTATGCGCTACCGACTGCGCTATGACGAAGAAGAAAAAAAGCAGAGTCTCCTATTCCAAAGACTGCTCCCTTAATATTAGCATTAAGGATTTTAATGCGACATTGTGGTAATTGGGTCATTGTGAATTATAGCCACTATTTTCGTCAACAGTGGTGAACAATGTCCGCTAAGACGTCCCCCTTCCCGCCAATTTGACAACCAACAATTTCTCGTTTCGCATGCAAAATGCCGTAACTACAGTTTAAATCAAGCTGTATTTACGACACTTTGCTCGCCCAACAACGATTTCTTTGACCGCAAATAGATCTTTATCACAGCCTTTAAAAAGTGCACCTGCTCGTGCTTGACTAGATTTTCGTAAACGTTTAAAAAATCTAGCCTTTCTCTTACCTATGCGAAATGAAAAAATAGACAATGTCGTTTCCGTTAATTTAAGAATATGATATCGTCCGTATACTCGTCCGTGTACCACTATAGAGATATGTACTGATATGTCATCCTTTTTCGTACAACCAATTATTGCTCAATTTTAACCCTTGTCATGCTGAATAAAAATCCTGTTCAGTATTGTACCAGAATCAAAGTACTGAAATCATTGCACGCGCTAGATGCAGGTCAATATTTCATTTGAAAACTTATTATATCTACAATATAAAAAATCTAGCTTGAAAAGAGACTAGTGGTGTAGACTAAGGTCAGGCTGCATATATGTGCAGGCTGATCTTTGCCTATACCGCCTACCTTACCAGGAAAATTCCGGGGTTTTGCATGACATGGATTAAGAACATAATTTCTTCTTTTCCGCCACCGCAATTTTCTATTCTTTTGAAACACCATTGTTCAAACTATACATTATTAGCCGTCTGAAAGTCCAACTTTTCCCACGTTTCCGCTTTTTGACGCCCTTCAAGGAAAAGCTTTAGAAAGAAAGAGGGAAATGAAGAAATGGCTTGTTACAAGTAATTTCTTTATTATCTACGATGTTTTCTTCCCAAATAGAAAAAAGATTTAAAATCTATCATCTTGAATTCGTCGTGAATATGGAGCAGTCTAAAGTTATACCGTCGGGTAATGGGATAAAAGTTTAATAATTAAAAAAAATGTGTAATCTAATAAATCGGTTAATATATTTATGATCTCTGATTGTTTGTTTGTTTTGTTTTTGCAAATATGCCAGTTTCGAATTCCATTCATATATCTATGCAAGCTGTATCTCTAACCATCTGTTTTGTTTGTTTCAGTCGTAGTAACCTAGATATTTCATGCGGATACTAAAGTTTGTTTACATTAAAATACGATAGATCGTAAAAAGTATAATTTGTGACATGTCGCTCCGAAACGGACCGTTCGGGACTGCGAAATAACGTGTGCAGCAATATTCTATGTAATCCAGGGATATCGAAATGATCAAAATCATTTACACGATGAGAGCAGTTTACAGAATGAATTGACGGATGGCTGGTCGCGCCTCAGAGCTCCGATAGGAAATTCGGTCTAAATACTAAAAAGCGTTATTTTTCAAAATATCGAGGGATTAGAGCAAAAGCATAGTATGGGTCTATACAATGTATAGACCCATACTATGTCTTTGCTCTGACCCCTCGACATATGACCAATAACATGAAAAAAACCAACCGATAAAATCGTTGGTTGACGACCTTATTGACGTAGATACAGCTTGAGAAAGCTGTAGTTACGATGTTTAAGCCGACAAACCAACAAAAATGTTAGACATAAGTGTGCAGTTCAAAGTTCATTTTCGGTTTGAATGATTGATTCGACTGGTCTATTGAGTTTGTTTTTTGATTAACAACTACGACCCGTCAGTGAAGACTGGGTTGTCGAGGAATGTCCAGTACTGGTCATTCACTGTTGATAATCTATGACTGAAAGTATGGTCAGTTTCAATCGTGATTCTTCATTCATAAAAAACTTCAAAAGCGAAAAGCATCGCTATCGGCCAGTCTTTAACCCGTTACCACACAATGAAGCTTCTTGACACCCCTCCAGATAAACAATATGGAAAATATTGTGTAAAATGAAGAAATTGCTTGTAACAAGCAATTTCTTCATATTACACAATGATTTCTATCAAGAAAGTTGAAAAAGTTAAAATTTCATAGGCTTGAAATAATCGTCTGCGACTCCATTCAATTTAGACCGGTCTAAAATTTAGTAGTCTGGTAATGGGTTAAAATCCGCACATTGCCGTGGATTGATACATTTCGAGATGGTCCTATTTTGCGTTTTGGTCATAAATTATTAACATAGATGGTCACAAGTTACAAGATTACCAAAAGGAACAAATACATCTTGCAACTTCCAGCCGAAAAATCCATCTGTTACAAACGATAATACCGAAAAATTCATCTGTTGAAAACGATTAGTACCGAAAAATCCATGTTGCAAACGATTAGAACCGAAAAATACATCTGTTGCAAACGATTAGTACCGAAAAATCCATCTGTTGCAAACGATCAGAACCGAAAAATCCATCTGTTGCAGATGGTTAGTATACAGAAATATCCATCTGTTGCAAACGATTTGTAGGCTTTAAAACTATTTTTCTTATCACATATCTATTTCTTTGAGTTTCTCAGAGTTTATACGTTACCTATTCCGTTATTTTTCTTTATCTAAGTTAATCTTAAAGAACCGTTTTAAAGAGCCTATTCGCATATAGATATATCCTTTTACTTCTTTGACAGAATGTGTTACTTGTACTTTCTATACTCTTTTCATATTAAGCTAATGCAAATAGTCGTTTTGAGTTTTAAGTTACACTTAACCCCTTTCCCACACGACAAAATTTTGGACTGGTCCAAATTGAAAGGATTGCAATAGACAATCTAAAGGCTGTGAAATAATAGATTTTTTCAGCTTTCTGGATAGAAAATGAAGAAATTGCTTGTTACAATTGTACTTATAGGAAGACAGCATTATGGAAAATGATGAATTACTCATCACAAGCAATTTCTTCATTTCACACAATATTTTCCTTAGTTATTTTTCTTAAGGGACGCAAAACAGCGAGATTGCGGGGGAATGGGTCGATTCTGGAATTCACATACTGTCGGTAAAATGTAGGTCAAAACTAAAGCGTAATATCAAGGTAATTTAGAACCACTTGGCTCATATTCAGCGGCTTACTATTATTAGAGGAACATAAGTATTCTTTCTTTGACATTTGTTGAGAGAGAAAATTGTTCTGACACACAATTATAACATCATGCCACATATTCATGTTCACAAGAGGGTACAGGATGCCTGAACACGCTCGATTTACGTTAGTCCCGTTCCACTTCTCGTAAACGAGATTCTCAAGCTATGAAATGGGATAACTAAATGAATAATAGTATACAATAACTCGATCGCTAACGTTAACAATGTCGTATTGTCACCAGATGAGGACTAGAACAGTGCAATTTTAACCTATTACCGAACGATAAAATTTTAGACTAGTCCAGATTCAAAGGAGTTGCAGGTGACAATTCAAAGTTTATGCAATTTCATCATTTTAAACAATGTTTTTCCAATTGTTTTTTTTTTTTTTTTTTCTTGAGGGGCGTCCAAAAGCATCACCTTGTGGAAATGAGTTAAAGATGTGTTTAACACCGACATTTTCTTGAAGATTGTATAACCAGATGAATTAAGACAGCTGGAACGAGAAGTCAAATTATTTCAACCAGTTCCTCAAAAAAAAAAAAAAAAAAAAAACCTGTGAAGTTTGGATTTTCTTTAAAGGACAAACTCGTTCTGTAAAAATGTATGTACATAATAAATTGCGAGGAACGTTTTTGAGATACACTTCTACGGCGATAAATATTTTCTGGTTTACAAATGAAAACCTTTGCAATGACAACATAAACGGCTTTGTTGTCCTAACCAATTAGCGTCCATCAGTCACTTATTGAGTGTTTCTGGTTAATAAGCTACAAAACTCAAACGTTTTTAGCCTGCATTTTGAAAGCTCAGACGTAAGTCGGTCTTCGTCAGGCGACATATTTTTGCCGTGCGATTATACCCAAGTATAGTTTTACTGTAGCTTTAATAGTTTTAGTAAAGATGAGTAGCTCATAAATGGCCTTACATTTATTCGACTACTAGTAACTACTAGCAATCAAACTTTAAAACTAGATTCGATGTGCTTTTATAGCCCAAGGACGACAAACTGGGTCTTGCAAAAGGAGCTAGCCTTTAAAGGTCTTACAACAAACGCACTTCGTAAATTAATGCAAATGTGTCGTCGCCGAATAAAACAAGCCCAGATACTTGTGATCTGCTTATAAAAAATAGGTTCTAAAAACGAATTGTGATGTCGTCTACACTAATACGCATGTACTGGTGTAAATGGCGTCACGAATCGTTTTAGAACGTAATATATCATGTTTATCAAGGGTGCGTGAATCAGCTATTATGTAATATTGAATAACGTATGTCACGCGTTTATTTATTCGAATCATTTGATTGTATGCAGTTTGAGGCCACTTTGAATAACCTCACATTTATATCAAGGCGAAGTTCAATTTTAATGTGCTTCTTGAGTATCACCAGTATTAGGCCGGGGCTCTGAAATGTCTTGTACCAACGTGCCCAGTGGCGGGGACGGGACTCGAACCCAAATTCCCCCACTTCTCTTAACTATTACTCCACAGCTGAATTTCAGACGAGTCCAAATTGAAAGGAGCTGCAGACCACAATTTAAATTTTATGAAATTTTAGATTTTTTTTCAACATTGTGGTAAGAAAACATTATACATGATGAAGAAACTGCTTGTTACAAGCAATTTCTTCATTTTACAAAATGTTTTCCAAAAAATTTTTCTTGATGGGCGTCAAAAAGCGTTTTTGTGTTGGAATGGGTTGAGATTGCGAGTCAACCACCCTTATTACTATGCCACGCAGCACCCCTTGTTAATTCATAAATATCAAGGACCAGATTTGACAAAATTAGAAAGGTCAATGAGCTATCTTGAAATTCACACCTAATTGATTGATTAATTGTGGTTTAACGTCACTTTTAACAGTATTTCAGTCATATCGTGGCGGCTGGAGCACCTGCAATGGATTCCTGGTATTTCTCACACCAGTACTACCACTACATCATTTCCTAGTCTTCAGCTGCTATCCCACTTAGGTTTACGATTATCCACCCATTGGTGAGAGACAAATGTCGGAAAGGATATGTGCCGCCGCCGGGGATCGCACCCATGACAACCCATGATTGAAGGAAATTCACACCTAGATATCCCAGCTAAATAGGTGATGCGTTATCAACATATCTCGAACACCGGTACGCAGTATACGCTGGTTCCTTTTCTTGTTCTTGTTGTTCGCGTGCAGCTCGCCAGACATACTCAGCTTGAATGAACACGCAGAGAGCAGTCTGAAAATACGAGGGAATAGGGATCACAACACTGATTACAATATTCATTATACAATACCGAGAACCAATACAAAACATAAAGAGGTGCATGCAAGCAGCATCGACTTTATCATTGGCCGTTGCCACATCGACACAGTAGAAACGCATTTCATAAATTGGTATTTAATGGGTAGTTTTTTGGGGTTTTTTGTAGACAGTCTAAGTAATACAATTGTATCGTAGCTATCACGGGGGTAGGTTCATCAATGAATAAGCTTTGTTGATGAGTCAATAATTTTAAGATCTTTGATAAATACCACAGTTGACAAACTTGTTTCAAACGGTCCATGTTTGGGGATGCTTGTATTGTTAAGGGGTCTTTGATAAATACGTCTTTAAAAAGGGAACTATAAGCTATCATGAACGTTACTGATATTGCCCCAAAGGGCTCCGTCAAAAAAACAAGAGGCCCATGAGGCCTGAGACGCTCTACTGGTTATCAAGTTTTCCATTAAAGAAATCAGATATTTAAGGAAGTTAATTACTTAAAGAAGAATGCATGAAGGAAAAAAGGGATTTGATCCCCTTTATTATTTTTAGCAACGATCCTCAAGGCCTCTTTCCCCGTGTTTCATGACGGATCAACTCCATTTCCAAAAGGAAGTTACCTTGTGACCCTATAATCATCCTGTGAAATTTTCATCAGAATAGTTGTGGACTTTTCAGAAAAACAGGATTGTTTTGAATGAAAATCCATAAGGCTCCTTTTCCTGTGTTTTCTGATGGATTAATTTCATTCCAAAAGGAACTTTCCTTACAACCCTACAATTGTCCTGTGAAATTTAAAAGACAATTTGATAATGATTGTGATCTTCATCACATACACAAGAATGTTTTGAATGATAATGTGTAAATCCCCTTTTCCTGTGTTTGAATGCCACAATTATTCCATGCATCTTTGAAGAGAATCCGATAAAACTGTTGACTTTATTGTGTTAATAAAGATATTAAAAATCAAGTTCTCATTAGTCCCCTTTTCCCGTGATATTTTACTGTTGGTTTTATCATTCTGTGAAAGTTAACAGTGAATCCAATGAAATGTGGGAACTTCATTATGGTTGTTAGAATATTTAAAAAAAATTCATATTGCCGCTTTTTACGATACTTGATGGATTGTACCCAGTTCTGAAAAGAACCATTTAACTGATTCTACAATCATTCTGTGAATCTTTTAAGTAAATCCTGTGAAATCAAGGGACATCATTGTGTTAACTAGAATATTTAAGAAAGTTTTTCATAAGGCCCCTTTTGATGTGACACTTGTCAAAATCAGATCCACTGTCAAAATCAACAATTGGAATGATGGTACAATCAATCTGTGTAATCTTTGGACTTTATTGTGGTAATGAGTATATAGTGAAATCTTCATGGGCCCCTTTTCCCATGTTACTTTACAAAACAAACCAAACTTCAAAAGGAACAATTCTAATGAAGGTACAATAATTCTTTAAAAGTTAAAGAGAATCAATGAAAACAGTGGAATGAATTGTGTCAAGAATTTTTGGTAATAAAATTTTCATAAGGCCCCTTTTCTCGTGAAACTTAACAAATCAGACCCAATGTACAAAGGAACTATCCTAATGATAGATAGTTTGAAGAAAATGATAAAGACTGAGGACTTTATTGTGATAATGATGTTTTGTAATAACATTTTCTAAAGGCCCATTTTCTTGTGTTACTTAACAAAACAACAATTTACAAAGGAACAATCCAAATGATGGTACAATTCTTCTATTTAAGTTTGAATAGATTCTGATAAAGACTGAGAACATTCTTGTGTTAATGAAGATTTGGTAATAATTTTTCATACAGCCCCTTTTCCTATGATACTAGACAGATCAGGCCCAATTTGGAAAGAAACAATCCTAATGATAGTACAAACATTCTGTGAAAGTTTGAACATAATCCGATGAAAACTGCGGACTTTATCTTGGTGTAAAGATTTTAAAATAAAATTTTCATAAGGCTCCTTTTCCTGTGATACTTGAAGGATCAGGTCTCATGTCAGCATCAACAATCATAATTATTATATGATTCTGTGAAGGTTTGAAGAAAATCCATAAAGGTCTGGACTTGGTTACAAGGATTATAGATAAATTTCTCAAAAGGCCCCTTTTCCAATGATAATAGACAGATCAGGCTTAATTTGAAAAGAAAGAATCCTCAAGATTCAATCATTCTGTGAAAGTTAAACAGAATCTGATGAAAACTGTTGACTTTATTGTGGTACAAGGATTTTAAAATTAAATTTCATAATGCTCCTTTTTCTGTGATACTTGACAGAATAGGTCTAATGTCAACATCAACAATCATTTTTATTGTACAATTATTCTGTGATTGTTTGAATAAAATCCAATGAAAGCTCTGGACTTGGTAACAAGGATTTATAACTGAAATTTCCATAAGGCCCCTTTTCCTGTGTTTCTTGACAGTTCAAACCCTGTTATGAAAAGAATGATCGTTATGACCTTCCAATCATTCTGTGAAAGTTTCAACAAAATCTGATCAAAGCTGTGGGCTTCATTGTGTTAACAGGGATTTTTTAATTGAATTCTCATATAGCCCCTTTTCCCATGTTACCAGATGGATCTGAACCAATTTCAAAGGGAACTATATTTACAAAAGTATATTTATTCTGTTTGAGTATAAAGACAACCCCATGAAATCTGTGGACTTAAAAGCATCAAGATTTTTTTAATTGAATTTTCCTAAGGCCCCTTTTCCCATGTTTCTCGATGGATCATACACAATTTGAAAGGAACAATGCTAAGGATTGTACAATCATTCTGTGAAAGTTAGAAGTCGATCAGGTGAAATCTAGGGCCATGATTTGTTAACTATGATTTTATTTAAAATTTTCATAGGGGCCTTTTTCCCATGAAACTTGAGGGATCAAACCCACTTCCGAAAGGAACAATCCATTTCATGTAATAATCATTCTGTGAATGTTTGAAGAGAAATTGTTGAAAACTGTGGACTCTATTGTGTTTACAAGGATTGTTTTAATCAAATTTTCATAAGGCTCCCTTTTCCCGTGATCCTTTACTGATCATAACCATTTTTGAAAGGAACAATCCTTATGATGGTCCAATCATTCTGTGAAAGTTTGAAGAGAATCTGATGAAAACTGTAGACTCTAGGGTGTTAACCAAGATATTTTAAATAAATTTCAATTAGGCCCCTTTTCCCATGTTTCTTGAGGGATCATTCCAAATTTTAAAGGTAAGATCCTTATGATGGTGCAATCATTCTGTGAAAGTTTGAAGAGAATCAATGAAAACTGTTGACTCTAGATTATTAATGAGGGTATTTTATCAAATTTTCAAAGTCCCCTTTTCCTGTGTTTCTTGACGGATCATACCCAATTTTGAAAAGAACAATCTTTGTGATACTACAATCATTCTGTGAAAGTTTGAAGAGAATCCGATGAAAACTGTGGAGACTAGAGTGTTTACAAGGATTTCTTAATAGATTTTTTGACTAAATTTCAAAAAGGTTCCTTTTCCAATGTTTCTTGACGGTCATGTCCGATTCCAAAAGGATTAAACCGTATGATGGTACAATCATTCTGTGAAAGTTTGCATAGAATCTGATAAAAACTTTGGACTCTAGACTCTAGAGGGTTAACAAGGATTAATTAAATTTTGATCAGGCCCCTTTTCCCGCGTTTCTTGGCGAATTTCGAAAGGAATGATCCTTATGAAGGTACAATCGTTCTGAGAAAGTTTGAAGAGAATCAGATGAAAACTGTGGACTCAAGAGTGTTAACGAGGATCTTTAATGGAATTTTTTATTAAATTTTCAAAAGTCCCCTTTTCCCATGTTTCTTGACGAATCATACCCAAATTCAAAAGGAACGATCCTTATGATGGTACAATTATTCGGTGAAAGTTTGAAGAGAATTAAATGTAAACTTTGGATTCTAGTGTGTTAACAAGGTTTTTTTAATTAAATTTTAATCAGGCCCCATTTCCCATGTTTCTTGACGGATCCGACTAAATTTCGAAAGGAACAATCCTTATGATGGTACAATCATTCTGTAAAAGTATGAAGGAAATCTGATGAAAACTATGGACTTTATCGCGTAAATGAGTGTTAACAAGGAAAAGTTTAACGGACGGACGGGAAAAAGCCATTGCAATAGCTCTAGTGGCCTTCGGCCAGTACAGCTAAATAACCCAAAAAACTTTGTGTCACTTGAATAAGGCATTTTTCAGATTTTCAAGAAAGGACTTTAACTTCCAGAGAAGTGAATGGATCCTAACCCAAATAGAATATTGATGTCGTCTTTCTAAAACCTCCTAACTACAGCTTGATACAAGCTGTAGTTATGAGGTTTAAGAACGATAACGAGGATATGCACATCTTTCATGATATTTAGTACATATCTCTATTTTGAAAGAAATACACTAAGTAGTTGAGGAGAAAAGAGCCAACAGATTTTTTCAACAAAGATCCATATTTGAATGGAACATAACCAAAATAAAGTGTGAACATATTAGCTTGATACTGAGAGCGTGTTTGAAACTTGAATCATATCCATCGAGTAGTATAGAAGACATAAACCTTCAGACCAACAACCAACCGACTGACGGATAAACTTAATAATTAACCCTTTTCTGCTAGATCCCTGGATTCTACATCCCTGTGATATTTGGATTAAGAAAAAAAACATTGTAGAAAAACAAGAAATTGCTTGTTGTGGTTACATTTCAAATGAAATTCACTTTAAATTTTCGTCTTCAAAACCTTTGAAATTGGACAGGTCTAAGATTTTGCTAAACAGTAAAGGGTTAACTGTAAAGTGAAATTCAGTCTCAAATTTACAATACAACTGTGTCCGTAATTTGGGGATGCAATATCCATTAATAAGTTGTCATGCATTTTAATGCGGACATTTCTTTTTTTGTTCATAGTAAGTGTTTGTCAGTGAGGATTTACACAATCTTCCATTTGTGAAGTGGATACATAATCCACAAGTAAAATTACGTGACTCATGTTCAACATTTTAAAGATTATTTATGTATGCATCAATGACATAACTAATATCACATTTGAATACCATTTCGAGAGTTTAGCGGAAATCTTTTTTAAGTACATACAAGGACATTAGCACTTAAAATGATCCCACCCCCACCCCCCAATTTGCTTAACCCATTACCAGATGACAAAAAATTCCACTCATCCAAATTGAAAGCTACAGGTGACATTTCAAATTGATCTAAGATTAAAAAATAAGTGCCAAGTAGGGTACCAAACATGGTGAGAAAAGGAGAAATTTCTTGTGACAAGCAATTCATCATTTTCTCACAAGGTTTTCAATGAGCATATTTCTTCATGGTATCAAAAACCGGTATTTTGCGGTAATGGGTTTAAATGCAAATGTTACCTTGATATATGACGTTGACAGCCAGCACTGACATTGGCCAACAAAAAGGTTTCACAAAAATAAATACATATTTATGATATGGAAGCCCTGTCAGTTTACTCCCGTCCAAACGCTTAGATTAATATTTTAGACAAACATGTACTTGACCCTAACAAATGATATTTGACTTGGTATTGTAAGAAAAGACTCAACACAAGGAATACACATACAAACTATGAAAGCACTTGCCGCCAACCAAATGTTACAGCAAATACTAAGATATGGCCTTGAAAAATGGACTTGACCTAAGAATCCTATAACATGGAATAATCATGTGAAATATGACAGCAAGTACTCACTAATCAAACATTATGGCCAATATTTTCATTTTGGATACATCTGACCTTAAAAATGACCTTTACATTGACTAGTGACCTCTGTATCAGCAGACAAGTCTTACCATAAGGAACAAACATGTGACAAATGAAAGCCCTATCACATTTTAACAATTTTATCCACTGTTATAAGAAGTTGAAGACAACAATTTCTTGTTAATGAATTTTTAAAATATTGTGTATTGGGACAGATAAATCCTGTAGTAAATGAAGAAATCGATTGTGACAAGCATTTTTTTCAATTTTGACAATGTTTTCCAAATCTTTTTTCATTGGGGTCGTAAAAAACAGAATTGTGTGGGAGTTGATTAACTTGCAAAAGTCATGAGTGACAACGAAGATACAATTTATCTACTAGTTAAATGGTAGAAATGAGGCGAGAATACAGGAGTAAATGCTCATTACATGTATTGTCATGTTTATGCAGTGCATCATGATTTAGGATCAGCCCTTGTACTGCTGAATATTTTTCCTATTTTCACTACATTTGAAAGCTTTGACATAATTAGATCAATAATGTGTTCAAAGATTTCTCTCAAAACAACAAAAATAAGCAGGTAGTGTAGGCTAAGATCAGACTGCACATCTGTGCAGTCTGATCTTAGTCTATACACCTGGCAAAGCCATTTTCAAAGCAGGAATATTCCGGGATCAGCAGGACAAGGGTAAGAATATGAATGGAGCAAAAAAAAAAAAAAAAAAAACAAAAAAAACTATATTTCTCTTTACAATTTATCATAAAAAGCAAAAAAGCCATGCTCTTTTCAAGTTGATGAAAATACTGTAGAAAAACACAACATAAAACATACAAAATAAAATATTTATTTCAATAAAATTTTATCAATAGATAACAACAAAATAAATAAATGCCTGGGATTCATGTCATAACAAACCTGCTCCACAAAATAAATAAAGCTAAGGCTACACTTTGGATTTCAACAACCATAGTGAAGTGATCATGCTAACTAGAGTTATAATGCAGCTACGGATTTCAAAACAAATTACCCTTTCCTTTTCATCCTATTTCATAATTGAGAAAAAATTGAAGAAAAAGGAGAAAAGGCTGGTAACAAGCAATTCTTCTTTCAACAATATTCTCTACCCAACTGAATTGTTATTGTTAAAATTAAATCAACTGTAAATTTTCGCATGCGAAACCCTTGACTTTGGATGGGTCTAAAATTCCAAAATAGGGAAAGGTTAAAAGATCGCTAGACAAATCAAGTGATCTCCAACAAGTCATCTTCACTGAGATATAAATTAACATTAGTTTTCAAAATACAAAGAGCAAAAGGTGAATCATATGTTGGTGACCAAAGATAATAAGTACAGCTTGAATACACTAACAAAAATGCTCAACTTATATGTCAAGGTCAAGGTCGACTTCCTTTCTGAATGAATGATTTGATTGATTAGTCATTTTTTTATTGATAGGGACATATCATCAAGTTTTGTTGGTAAAGTACATAAATATTTCAAACCTTTTAATAATAGGAATGAATTCTAAAATAAAACAATGATTGGCAAACAGTTTAGACTGCTAATTCTAAAAGGCTCATTGTTTTCATTGCTAGAAATTCAAAATCCCTACATAAGCCTTAGATAAGTTCTTTTTTCCCCCAAAGATATAATCTAGCTAGTGCAAAACTTTGTCAAGCAATTTGATGCACTTAAACAAATAGTTGTGAAAAGCAATTTTTGGGGAAAAGGAGAATTTGCTTTGACAAAAGTAATGTTTCATTTTCTCATGATATTGTTTGACTTCCTAAAGTGACCTTTAGGTATATTGAAATCCCCACACAGTTTCTTTTGCTGTCTGAAAACCATTTCCATTTAAACCAGTCTAAAAAAATCTATCTGCACTAATAGGTTAGTGATTTGTAACTTAAATTGTCCAAAAGGGGACTTATTCCCAATCAAAATTTTGTCAAAGTACTACAGTTTGACTTACGGGACCCAAAAAGCATAGGGCACTTCCTTGGACCAATGACAACAATTATATGGAGCTTCATGGTTGAAGGTCAATTGACCAATAGCTGATGTCAATCATGGAATAAACCAACCAATCAAATAGTTTATTCAGAACCAACCTGAGCTTTTCAACTCCCACATTGGACGCCATTTTTGTTAACCTTTATTGTTGGTTTGGCGACTTCAGCGTCGCAACTACAGCTGTAGTTACGATATTTAGGTGGCCAACCAACTATTTTATCTTTTTTGTTACATGCTACTTGCCATAAATTTTGTAAAATAATGCCGTTTAAAATCAAATTGGAACTTCCTGTTGGAGTAGATGGGCGTGGCAAAAGGAGTAAGTGGGTGGGGCCAGTGATTTGTCAATTGTTTCTGGAGTTCGGAAATACAACTTGTGGATTGACAGACAGACATGTCGACCCCCAATAATAATTTTCAATGGTAAATGTGAAATGCTAAACAGAATATAGATTAACCCATTTCCAGATGACAATTCAAAGAGGTTGTAGATGATAATTACAGGTTGGTAAAATTTCAAATACATCTGTCATTCTGGGATGAAAAAATGTGGAAAATGCAGAAATTGCTTGTGACAAGCAATTTCATCATTTTCCACATTGTATTCCTGAACCATTTTTCTAGAAGGGCAAAGAAAGGAGGGATTGTATGGTAATAGGTTAACTAACAAGATTCTTGTACATAAGTGTAAATATTTCCATTTATCTATATATACTTAAACATTGTGCAAATCTTCATACAGTGCAAACCTGTCAATTGCAAAACCAAATTGTCAACACTTTTGTTGCAATTAACCAGAAATTGCTATTAAAAGGAGCTATTTGTTTTTTATTAAATCTAATGTTTATGCATAAAGCCAGTTGTAATTAACCCATTCCCACATGCGGAAATTTTAGTCTGGTCCAAATTGAAAGAAGTTGCAGATGACTATATCAAGTTCGTGGAATTAAGAAAGTCTTTGCCTTTTAGGATAGGAAACATTGTGGACAATGAAGAAATTGCTTGTAACAAGCAATTTCTTCATTGTCCACAATGTTTATCAAAGCTGTTTACTTGAGGGGCGTCAAAAGGCGTGATTGTGTGGTAAGCAGTTAATTACTATCATCAGGGTTGCAATCAGAGGATTCAACTACAACATTGACAAGTGCACTGTATGTAGGTACAATCACTGTACTGATGGTGCCTGGATAAAAACACTCAAGTAAAACAAGAGGCATGATTCCTAGAAAAAAACACTTATAAGCCTATCTGCCTTGATAGTATGGATTGCAATTGTGAAACACACATTCCAAGTTTGAAGTAAATTTACAGCTTTGAGTATCATGAAATTGACAAAGTGAGTCATTTAGAATGGTTTTAAATGAAAATGAAATGAGCATAATTAGCAAGTTTAGAACATAATTTGCTCTTTAAAAGAAATATTTTATATGTGGGATATAAAACACTCTGCAATACAGCTGGATTATGCTGTAGTTATATTGTTTTGGGAACAATGAATAACCTTCAATAGAATACTATATAAACAACTTTGTTTGGTATAAAACAGACTGCATGTCAAGTGAAAACCAGAGTGAAGTGAAAAGGTAAGAAATAACATGCTCATGTTTCATTTAGGGTCATAAAAACACAATACATGACTTGACAAACAAAAATACACCCAAGGTATTGCACTTCCTTAATTCTCCCACAAACAAGCATAACTAGAATTGTTGCAAAGCAGACTTATAACCCCACCAAAACTTTGTCACTCAATTAGCACAGTTGACCTTTGACCTATTTTACCAAAAAACAATAGGGCACTTCCTTTGGTCATGGATGACATTTGCATCCAGTTCTAGGTCAAATGGCTTATGACTCACAGAAGCAATTTTCAATCAAAGTTCAATTGTCACCATGACATTTGACCTATGTGACCCCATAACAAAAAGGTACTTCCTTGGAAACAATTGTATGAAATTGCATAGTTGTAGGTCAAATGGTTTTAGACTTAGAGCATGGAAACAGTTTTCAATCAAAGTTCAATAGTCACCATGACCTTTGACCCCATGTGATCCTAAAACAATAGAGCACTTTCTTGAATCACTGGTAACATTAGCAAGAAGTCTCATGGTTGTAGTACAATTGGTTCTAGGAAACAAAAAGGTCCATGGATGGTCAGACAGACATGGTGAAACCAATATTTCCCTCTCTACTTCATGATGTTATCGATGTGTACAAAGGTAAAAATACCATGCCTATATGTTTCATATGGGATCATAAAATCACAAAACATGACATAACAATTATACACCCATGGTATTGCACTTCCTTAATTCTTCCAGAAATAAGCAAAATAATCTACATCCTTATTAAACTATCATACAAAATGTCTTCATTATATAACTGACCCATCAATAGATGCCAAATTTTGAGTAGTCAAAATGAGAGAAATTTCTAGAAGACAATTTCAACTTGATAAAATTTTTAAGTCTTTGTTTTTGTCTGTAGAAAATATTGTTGAAAATAAAGAGATATTGTTAGAGTTTTTCCATAGTTCACAATATTTTCCGATTCATTTATCTTATTATTATTAATTTTTTTTGGAGGGGGGTAAATCTGGATTGTGTGGGAATGGGGTAATTGATCCATCAGACAAAACAGGTCATTTGAAAATTCTAGGTATTCTTGCTCTTAAACTGTTTTTCCAAATTTCCTATGTTGAGGGTATTTATTTAAGTCATATCATAGAAAGGGTTCTAACTAAAACCAAAATGCAGACTTTTGTCCAAAAAAAAAATCACCCTTCTTACTTAAAGCTGCTGTCTACCAAGAATATTAACCAATTGCAATACACTCTGCATTTTGATCCACTTCAGAAAATAATATTAAAAAAAAATCTCCCCTTTCTTACAATGCTTTCTACCTTATTTGGCTCTTTTGTAAAATTCAAGCATATTTTGAATTGCCATCTGCAACCTTTTTACAATTTGGACCAGTCTTGTATTTAATGCAAGGATTTGAAGTTTATGGGTTTTCAAGGATATATTGTCAAGCTTCAAATATTTTACCTTCAGGTGTGATCTGGACCTTGGATCTCCATGTTTCAAATGGCGCATGATCACATGATGAGAGTAATTGTGCCAAAATAATTTAAAGTTCATCATCAATTATCCAATTACCAGACAGCAAAATTTAAGACTAGTCCATATTGAAAGGAGTTGCAGATGACAAGCTAAAGTTTATAAAATTTTCAACTTTCTGGGTAGAAAACATTATAGACAAGATGTGTTTGTGAAACACAATGCCCCCGCAACAGGACTTAACGTATGATCTTGGTATGTGACCTTGACCTTATCACATGACCTTGACATGAGGAGATGCGTATTATGGAGATGTATAATCATGCAAAATATGAGCATTTATCCTGAATAGGCTGGTAGTAATTGGCAATGTTAAGTTTTTTGTTTTAGTTTTGCAGGCAGACAGACCAACAGACAGAAAGACAGACAGACGGACAACGGTAAAACATCTTTCGAATGGGGGGGCATAAAAATTAGACTGCTTGTTACAGTCCGACTATGATAAAAGTAATTCTCTTTAACACACAAGGCAATTCATTTTAGAAAGAATTACTTGTTTTGCAAATTACTTTAAGCTAGGCAACTTTCTTTTATGCAATAAATATTTTCAATCAATATTTCTAGCATCAATCATTTCCCTTGCATCACTATTTGATTTCTACATAAAATGAACCCAATCCTCAAAAGCAATATTACAATTGAGGGTTTTTATTAATTTGTCATACTTTTTTTGATATTGGATCAACAAAAGATCACTCCTGTAAATTTTGGGGTGAAATCAGTACTCTGATGTCAAACATTTTGAAACTTTTCACTAATACTATACACGGAAATAGGACCCACAAATTAAAGCAATATTTTCAAAGTTCTTTGAAGGAATCTGTTTAAGTGTTGCCAAAGGTCATTCCATAAAAACTTATATGATATATCAACACAGGTATATGAGAAGGTTTTTTAAGTTTTTATTATATACCATATATGGAAATTAGCCCCACAAATAAAAGCTATGCTTTTTAATCAAATCAATTCTTTTGAGGAAGGATTTTTCCCATGAAATTTGGATGAAATCCATCATCTGGTTTCTTAGAAGAAAATTTTAAAAGTTTTCAATATTCGCCATATCTGGAATTTAGTCCCGCCCATTAAAGACATGTTCTTTATCCAATCAAATTTTTTTGAAGGGTCAGATAAAGGGTCACCCAAGGATCATTCCTGTGAAATTTGCTTGAAATCTGTGCAGTACAATCTAATAGGAAGAGTTTTAAAGTAAAAGTTTACAGATGGACAGATGAACACAGGACTGACACAATACCGTAACAATAGCCTTCTGGCCAGTGGAGCTGAACGCCAAGGTCACAAGTTAAAAGTACTTAAAGCCAAACACCTGATCAGTTCATATTTCAAATATGATAATCCTAGATATTGATTTTTGTCCTGTTCAAAAGTATATTTTTCATTGAATTTTCTTAAGACCACTTTTCCCGTGTTTCTTTATGGAAGAAACAAACTTAGGCAGGAACCATTTTTATGATGTTACAATCATCCTGTGCAAATTTGAAGATAATATAATGAAAACTCCAGACTTAATTGTGTTGACAAGAAAAAGTAGAGTAATATTAAAACCAGTATATTCTCATTTTACCACAATTTTTCTACCCTTTAATAAACAAATTCTTTGGATTAGATTTCTTGAGATTTTTGTTATGTGGCACTATATAATTCCTGCTAAGAAGGGTAGATATTGAGAATGAAAATCTTAAAAAATCAGCAAAGTTTTGATCTTAAGACGATCCAACCATATCACAGACTTGGTGCAACCCTGGTATAAGTGCTTATATTTATGACAGTGTTATGCTTACCCCTCAAAATGTGATAATCAGTTAACCAGGTTAACCCATTACCAAACAGCAAAATTTTAGACTGGTCAAAACTGAAAGGGTTGTAGACGATAAATTAAAGTTTGCGAAATTTTAGATTTTTTCAATTTTCTGGGTAGAAAACATAGTGGAAAAAGAAGAAATTGCTTGTCACAAGCAATTTCTTCATTTTGCACAATGTTTTCCCAATTGTTTTTCTTGATAGGTGTCAAAAAGGAATGGTTTAAACACTAATTAATGTCCCAAGAAAACAAATGATGAGTGATCAAAATATCCTTGACAGAATCGGATAAATTCTTGACTGGATGCACCTTTTTTCTATAAATTTCATAGTCTTTCTCAAGGTTGAAGGAGAACTGGGAGAGTAACCTGAAACAAGCAAACAAAACACAGCACAACATAAAACAGGAACACCCATGAGAATTCCAGCATATCTTATGAATTGAAAAAAAAGCTAAACTACGACACATGCTTTGACAATAGAAGAAACTATTCTAGATTTAAAGGTAAGGTAAAAAGAAAACAAGCAAATCCAGAGTGATACCCACCTATTCTTTAATTTTTTAATGTGATTCATTTACAATTTGCAGATAGCCAATTCCTACGCAATGACAATTTTTGATGATGCAGAAATTGCTTGAAACAAGCAACGTCTTCTTTTTCGACAATGTTTTCCACCACAAAAGTAGAAAAAAAGTTGAAAGTTAAAAAAAATCTAAAATTTCATAAGCTTTAAATAGTCGTCTCCAACTCCTGCCAATTTAGACCAGTCTAAATTTTTGTTGTTTGGTGATGGGTTAAAAAATATTTCTATATAATTTCTCATCAGATTGAGAAGTAAGTGTAATAAATTTCTAGTACAGACTTATCTTAAGGGTTCAAAAAACTATAAAATATTATTGAAAATAATTCATCATCAATAAACTATCGATAATATTTCATGATTTCTAACCATTAAGACAGATATTTGAAATTCCCTGAACTTGAAATTTCCGTCTGCAATTTCTATGAATTTGAACCAGTTTGATATTTTGCTGTGTGTTAATTGGCTAAAAGAAACTGCCTTCATACACAAGCACAACATTGAAATAAGACAAGCTAATAAAACAACACAATATTCAATGAAAAAACATTAAAAACGAATTTGAAATGAAATAAAAAATATCACATGCCATACATCACTGACCTGAGTTCACATTTGATTTGTACCCAGCCCGGGCTTCTCATGTAGGACCAAGGATGATACCATTTCTCCACAACATCAACACTTGAACACAATGTCTCCAGCCATAAATGTAATACTTGTTCACTGTAAAATAGTAACAAAGGTCAATATAAAACACGCTTGTTTATATTGGGTATAACACCATTTTCAAGGGTACAATTGATCTTGATCAAGCAACCACGTCTATTAAGGGACCACTATCAACAAGAGGACCATGATGGTCCTAAATCGCTCCCCTTAGGTTCATGGATTTATGATATATACAAAATAGCAAAGCGCCTTGTCTAATTTTTTTGGAGAAGATGTTTAAGGATTTTCTCTTTTAAACCTAGGTATATTGATGATCCCACCATATAACCCTAATTTCCTGATTAAGGCAATGCTTTGAAGTATAGACATCAATACATACCAAATATAAAGGCTCTAGGCCTAATGGTTTAGGAGAAGAAGGTTTTCAAAGATATCATTCTTTATACCTATCAAAAATTAGGGATCGCACAGACAAGGGCTAATTTTCAGAATACAGAATTTCTTTGAAGTATTTTGGTAGAGGGTCAATATCTATTGATACATGCCAAATATACAAGTTCTAGGCCTAATAGTTTGGGAGAAGAAGACTTTAAAAGATTTCCGTCTTTATTCCTTTGTAAAATCGGGAATTGCACTAAATAGGGCTAATTCTCAAAATACAGTTGGTTTTTTAAGTATTTTGGTAGAGGGTCAAAAGATGATGATACGTACTAAATATCAGAGCACTAGGCCTTATGGTTTGGGAGAAGAAGATTTTCAAAGATTTCTTTCTTTATTCCTTTGTAAAATCAGGGATCGCACAGAAAAGGGCTAATTTTCATAAACCGGTAATTCTTTGAAGTTTTATGGTAGAGGGTAAATAGGTGATGATACATACCAAATATCAAAGCTCTTGGCCTTATGATTTAGGAGGAGAAGATTTTTTAAGATTTCCTTTGTAAAATCTGGGATCGCACAGAAAAGGGTTAATTTTAAGAGTACAGTTATTCTTTGGAGTATTTTGGTAGAGGGTCAATGGATGATATGTACCAAATATCAAAGCTCTAGGCCTTATGGGCTAGGAGGAGAAGATTTTTGATAGTTGTTTACGGATGGACAGAGGGACGGACAGAGGGATGGACGGACAGATGGACAGACGGACAAATACCGATCAGAATAGCTCATCTTGAGCACATTGTGCTCAGATGAGCTAAAAAGTGACCATAATTCAAATCCCTTGTATAAAAGCAATTGAAGGTATTTCACCAAAAATTAAAACCATAACTAATACCTATGTTGTTGGAACTTGTTAGAATTGTCTCAGTGAGACAATTCTAATGAGTTCCAACAACATAGGATTAAGCGAGACTTCTTTAATATTCAAATCAAAGGGCTAAAAGCACTGGAAGGCCTGATTGTGATTCAATATTTCTATTTAAAAACAATCTTATCAATAACTCTGGTTTAAAAGGGTCAAACAGGAGGTTTATACCTACATCAGACTGCATATAAGTGCATGCTGATCTTTGTCTATGCCTCCTGCCATAATAGAAATATTCTGATTTCATTAAGAAAAGGGTCAATATCTATTTCAATAAATCTTTAATGCTTGGTTTGTAGATCATATTGCATATCAGGGCAAATCATTTCAAGTGCATACAAAACATATCGAAAGTAAATTGTGATACTGTTCTAAGTGTCTCTACAATGTATATATGTCGTGCCCATTCTTGAGAATGCCCATTCTTAAGAATGGGCAGATGGTAAAATCAAGGCTTTGCCCATTCTTAAGAATGGGCAAAACGTCGATTTTAATAGGAAAATAGGCCTATTCGTTGGTAATACTGTAAGAAATATTAATTTTAGAACATTTAAATTGTATGTGAACCGTAATATACCATAATAAAACGTTATTATAGAAAAACCCATTCCGATAAGGCTTCACTACAGTCGTTCAGTATAACTTCCGGTGAACCAATAATCTTTTTAAAAGGTCGTCCCATGGCAAAATAAAATATCATGGTCATATTGTTTTGGTAAGATCAATAACATCTAATATTTCGTAATCTTGTTCTGTTATCAATCTTCCATCTTAGAAAACACGAAGACGGAACGGAGTCAATCCTTAAGAAATGACGATGTCACTACGACTGTTTTACCGTATTCTGTCAGCGTGTAAACCCGTCTTTTGATTAAAAATAAGGCATATGTGACATTATTTAAGTGTGTGAAGTTATTCAACGAATTTTAACCGTGACAATTAGAGGTTTTACGCCTCTCAAAAAACGGTAGCACCTTGATACATTCGTGTCCGGTGATCTTGCGTGTCCGGTGATCTTGCGCATTATGGAAGATATCTTAGATGCGCAAGATCACCGGACAGCATCGTAAAGGAAAACAACTTTTAACCCAATCCCACACAATGGCGCTTTTTGACAACACTTAAAAAACAATTGGTAAACATTGTGTAAAATAAAGAAATTGCTTGTAACAAGCAATTTCTTCATTTTCCACAATGTTTTATAACCAGGAGTATGAAATATCTAAAGTTTCTTTTAGTTTAAATGATCATCTGCAACTTCTTTCAATTATTGGACCATTGTCAAATTTTCTTGTGTAGGAATGGATTAACCAATTAGAGGTTTTACGCCTCTCAAAAAACGGTAGCACCTTGATACATTCGTGTCCGGTGATCTTGCGTGTCCGGTGATCTTGCGCATTATGGAAGTTATCTTAGATGCGCGAGATCACTGGACAGCATCGTAAAGGAAAACAACTTTTAACCCAATCCCACACAATGGCGCTTTTTGACAACACTTAAAAAACAATTGGTAAACATTGTGTAAAATAAAGAAATTGCTTGTAACAAGCAATTTCTTCATTTTCCATAATGTTTTATAACCAGGAGTATGAAATATCTTTAGTTTCTTTTAGTTTAAATGATCATCTGCAATTTCTTACAATTATTGGACCATTGTCAAATTTTCTTGTGTAGGAATGGATTAACAAATTACCAGACAAATGTTAGATAATGCAAAAACCGATAGAATTAAACAGGAAATTTTGCAAAGTCTACTCAAATTGGAAATAACCACAAAATAAGGTAGAAAATATTTGGCAAAAAGGAGAAATTGCTTGTTACAAGCCATTTGCTCCTCTTGCTTCAAATTTTCCTTAATCATATTTCTTCAGGGCGGTAAGTGAAATTATGTGGTAATCGGTTACAAACAAGAGTAATAAATGGATGCTAAATCACTTACAATCTTGTGTCATCTATTCTACTAAAGTAACCATCCTTTATAAAGGTGTCATTTTGGTGACTACACAAACATTTAGATATGTTTCATAAGTATAATGGACAAAAAGGGTGATTAGATGAGTAGTTACAATTACATTGCCTCTAAGACAGCACAATACTTCATATATATCTAACCATGGATTCCTAGTATTTCTCACAAGTACACAATAACTTCCACCGAGCCTCCACAAATGTCGGAAAGCACATTTGCCGCAAACCCAGGACCAAACCTGGAACACCCTAGCTGATTATAAGTCTGACATGCTACGAAAGCAATATTGCCATGGCCACAGAATTCAATATAAACTGAATTATCTTTACCATATCTGGCAAATAAATCTGGGCAATAAATTCTTTGAAATACATGTAGTTCTACAGAAGAACTTAAAATTTTTCACTTTTTACAATAGTCAAGTGAAGGTATGTAGAATTCATTCAAATAAAAAGGTATTTACAAAATTTTTAAAATATCCATTCTATGCCATGGACATAAAAGCCATGTTTTTCAACTGACCAAGGTTATATGAAGGTATCTGACAAAGAGTCATTCTGAGGGTCATTCCTGTGAAATTTGGTTAAAAATCCCTATCCACAGGATTCGGTGAAGATTTTAAAGTTTTCATAATATATTTCATATTTGGAAATTAGCCCCCCACCAGGAAAAAGCCATGCTTTTAATATAATCAAATTCATTGAGGAAATCTGTTAAAGGGTCTCCAAAGGATAATTTTGTTGGAATAAGTCGACTTGTATCTGAGAAATAAAAGTGTTCACTGTCTACCATATATGGCAATAAGAAAGTCACCAAAGGCTCATCCCTGTGAAATAAGAATTAAATCAATCAACTGGTTTCTGAGAAAAAGTTTCTTCAAAGTTTTCACAATATTTGGAAATTAGCCCTGCCCATTAACCCTTAACCATATGACAAAGCTTTATACCAGTGCAAATTGAAAAGAGTTGCAGACAACAAATTGAATCGTGTGAATTTTCTAATTTTCCAATTTTTTTGAAAACATTATGGAAAATGAAGAAATAGCTTGGTTCAAGCAAATTGCTTCATTTTACACAATGTTTTCTCAATTGGTTTCTTGAGGGGTGACAGAGAGTGTCAATGTGTGGGAATGGGTTAAAGACACGATTTTCATCTGATCAAATTTGTTTGAAGGAATCTGATTCAGGGTCACACAAGGATCCCTCCTGCAAAATTTGGTTGAAATCTATCCACTGGTTCTGAGTGGCTTTTTAAAACTTTCAACATACAATGTTTCCACCCATTTAAGCCATGTTCTCAAACTGATCAAAATTCTTTGAAGGAATCTGATGAAATGTCACCCAAGGATCATTTCTGTGAATTTGGTTGAATTCAGTTCAGTACTCTGGTGAGAGGATTTTTACAGTAAAACTTACGGACAGAGAGACTACTGGACGCACAACAGATACCAAGCCATGTCAATAACCCTATGGCTTTTAGCCAGTTGAGCTGAAAATTATGATCTATAGTGCAGTATCAATGAATTAGTCACTAAAGCCCCTTTTCCAGTGACAATGGATGAAATGCTACCATGTTCCATAGGCATCAATCATACATTTTCAGCAGGCTTGAGCCATAAGAGTGATATGTTGAGTGGAACTAGGAAGTTGGCTTTACACCTGGTATAGACAGAATTGGAACCACCATTATTTAACCCATTACCACACAATGACACTTTTGGACATCCCTTAGGAAAAATAATGGGAAAAACATTGTGTAAAATGAAGAAATTGCTTGTTACAAGCAATTTCTTCATTTTTCACAATGTTTTCTGCCTAGAAAGTTAAAAAATCTAAAATTTCACAAACTTCAAATTGTCGTCTGCAACTCCTTTCAATTTTGACCAGTCTTAAGTTTTGTCATCTGCAAATGGGTGAATGCAGATCATCCCTATGACCATACAAACATTTTCAGCATATTATAGAAAGATTTACCCCAAACTGCAAGGTTAGAGCGGTAGCCTTGACATGGTCATTATTACAATCCCCCCCCCCCCCTTGATATTGGGTGGAATGTCAACATAAAAAATTGAAATCATCAACAGTTCAATAAAAACAAGATGTGTTTGTGAAACACTATGCCCCCTAAACAAGAATTCTGTAGAAACGAGCAAAGGGTTAAAATTTTGACCTTGACCTTGATGAAATGACCTTCCCCAGTTGCGCCTTGTTGAGACATATCTACATGTACATGCCAAGTATTAGCATTGCAACTTAATCAGGGTTGAAGTTATAGGAAAATGTTAAGTTTTACAGACAGATGGACAGATAGACAGACGGACACCGGTAAATCAATATGCCCCAGATCTTATCGATGCGGGGGCATAAAAATCCAGCATATTTGAGTAGGGTTGCACCAAAATTGTGACCCGTAGAGCGGTAACACTAAATTGACAATGGATGACAAACAACACACAACCAGCCAGAGGACACTCTGGACATTCAACAATAAAAAAGTCCACCATGAACACCTTGTTGTACGGTGAGCTAGAAAAAGCTGAACTCATTTAACTTAGTCAGTAACACACTTTGATCCTGAATCCAAAGGTCACGAGTTTGAACCACAGATCAGCTATATTCATTTTCAACATGTGTCATTGCATGTGTGATTAATTTGTCTCTCACCAATGGCCAACTGAAAGTACTTTTCATTGACATTATATGGTAGCTCATTGAATGTTCAAGTTCTGGTATGGAAAACAACAGGAAGCCATGGTTAGGTGCATCAGTTGCCCTGATATAACTGAGTTACAGTTGAAAATAGCATTGAACTACAAACAAATAAAACAGAAAGGTAGTAATTAAATATTTGGCAAGTGAATATAAAATAAGCTATTTTTACAGGCCAAATGCAAATGTATCAAATCCATGAGGAATAAAAATTCATATTTAACCCATTACCAGATGCCAAGATTTAAGACTGGTCCAAATTGAAATTAGTTGCAGACAAAAATTTAAAATCTGAGAAATTTTAAATTTCTTTTAAAATTTTTGAGTAGAAAACATAATGTAAAATGAAGAAATTGCTTGCAACAAGCAAGTTCTTCATTTTTTACAATGTTTTCCCAATTGTTTTTCTTGAGGGGCATCCAAGAGTGTTATTGTGTAGGAATAGGTTAAATGGGAAAAAAAGCAGAAATAAGCCAAGAAGTTTCCCTCATAGCTAGCCTGTTTAGTTGGACAATCAACCAAGGGTTTTGCATGTCTCATTAGTGGCAGGCTAGAAATTGAGGGTTGCAGGTTCAAATCTCTATGACTGCACTGCTTGTCACATAGGTATCTATGTTTTTGATATTCAAAGCCCAGGCTTACATTTACTGATATGGAGGAAGCCCGTGAATACTCTTATAATTCTTTCCTGTTTTCCTGTTTTTTTCAAAAGTTAAGGCTTGTCAAAATTCAAAGAAGTTGCAGAAGACAATATAAAAAGGGTTCAATTTTAAAGTAACACATCTTCTTAGTAGAAAATATTGCGGGAAAAGAGGAAATTGCTTGTAACAAAGAATTTATTCTTTTCCCACAATGTTCTCTAAGTTTTAGATTATAATGCCTTAAAACCAGAATTTGTTCAGGAAAGGGATAGGTGGACTAAGTGATGATATAGCTGGAGATCTTTAATGTGTGGCATCAATTACCATACAAACAAACAAACAACTGACTTCAATAGAGCTGTTCTCTTCAAAGTAGTTAAATGAGTTAACTTCTAATTTGACATACAAGTGAAAATAAAGGTACATGTAATCTTAACATTGAAATGGCAAAAATCACTATTACAACAAGATGCTTTCAATGATATACTAAATCAATTGGTATGTTGTTGCTATCTCACCCCTTCCTGTCCCAACTCGGGATTTTACCTTGCTGTGATTTTATACTTGAGGAAAGATTGTGGAAAGAGAAGAAATTGATTGTAACAAGCAATTACTTCTTTTTCCACAATATTTTCTACTACATACCATGATTTCATTTCAAACTGCATCCAACCACATTGTTGTCTGCATCATGTAGATGCATAATACACCGATTATAAGACGACAAAATTTTAGACTGGCCCAAGGTGAAAGGGGTTGCAGACAACATTTTAAGTTCACAAAATTTTAGATTTTTTCAACTAACTGGGTAACATGGTGCAACATAAGAAATTTTCATTTCATACCATGTTTTCCCAACTGCCTCTCTTGAGCGTTAGAAGGCGTCATTGTGTGGTAATGGGTTAAGCCCATTGAAAGTTACTGATATACTGTTCTAACCAGCATATATCCCAATACAACTCATAGGCAAAGTTTCTGATAATAAAAGTCTTTCCACTAATGTTTCTATAGTTATTCAAGTAAAAAAATTGCTAGTCCACATATCTAGGCTAACTTCTACAGGTTTCAGTCTTTACCAAAGATCTGCTTTTAGCTAAATGCAGAGGCATTCAAAATGCCTGTATGTGTTTACTACCATTACTTAAATAGACAAATAGACTCTAGCAGAACACTTGCTGTAGTATAATATATTAAGTGATGGATAAGAAAAACACATGTATTCATATTTCAAGAAAAGTCCAAATATGTGTTTGGCTTGTAAAAATAAGGATCAAAAGGTTATTATTTCAGATATTTTCATCACATTTATCAAAAACAGCTTCAAAGAAGACTTTTTAGTATCAAATTTCAAAGTCTTTTCTTTTATAGGTCAAGAAAAGATTCCTAATTATACTTTTGCTTATGAAGCCCTGATTTTAAACCAGTTAAATATATCATTTCTTTGCAGATGATTTATGGAGATGTACAACCTACATAATATAGCTACTAAATTATTTTAAAATAAACTATAGATGTACATGTTAAGTGAGTGATCAAAGGTCAATTTTGTCTATAACCTGTAAAGACAAAATTGACCTTTGATCATTCACTATAACTTATACATCTATAAAATGTATTGGTGAGTGCTCAGTAAAATAAAACAATCTTAATTTCTTCATTCTTCATTGCCCAAAGGAGATCCTGGGAACTTTGGAGAACCATGTGACAAATATTGATATCAAGTTTATTGATAAACTGTTTAGAAAATTTTTTGAGTAATATTGTTGTTTAAGAAAATATTCTCTGTATCTCTAAAGGCCTATTGTTTCTCTTCTCTTTTGCTAAGCCATCTCACAATCCATAAAAGTAATGTTCATAGCAGTTCTCATAGAGGACCATGATCTTATGCATAATGCCAAATAACAGAGCTATAAGCTATCCTTGTCATGGGGAGAGCATTTCCAATCTTACCTGTCTAAATTTCCATTTGTCAGTTGCCAAAGAAACTATTTTTTAAGAATGTAAAAGAAAATCCAGTGATAATTCCTACAGCATTAGGGGTTTGTGAAATGCTTTTTTTAATCGCACCCCACCCCAAATCCACTAATTCTATATAGGGTGACCCTTTGAGACTCTGCCACTTCATACATGGTCGGAAACTTTTTTATTCCAGGAAATAGAATTATTTCCATGGGTCTCTGCAACTTGAGACATGACTCTCTATGGTCATAATTGGTATCAGAATCATAGAATTAAGCCTGGCCTATAAAAGCCCCTGTTGTTTTTTATTGGTTATAATAAGGGATCTGCATTATAAGGGATCACCCAAGAATCTTTCTTGTATATAAAAGCCATGTTTTCAGAAATATGAGAAAGCTTTTCCAAGACCTATTGATGCGGAATTGGGTTGAAACCTGACCAAAGGTTCTGATAAAAGGATTTTTCACTATACATAATTATTTTATGCCAATAAAAAAAATCATTTCAGATTAACATAAGGAATCAGAAAAAAGGGTAACCCAAGGATAATCCCTGTGAAATTTGTTTTAAATCCATCAAATATTTTCTGTGTAAAATTTATAAGAAACTATTTAATTGGGTCATGACAGAGTCAACGCAATGACAAATCCCCTTCAGCCAGAGTTAGAATTGGCCCAAAAGCAAACTAATAAAATATTTTTTTGTATTGAAATACTTATTTTGGATTTTGTTATTGCAAGAATTAGTAGGCAAGGTTGATGTTAGGCTGATATAAGTTAGATCATATATTGCCTGAGGGAATGGATATCAAAACTATGTAACTACAGCAGGATATTCAAGCTGCAGTAACAATCTTCAAGTAACCTATCAACAATGCATATAATTTTGATCCAGGCATCTCAATTCAAAAAGCTTTTTTAATCTTTTACTTCATTATTGAACAGATTTTTTTTCATAAAATTTATCAGAATTAGTATGCAATACAGTAGTACCTGTAGTTACTACAGTAATGCAATGAATCTTTTAGAGCTGTTTCAGTGCAATACTGTAGTAACTCACACATATACATATAACTCATTAAATACAACTTTTTTTCCAATTTCTTTTCCTTATTATTTTCTTTTAATGAAAAAAAGGAAAATATGTTCAGAATTTTTCCTTTAGTAAATTAGAAATGAAAAAATGAGAATGTTTTTTCCTCTCTCCTGTAAAATTTGCCAAAAACAGAGTTACTACAGTTTTGCGATGAACCCTTGATATTCAATTACAATATTAAGAGTAAAGGGTCATTAAGATGACCATACAAATATCTTAAAGGTGGAAAAATGTACAGGCAAACAAGATGTGTTTGTGAAACACAGTGCCCCCGCCGTACATGAGTGTTTTTTGTGTTTGATCTTGGTGTGTGACCTTGACCTTATTACATGACCTTGACTTTGAAATGAGGAGATGCGTATTATGGAGATGTATTTTGAATATGCTGGTAGTAATTGGCAATGTTAAGTTTTTTGGTTAAGATTTGCAGACAGACAGACTCAATGACAGACAGACGGACAAGGGTAAAACAATATGCCCCCTATCTTTCGATGCAGGGGCATAAAAGTATAAAAATGAGCTTCAAAGCTGTTATAGATACTAAGTCCCCTTTTTACTTGATATTTGATGGAAAAAACTATTTGGTTAGCATTATGATTCTTTCTACAAATTTGACTAATTAACCCATGACCAGACAATTTTGCTTTTTGGCAACCTGAGGAAATATGATCACAGAAAACTTTGAGGGGAAAGGAGACATTGCTTGTAACATGTAATGTCTCCTTTTCCCCAGATGTTTACTACTTTATTTGGCAGTTACTTTCCAATCTTAGTCCGATTTGAAATGTCAACTGTAAGTTTTTTCATTTAGAACCAGTCTAAAATTTGTTGTGTGATAATGGGTTTGAGTTGCTAGGATATTTTCACCTAGCCCATTCCCACACCATTCCACTTTTTGATGCCTGTCATTTAAAAAGCTTTGATAAACATTGTGGACAACAAAGAAATTGCATGTTGTAAGCCATTTTCTTCATTATCTACAAAGTTTTTACCCAAAAGACAAAGATTATCATAATTTAAGTCTTGATGAAAGTGTTGTCTGTAACTTCTTTTAACTTGGATCAGTCTTACATTTTGTTAGCCTGTATGAATGGCAGAGTTTCTCATGATATTTGGTGAAATATGCTATTTTATTTGATATTGGGACTTCCACATAGCTTGAAATTTTTTTTGGAATTCCCTTGCAGCATAAAACACAGAGACTAAGCCAAGATTTTTGACTTGTAAGCCATGACAAGGCAATTGTCATTAACACTTTCCTGTTCAATCCCTGGTTTATAGGTCCCCATGGTTTCATGCTAGCAAAAACATTGTGGGAAAAGAAGAAATTGCTTGTAACGAGCAACTTCTACTTTCCCACAATAATTTCTACCCTGTACATTGGTTACTTTTCAAATTGCGCTGTCTTTTAATCGTTGTCTGCAGCTTCTTTCAAATTGAACAATTTTAAATTTTGACAAACAGGAAAGGGTAAAGGCCCCTTTTTATGATATTCTATACAAGGATCTTCCTTGCATGTAAGAAAATGTGCAAAACTTGTATAGCTGTAATTATAGGAAATTGTCATCAAGGTTTATTTGTTGAATGGTGTTTAAGGCCACTTTCAACAGTATTTCTGATACATGGATATCATATGACTGGTGCACCTAAACATGGCTCCTGTCATTTCTCACACAAGTAAAACCACAAGCTACATCTATTACAACGTTCCACTTTTAATACAACATAGGCACATAACAGATCCTATGACCATACATGAGAGCCATATGATGCATATTGTGATGAGCTGTCATATTCCTCATTACTATATAACCACTTCCAGCAAGTTTGAGAAAGATCGAGCCAAAATTAAGCACCTGTTGCATTGTAAAGAGGAAACTGGCATTAAGAACACTTTTCCTGTGAAATAGGATGGAATGTCATCAAAGTCCAATGGGATCTTCCTAGTGACCATTCAATAATTTCTGTAAGTTTGGGAAAACCCACCAAAATTGTGAAATCTAAAGTGTTATTGCTGAATTTATGCCCGACATTAAAGGATAACAAAAACCCACCATGTGCATATTGTGACCAGGTGAGCTAAATGACTGATTGCTTTTGATCACCTCTTTAATGGATACAAGATATTGATTGTTTGCATGAACAGTGATGTCAATGACATTGCATTTCATTGGGTGATATGAACTTGAAATTAAAATCTGAAAAACAATAGACTTTGTGTTGACAAGATTGATAAATGAGTGATCAAGTCAACACAGCAGATGTTAGCTTGTAGCAATTAACTCCATGTGGAGAGCATATTTACTGACCATCTTTGTTGAGTCTGAAAGTATTAATTCTTATTAGACTGCAAAGAATTTGTATGTACTTAATAGGCATATTCTTTTATTTCACACTTTCCTGTGCAATCCCTGCTTTATAAGTCCTTAAGATTTTATACTTGAGAAAACATTTTAGAAAAAGAAGAAATTGCTTGTTACAAGTGATTTCTTCTTTTCAAACTATAGTTTCTATTCTGTGGGTTAGTTACTTTTCAAATTGCACTCTAATTTCATTGTTGTCTACAACTTCTTTGAATTTTGACAAAGTGAACTTGTGAATTTAGCAAAAAGTGTGTTACAAACTGAGCTACCTGGATTGTACAATGCATTTCAATTGGCATGTGCTCTTGAACCTATTCCCACTCATCTTCACATTTTGATGTGTTGAATAAAGACTATTGAAAACACTGTAACACATTGCCAAGTATATTGCCTATGACAATATAACTTTTGGGGACTAATGAGCAGCTGGGGGCACAGAAAGGATGTTGTTGTTGCATTATGAGAGAATCTAGGGGTAGGTGCTCAAGCCTTCATGATATGACTGAAATACTTTTAAAAGTGGCTTAAAATAAAATGTAAGGGAAGTCAGTTCAATAAATATGTGTTCCTATTGTTTATCTTCGGTCAAACTTCAAAATAGGATGTCATGGGTTCGATCCCCGGCGGCGGCACATATTCTTTCCGACATTTGTCTCTCACTTATGGGTGGATAATTGTAAACCTAAGTGGAATAGCAGTTGGAAGCCAGGTAAGGATGTAGTGCTAGTACTGGTGTGAGAAATAACAGAAATCCATTGTTAGGTGCTCTGAGCGGCTGCGATATGACTGAAATACTGTTACAAGTGGCGTTAAACCCCATGCAATCAATCAATCAATCAAGACAAAACTTAAGTGACAGTGTGACTTATTGAAATGCAGTTTTAATGGGTCTTATTTTTTCATGTTTTTAACATCTGAAAGTGTTTTTTTTTACATGTCAACCTTTTGGTGGAAGCGATTACCTCAGTCAGGTCCTAAAGGAGGCTGTGATACCTGATATTGAAATAAAACAACTGATTTTAATTGATTTGGTGAATGAAACATGATGTTTTATGGTTTATATCATTTTTTTAATCATTTTTTTTTTCAAAGCAATTTGATTAAAACATTAGCTCAGGCATTTTGAATTTAATACAACCTGCTCAAAACTTTCAAAGCACAAAATCAAACCATTTCCGTTCTGATCTATACCATTCAAAAGACTATTCAAATTCATTCATTTTGTTAATATCATAATTTGCCTTAACTGCAAAACCAGGGTCCATAATTTGACTCGGGTGGACCTACACACATATTATACACTACCTCCCAGGCATTAGTTGACAATTCCATAATTTCCTTAACTGCAGAACCCGGGTCTTTATTTGGACCAGGGTGGACCCACATAGACATTATACCCTACCACCCGGGCTATGGCTTAATCAAATGCTATTTCAAATCCCTATATGGTGCAATAGGACAATGTCACTACATTAAAAAGTAAAAGGCAACAGTTCTAGAATTAGGCCTATAACCATTCCTTGCATAAAAGCACTCAACACTTTCCTGGGGTTTTTTTGTGTGTGTTTTTTTTTAAAAATTCTACATTTGTACAAATCCTAAGAAGTTGCAGATGACAATTTAACGAGAGTGCACTTTAAAAACCAACCATCCTACAAGGTAAAAATTATTGTAGAAAAAGGAGAATTGGCTTGGTACAATTTCTTCTTTTCCCCCAATGTTTTGTCAGGTATAAAATCGCAGGAACGTAAAAACCTGGAATTGTACACTTAAGGAAAGGGTTAGAGTATAAAACAACGAGTACAAATCTAGCGATGGATACAATACGTCCACCCAACATAAACGGTACGAAATAGTTCAGGTACGACCTGACGGATCATGAGTACATTGCGTTATCTATCGCAAAGTGATAAATATTTTACTATTTAAGGTATTTAGAGTCCAGTTTGGAACAGGGACTTGTAAAAGTTAAAAAAATAAACCTGTTTATTTATCTCGGGGTGCGAGCTGCTCCGAATGTGGTAGAGAAGTGCGACAAAATTGTGTTCTGGAGAAGTGAAAGCTCTCCACTTTGTGTTTGTCAACCCGCACGGTTAAATATACCATTTATTTATTGATTGGTTAATCTAGCAATTGATTGACGACTGGTTGGTCGATTCATAATATATTGGTCGATATTGATCGAAAAAAACGCGTTCGGTAACAGATACAAACTGTATTGACCATTCTTAAGAATGGACGCCCATTCTTAAGAATGGGCAAAATGTGTCTGCCCGTTCTTAAGAATGGGCATATTCTCAAGATTGGGCACAACATATACACTTAGAACAGATTTGCAATTAACCCTGGTTACATTCTCTTACAAGAGTTTTGCACTGATCCATAAACCATAGGTTAAGAGAAAGACAACAAGAACAATGCATTCAAACGCCAATGCTCGCTTGATCAAGCTTGATAATGGTTAAAATTTCGGAGTCAAAAAGGGGTAATAATTTGTTCATAAATGCATTTATAGTTATCCCCTCTGTTTGTACAGATTGCGCTTTTGATAGTGAACATAAATTCCGAGTTTCAGGTGAATGTAATCAGTAATACCAGAGGTATTACAAAGTGTCAAAGTTTTTCAATGACAAGGACCTGACCATAGCAATACCTTGGGTTTTCTCTGAAAATAGCCGATGATTCAGACTTACTTGAGACCACAGCATATCAAAGATCTCAATTTAACATCCATCTGTGCATGTACAGCATCATGAGATACATTTACAGCCTGAACTGCCTGGAATGATAGATGTAATCCAAAGTTACATGTGACTAATCTAATTTTCAGCTTTGTCTATCAAAAACGAGCGTTCTGATTGGCTGAATATATTATTCATACCTCCATGAACATAATTTTGAGTATTCTGCACGAAATAGTTCTGTAAAAAATGTATCAAAATTTGTAAAAAAATTACTTTTTTTGCTCCATGTTACCAAATTACAAGAAATAAAGAGAATGTTTTTGTTTTCATGGAGGTATGAAACAAGAAACCTAAAAACACTTATGCATGAATCCACTTCGAAATGATCTTATCAAATCCTAGAATTAATCACAGAATTTTCCAAGTACTACAGTTTATTCCAATACAAACATTTAAAATATCTTAATGTAATTTGCTTTTCTATTGATGGATCATGTTTCAAACTCAAAATGTGAGGTATTGAGGATTGTCAGATTAATGTCATAAAAGCAGCAAAGGTCTAGAGAATGTGATTCAAGTCTTCCTCAGTGAGATGTTTTTGCGTTTTTGGTCAGATAATTTCACTAGTAATGAATACCGTTTAAGTTTATCTTATTATGTCAAAATTCTGAGCCAAAAAGAAGCATCCTTTTACACAAAGTGGAAAAATGAAAAAATTATTTTTACCCTTGTCACGCTGAATTTTAAATCTAAAACATAATTACATTAAAATCAAAGAGCTGAAAGCACTGGAAGTACCAAATTATAGGTCAATATGTATATTCAAAAATTATCTTGTAACAGATTCTGGGGTAAACTGATTAGCACCTGGCATAGACTTAGATCAGACTGCACATATGTGCAGGCTGATCTTAGTCTATACCTCCTGCCAAAGCAGAAATATTCCGGTTCAGCATGACAAGGGTTAAACAGTTTGTCAACAATTGTCAATGTTATGAAAATATAAGATTTGATAAAATTCAAATAGGCAAAAAAAATCCTTATTTGTACCTAACATTTTCCATATACAAGTTTTGTTTCATCTTAATTTACGCATTCTTGATTCACTTTGGATCATGTCATGTATATATGACCCAATAGTGCCATAAGATTTCTAATAATTATGTTCGACATTTATTATTCCTTAATCAATCATCTCCAATTATTGCAAAAACTGACTTCAAATTCTGTACTTACTAAATTTGGTGGTAAATGTACACAATTTTCATGATAATGCATACTTTCCTATAAGATAACCTAATAGGAAACCATCAGACCCTTAACAAATTCTATATTGTTTTGATAAATAATTCAATTATTAATACCCACCCTGTACATGATTTCTTCAGGAGTCAATACTTTACCATCTTCATCTAACCTGGAATCAAACAAAAAGTACAATAAAATCCTCTTAATTACAACCCTGACAATAGCAATTCACTGCTAAATTGAAACTTATATGCACATACATAACAAGTCAAACAACCACTTCTTTTTAACAACAACTTCTGTTTATTTACAACAAAAAGTTTATAAATTGGTGTTACTATAAACAAAATTACTCATTTCTTTTACATATCTAACATTCAGATAAACTATCATGGAACCTACTACTTGAACTGATGTTTTTCCCAAGCGTTTTTCTTGAAGGGATAAAAAGGAGGGATTGATTGGGAATCAAGACTGAAAATTTGTCACAGGCATGGATGCCCCCACTTAACCCTTTCCTGGATAAACACGGGATTTTACGTCCCTGTGATTTTATACTTCAGAAAACATGGTGGAAAAAGGAGAAATTGCTTATAATAAGCAATTTCTCCTTTTCCCACAATGTTTTCTACCACATAGGGTGGTTTTATTTGGAATTGCATCCAATTTTAATTGTCGTCTGCATCCTCTTTCAATTTGGACCAGTCTAAAATTTCAAAAACCAGGAAAGGGTTAAATGCCTACCACATGTCCTTATGTAGTGAAATTTTAACTTGGGTTATCCAACAGAACTTTACACATGACACTAGTACTCCTCTTCAATGGGAAAAACTGTACCATGTTGTTTTTAAAATCCATTCATAGATATGAGAATTAGACACACACATGCATCCACTCACTTACCGACAGAAATAACCCTAAATGGCCATCACCATAACATGGCAGGGGCATAAAAAAGAGAAATGTCTTGATATGAATAGTTTCTCCTTCTCTCTCAATTTTTCCTGAATTATATTTCATCCGTATGTCATATTGGGGGAAAGTTGTGTGAGTTGGGTAACTAAGCTGCTACCCTTCCAGAGCTGCTTCTCAGTAGAATTTGTCTTTTCCATTATGTGCTAGATCTTTTTGTATAACTCAATATTCAGGTTTTTTTGTTTATATCGAAAGCAGCATGTTCATTTGTTGAAGGCATTCTAACAGACTAAGAATTGATTTACTATTCATTTCATGATATACAAAATTTGTTATGGGAACAAAGGTTTTTATCTTTTTTTAATGAACATTTCTATTTTCATTGAACACAATATCATAGATTTCATTTCATACACAATTTTACAACACTAGTTAATCTTTAGCCTATGGTGACTGTCATTCCAGTATCACGAGACAGTAGAACATATCTTACCTGAATGTTTTACACAACACCAATCTTGAATATACTGATTGAAAATCCTTCTCCACTTCTCTATTTGCTGCCTGAAAAATCACACAGTATTACGTCATATATATCATTATATCTAAAATATGAGAATAATGGCAAAATGTTTAAGTTTTTGCATTAAGTTGACCTTGATGAGTGACCTTTACCTTGATGGATTACCTGACACCCAACAATGCAAAGAATTTATGTCCTAATTATGGGCCATATATCTTGAATGGTGTTTGAATAAAAGCAAAAGGTTAAGCTTTTGCACTAAGTTTACAGCTTGCAGACAGACAGATAAACAGGCTGAAAACAGACAGTCTTAAAAGATATGCCCAGATTTTTTCGATGCAGGGTAATAAAAATATTTATTTCCAATAAAAAGGATAGAATTACACAACATGGTTCAGCAGGTACATCTGACAAATGTAGAAAAATAAGTTATTTGTTGAAATGAGATCACCAACTTAAATGGGCATTCTCCATGAAATGAACCCTTCAATCTTTCCCCAAATTCGCTTAACCCATTCCCACTTGACAAAATTTTAGACTGGTCCAAATTGAAAGAAGATGGAGACGACAATTTCAAGTTGATGGAATTTTAAATTTTTTCACCTTTTTTGATAGAAAACATTGTGGATAATGAAGAAATTGCTTGATACAAGCAATTTCTTCATTTTCCACAATGTTTTCCAAAGCTTTGTTTTTGAAGGGCGTAAAAAGGAGGGATTGAGTTGGAATGGGTTAAAATAGCACATGTACTTATGCAAAATAATTTTGAAGTCCTACATGAATAAAGACATTATGATATTGACCAACTCAATTTATACAATCTTTAAAATTTTAACTTCATTTACGGTCTTGAAATTGAGAAGGAATCTAAAGATTTCTTTCAAATGGTAAACCTACTTACAAAGAAGACCAAAGGTACCATATCATTTTAAAATCAAATCATAAATGTAGGAGTTGTGTTGTTATCAAGCTTCATTTTTTTTTACCTTGACCTGTGACTTTGAAACAATCCAAAAATACGTATCACTCGGCACCTCTATTCCAAATGACAAACAAGTATCCTAAATCATTTTCAAATCTACCATTAAGGCTGTAATTACTATGTTTAGGTTGCAAACCAATTATTCAACCCTTTCCCGTTCAAATACGGGATTTTACGTTCCTGTGATTTAAAACTCCGGAAAACATTGTGGAAAAAGAAGAAATTGCTTGTAATAAGCAATTTCTCCTTTTTCCACAATATTTTCTTCCACATAGGATGGTTTAAATTCAAATAGCATCCAGTTTTCATTGTCGTCTGCAACCTCTTTCAATTTGGACTAGTCTAAAATTTCCAAAAATGGGAAAGGGTTAACTCTTTTGTTACATGCTACTGGACATAAATGTTGCATAATGACGCTGTTCATCATCTAAGTGGAACTTCATGTCAGAGTCAGCGGGTGTGGCCAGCATGGCCAGCAAAGTCAGTGAGCAGGGCCAGCTAACTGTCAATTCCTCCCTAAAAGCTTTTCTGGGTGTCAAGAACATCAATACAAGTGTTATAAACACAACATCAATGTTCTACTCATGGCAGACATAATCAGGTGCATGTTTTATATTTACCTCTTCTATAAATAACCAGGGATGACATATACTGCCTAGTAAGGAATGTCTTTTTAATCCATGTTCTAATATTGCCTTCAGGGCTGGACATAAGCTACAAATAGAAGGACATACAGTTAGGCTTACTATTCTATACCTAGGGAAATTCACTATATATAATATATAGAGAGGTGTGATCTTAACACATTACCTCACAACCCAATATTTGACATGCTGAATGGAAACTTGGGAAAAACTTTTTGAGGAAAGGAGAAATTGCTTGGAAAAGCAATTTTTCCTTTTCTGAAAAATTTTTGTCAACATTTGGCACTTATTGTTCAATTTTAGTGCACATAGTGTTTGCAAATTCTTTGAATTTGGACCATTCTAAAATATCGTTGTTTATAAATGTTTTGATGTTTTTTTTAAAGTAAATCCAAACTCATTTCTGAATAGGATATATAGGCATGGTAAAGAAAGCCTCTTGTTTAACTGGTTCCTAAACTCTATTACATTGGAGCAAACTACCTGTTAATATAGAAACTTTTGTAAGCTTCAACTCTCTGCATATGGACTTAGCCACAGCTTTGCTTTCTGCCCGCAGCATGAAAGAACGTTCCTTTCTGTTATACTTTGTTTTGAGTTAATTTTACTGTTTTTTTTTTGTTTTGAGTTAATTTTTGACTGTTTCCCAGACTCCAAAATTATTCCCTTGTTCAGAGAGATTGATTGACTGGGGTTTAACCCTTTCCTGCACAATCACTGGTTTTTACGTCCTTGTGATTTTATACTTGAGAAAACATTGTGGGAAAAGAAGAAATTGCTTGTGACAAGCAATTTCTTCTTTTTCCACAATATTTTCTACCCTACTGAATGGTTATATTTCGAATTAAATCCACTACAAATTTTGGTCTGCAATACCTTTGAATTCGGTACAGGTCTAAAATTAATTAAACAGGAAAGGGTTAATACCACTTTTAACAGTATTTCAAACCCATTACATCTCATGATTAGAGATTGGGAGTCAGATGTGCTACCCCCTGTGCTATGATGGCAGCTTGTTCAGATATAGGCTTAAAACATGTCTGCAAAGTAATAGTGAGATGGAAATTAAAACAATATTTGGAATGAAAGAATAAATTTTGTGGAAAAGAAAATTGGTTAAAAAGGAATTCCATCATTTTCCATAAGTATTTTCTATGATTATTGAACTCATGGTTGAGAAGGAAACTGTGATTGTACATTCAAGGGTTAGCCAATACTATACATGCACACTTTTTAACACTTTAAAGAAAAACAAGAAGCCCATAAATAGAGGTCCACAAAATGATCAAATATCAAAGCTCTAGGCCCTCTCGTTTGGGAAAAGTTCTTAAAATTTTCACAAAATTTTTAACTTGTGATGTCTGGGAACTGGCTAATTTTGACCCTGGGGCCACAATTTAAACAATCTTGATAGGGGTCCATAAGATGATGCCAAATACAAAATATCTGAGCTATAAGCCTTTTGGTTTGGTAGAAAAGGATTTTCGAAGTTGTCCCTATACAAGCTTATGCCAACCACTTTCCCCCCCCCCAGCACGGCCATTTTTTGTTGTACAAATTTTATAGTCCTTGCCCTAAAAACTTTAAATGCCAAATGTGAATCCAACCCAACAGCCTATTTACGACAAGAAGATTTTTAAAGATGTACACTTTTTTGCCCCTTATGGGGCCCAAGGGGAGATAACTCATGCACAAATCTGGAGCACCTTCCCATGGAGATGCTTTCTGTTAAAATCCATCAAAAGGATCTTAAGAAGTTGAAAATGTCAAAAGTTAAGGCATGGCGCACAACGACTGACTAAACATGATTGGGATAGGTCACTATGACCTTCTGTCAGGTGACCTAAAAAGGCAAGAAAATATTGAGGAAAATGAATAAATTGTTTTTCAACATGTTTTTCTACATTTCCATTAAAAGAATTCACCCTAAAAGATAAGGATTTAATGAAGTCCATCAACTTAAAAATGCCATCTGCATTCTCCTTCAATTTGAACCTGTATGAAATTTTGTTATCTGGTTGTGGGTAAATAATACTGTGAAACCACTCACGTCCCCCTGACTAGATCTGTTATAGCTTCAGATACACCGTCATCTCCAGCTAAGGAATAGCTTTTACTTCGTTCATCAAGCAGTTCTACAAACTTGGCAGGAAACCATCCTCGTAATCCATTTAGCTCCCCGACCCAGCAATGTTCATCTTTCATGGATATTATCTGCAAAACATGTACTAGTGCTATTTTACAAATTGACAATGGTCCATTGTAATTAATAGATTACTGGCCAGGTCTATTAACTTATAACAAGCCAGTTGGAATTAGAAAAAGACAAAAATATGGTGAGGAAAATAAAATAAACATAATTCTCGTGGACAATCTAACCATTGAAAGTTGTCTATCAACAAAAATGTGTTAGATAAACGTCAGAGGTCAAAATTTCACTTCATATCTAAGTGAATGATGTGATTGGTGTATCAGATTATGATTGAAAGCCCTAATCTGTAATTCAGGTAAGAGCATACTTTGATAGTGTTCATCTGATAACCCATTTCCACATTATCATACATATTCACAGGCTCAAGAAATCTAAATATAGAAAACATTGTAGAAAAGTAAAATTTGCTAATAGAAAGCAGTTTCTTGTTTTTTCAAGTGTTCTAACCTATATGACACTTATTTTTCAATAATACCTACTTTGAGGGTTTATCTACTTTGAGATGGAGAAACTTTTAGCCCATTTCCACACAATCCCACTTTTTATACCCCTTGCTTATAATATACAATTTCTTCATTTCCAAATATCTTTTCTAACCCGCAAGACATAGATTTTTAAGGTTTCATTAACTTAAAATTTGTCACCTGCATTTTCTTCTGATTTTGACCAGGCTAAGTGGTTCACAGATCTCTTTTCTTTACACCATCATATTTTCTAAATAAATCATACAGCTTATCACAGTAACGTTTTTTTAACCTATTCCCACACCTCTAAAAAACTTAGGACAAGGGAATGTTAAAGCTGCCAGCCACTGACATTCACCAATCTATTAAAGAGTATTTATATTTGACAAATCTGGTTAAAACATTGTGGGAAATGAAGAAATTGCTAGTTATCGTCAATTTCTTCATTATCTACAATGTTTTCTACCCCTCAAAACAACAAATATTTTTAGAATTTCAATTTTGAAATTGTCATCGGCAACATCTTTGAATTCAGACAAGTCTAAAATTCTGTCGTCTGATAATGAGTTTACCCATTATCAGTCAATTGCTCTATAAGGTAATGGTTTAAACAGAATGCTTATTTTAATGACCCTAACTCAACATCAAATTATTATTCAAAGTCTAACTGAGCTTGGCTTGCCTATGTCTATTCCTTGCAACATCTGTTCCATATTAACCCATACCAACTCAAGCCCCACAAGAAAAAAGCTTTGGAAAACATTGTGAACAATGAAGAAATTGCTTGTAACAAGCAATTTCTTCATTATCCACAATGTTTTCAATCCCAAAAGACGAAAAAAAATAAAATTCCATCAACTTGAAATTGTCGTCTGCAGCTTCTTTCAATTTGGACCAGTCTATAATTTTCTTGTGTTGGAATGGGTTAAGGTTTAAATAGAACACTTACTGTGATGACATCATTTTTCCTGAACCCCAGTTCATCGTCATCATGTCTCTCAAAGTCTAACAGAGCTTTGGCTCTCCGTCTTCTGTTCCTAGCCACATTTACGTAGTTTTCAAGGTCTTTGGCGTGACTCTCCATTGTATAATCAGCTTGAAGAGTCTGGGTAAAAATATATATAAGTTATATCAGTTTTGCAGGCAACATCCAATACAGTCTGATTCTCAGTACATTCTCAAACCACACAAGAAGCAGTTTAATAAAAACATTTGATCTTGACTTCTGATTATATATATATTTCACCTGTCACCAAAAAAGGACCTTTTTGATCATGATCAGATGCGCAAAATGCGCTTGCTGACCAGTGTTGAGACTCTTTGCTTTTGATAGACTTTCTGAATCTAGAATAATCATTTCATTTATTTGTTAAATGAAACTTCTGGTTAATCTATGCTGTATTCAAATTATTTTTTCAAATATTTGTTTTATGGAACATCATGAACGCCCTTTTTTGCATGAAGAGTCACATAAATGTTTATAGAACAATAAAGCAACTCCTACAGTCTGATGCAATTCATCAGTTGATTGATTGCTGGTCACAACACCTGAACTGACAAAGTTTGACTGATAAAAACTACATTATTTTGTAAAATGTGTTGTCTTACATATAAATTCATAGTGAAATCTTTGGCTGGTGACCTTAATGTTGTACCTACAGCATTTAAGTCACCATTATGACGAAAAGCTTATCATAATGTCAAAGTTAAAAATTTACTTCAGGTCTAAATGAAAGATTTGATTGGTAAATAATCTTTTTGTCAGTTGCCATTCATTGATAGTGTTTATGTTCTCTTTTAATTGACCAATCGTGGCTGTCAATCAAATGATCAGTCTACCAGTGGTATCATTCATTTAGACTATGAACTCGACATTGGCCACCATTTATTTGAGGTAATTTTGTTGGTTTGGCTACATAAACATCATAACTACAGCTTTTTCAAGCTGTAGTAATGAGGTTAATGTCGCAAACAAACCATTCTACTTTTTTGATACATGCTATTGGTCTTACAAAATAACGCCATTAAATATCTAAGGAGAACTTCCTGTCAGAGTCAATCTGCTGGGTCAACGAAGTAAGTTGGCGGGAACAGCAATTCATATTTTAAACATATTACATGACAAATTTCTACTCTGCAGGTTGGCGGTTTAATCCCATGACAAGACTTTTTTGTGAGCAATTGTACAATTAACAATAAGTTATGCATGAGAAATAATGTTTAGGGATCACCAACTTACTAATTTTGTATTTTTTGGATCCAAAGATTGGAAGTGTCTGGCTACTTGTAAAATGGCTTCTCGAAGATCTACCAACAGTTCCGTCTGTTTAATATTTTTGGCCTTTCCAAACTCATCATCTTCATGATCTCCCCACAATAACAAGGTGACCAGAGACTTAGACCGGCGTAAATGTCTTTTGTTAAGTTGCTGTAAATAATAGTAAAACTTTGGAAACCTACTTTTGTTTTATAATTACATATGGCCTGAAATTTGACAATCATGAATATTCGCAAACTTCTGTAAAGTCTATGGGTATTTTTCTTTATTTCCTTATCTAGAAAGTATTTTGTACAAGTATCTGAAAGATAAGTGTCATCCTTTAATGGTGGTTGTAGTAGACTCCTATAATATAATTCATAAAGTGAAATGCTGTTGTCCAAAAAGGTGAAATGATTTGAAACCGTGGACAAAAGCATTGTAATTTGAATCTCATAGAAATTATTGAAAAATACAATTAAATGATTGACAATCATATACACATCTGTGCAAAATGACATCCCATTAACACACAATCATACATTCTTATGCTGCTACAAAATAATATTGAAGAAAACTTTGAGAGAAATGGATAAATTGCCTGTAACAAGCAATTTTTCCATTTCTCACAATGTTTTTATCCTATTGGCTACTTATTTTTCTGTTTTCACATCCTTTGAAATACTGTCTCCAACAGGTCTAAAATCAGTTGATCTAGTAATTGATTATAGACCACCTACCTGCTTTGGTAAGTTTTTGGCGGATTCTGGATTGACTAGAGCTCCCTGATCTGCCATCAAGTATGCCAGGTGCTTGCGTCTATGGGTATCCACAACAATGTCAGTTAGAGAACCACTTACTCTGTAGGCAATCTGTCAGTACAAATCAGGATCAGAATACCTATCATGTTTACCCATGAAAGTACGGTAGAACTTCCCTATCAGCAATTTTGAAATTAGTTTGATGTCAGGATTCCTAAGGTTATAAGCAGATGAACAAATATCTGACAGATTGACCCATTACCAGGCAGCAGTCCAAATTGTAAGAAGTTATGGATGACTTTTCAATGTGTAAAATTCGACAATAAGTGTTAACAAGAATGAAAAAATTCAGGTGAAGGAGGAACTTTTAACATGCCATTTCTCCTTTACCAAAATGTTTTCGACAATGAATTTTTTCATGGTGTTAAACTTTGGGATTTCTTGGCAATGAGTTAACCCTTGTCATGCTGTATAAATTACCTTACTGAAATGCTGTCAAATCAAAGGGCTGAAAGCACCGATAGAACTTTTTGTTTAAAAATTAATATTTCTTTTAGAAATCAACTTCATAAACAACTCTGGCAGGAAAAGTACAAGCAGGCGGTGTAGACTAAGATCAGCCTGCACATAAGTGCAGTCTGATTTTAGTCTACACCTCCTGCCAAAACCAGAATATTCCGGGTTCAGCATGACAAGGGTTAATATTCTCTGTACATTTAAGTTGACAAGTTTGACAATTGATAGATTACTGGCCCTTCCCCACTGAATTTGCTAGCCAGACCCAATAACTCCAACAGGAAGTTCCATCCAATATGAAATAGTTATTTTTCGAAATTTATGGTTAATCATGAAACAAAAGGGGAAAATAGTTGGTTGAATAAGCTGAAGACACAAAGTTTAAGTCACCAAACCAAAAAAGCAGCCACCATCGGTCAGTCCATACCTCGATGAGCTCATCAACATCTTGGACATCTCCTGGTACATCAGACAGTGCATTGAAGATCTGTGCCGAGTTGTCTAATGTCTTCATCTCACATTCCTAGAAAAACATAAAACTTGTGTCTCTAAAAGTCCTTCAGCATACAGTCCGTACATCTACGAAGTTTTGATTTTGTTTGATTGAGTAAAAACTGTATGGGGAATATAAATCATAGAAAAATTGGTATGTAAATATTTCAGTGTTTTAAAGAGAACAAACAGCAAGCAGGTGCCCAAAGGCAGTCAATACTTAACATAATTATCTCTTTTGATATCATTAATGAACCTATATTCTATGCTTCAAAAGAATACCCACAATAAAATGCTAGGTATTAAGCATGTTTTAAAGAAAGAAATATATGATGCAGATAAATAAGGCACAAGGACTAGGCATATTTGGGATTTCTGGGGAAAGCATAGCTGAGCTTAAAATTTATCTAAATTTCAAATATAATATCAGCAAATAGTCTATAGAATTAGATGACAAAATTGAAACAGCAAAAGATAGTAAATCTCAATCTGAGGAAATATCATTCACAAAAATACATAATATGCTTGTTGCCAGTAAAGTCGATCTTGCTCAAGAGACCACCTCTATGAAGTGACCACATCCATTAAGCCACCATCATTGAAATCCCCTTTTTAAAAGAAAAAAACTCTTGAGAAATGAAGGCATTTTGTTAAAATGTAAAATCATGTCTAAATCCTATGTTGTTGAAACTCATCAAAATTGACAATCAGTGAGACGATTCTAATGAGTCCCAAACATAATAGGATGATGAGAGAATTCTGTATGATATAAATATGTTATCAAACCAATCCTTCACATCTTTGGCATAAAAGCAAACATTCTCTTAAGTGACTGCTATTTTGTTCTCCCTTCAGTGGTTACTAAATACAAGATTTATTGTATTAAAATTATTCTTACCCAATGGACAGAGATCCAGCCATGCCAACTGACTACCAATAAGGCTGATCAAATGAGGTATCAAAGAAAGTTAGTTTGCAAAATATATGGCCTGAGAAATAAAAAAAAGAGTAAACCAGGATCTTGTAACTACAGCTTCAGAAGATGTAGTTTCTATAATTAAATTGCTAAACCAACAAAAGTGCTTCTCTAAATGTCAAAGGTCACCATTCACATTCATTCTAAAATTTGTTGGTCAGTCAATTTTTTTATTGATGTTGGTGATCCATCAATTTTACTTGAAAAGTTTTAATCCCTTGTTCATAAATAGCAGACCTAATCAAAATCAGTTCCAAACATCTTTATTACCTTCATTTTCAACATGCCCATTGTCATTTGAAACAGCACCGTTGATCCATCATAGAAGAAGAGGTCCCAGATACGCAACAGTACCTTCATGTGGACAACACTAGCAAATAGGGTGAGGAACCAATGCAAGCTGATAAGGGATAGCTCTGAAAATACATGCAAAACATTTGAAGCTGAGGCTATGAAAATTAATGCTTAAAGTCATCAAGTAAAATAAACCCCACATTAGATATAACTAGACATTGTCGCAAAGCAGACTAATACCCCTGAACAGCTTATGACCATATACAAGTGCTATCCGCCAAAGGGTCGTAACAAAAAATTGACTTTTTAATTAAAGGGCCATACCTCCGTCAAAAATCAATGGACTTTAACCAAAAATAGGATATGCACATGTCTGACTTATACCGAGTGTTTCTGTGAAATTTGAATCAAATCCGTCCAATGGTTGCTGAGAAATTGAGCGGACACAATTTTTCACCAAAGGGCCATTACTCTGTCAAAAATCAATAGACCGTAACCAAAATAGAATAAGCACATCTCTGCTTGATACTGATTATATCAGTGAAGTTTGAATCAAATCGGTCCTATGGCTGCCCAGAAATTGAGCAGACACGAAAAAGCGACGGACAGACAGACGGACTGATGGACCGACAAGCTGACTCCTAAATACCCCCCAAACATAGTTTTGGGGAGAATATTGAATCAAAGGCCTGAATGGCATAAAAAACAGTCAGAACTGTATATTAACAATTAGTATGATAATATGAGCTGTTCTCTGATTTGTCTGTTAAGTTTTCCTTATGATATCACATCTGAAGACTTATATCTTTTCCTCCAAGATATTTGAATCTACTTCTTACTCTCTTGTGTCCACAAATGCAACATTTCAATAAGTTGCATTTACCTTCGCCAACAATATGAAACCAAGGAAATTGCATTCTGCCAAATGTCTTTACGAGATTATAGAGACAGAATCCCAACCATGTTTCCTCACCCATAGCTGGCTTAATCAACAGAGTAATTATCAATTTCAAACAATATACAGAAAGGTTAGTTTTAGGAGCTTCGCCACTCTGATCTTCTGAAATATTTCAAACAAATAGAGGTTGCCAAGTAAAGTTTGTACTTTGGAATTTGAGCAAGTTTAGAAGCCATTAATTCCTACACATTTTGTTCTGGAATCTTTTGACCCGCTTCACTAATAAATTGATTGCTGGAATCTGAAAGACTGGGGCCAATGTATGTGTAGAGTTAGGGACTTTTCAAAATGAGAAAAATAGTAGACATAGAAAAATATGCAATGAAAATATTTTAAATGCTGATCAGTGATTTTAAATGTGTTTTTTACCAGATGATTATTTTCAAAATGAGTTTTAGTGATTTACAATACATTATTGTACAAAACGCATCTTATTTGTAGTAGGGCTGTCTATCGGCTTAGAAAATCACTATCGTGATAGTTTTACTATCGCAGTATTGATATCGTGATACTATCACTATCATCAGAAATTTATTGCGATATATCACGATACTATCAGTACATGCAGAGACATTAATATACATTATATTTATGTCTCTGGCACATTTTACTTTGTTTATTTTCCATGTTAATTTCTACAGATTTTCTCCAAATTGAGGAGTAACAAGGATTATGATTACATAAACAGCTAAAAGGTGATCTTTTCACCTGATAATGAAGCCGAATTGGTCCAAAACACGCCCCTTTCTGACTTTGTTGTTCACAATCTCAAAATTTGCAGCCATGTCAGACAACAAAAATACGTAAAACAAAATAACTCAGTTAGTGTGCTCGAAGTAAGTTATTAATTATTGTAATAAATCGAATATCATTTATCATTGTCTTATTTACATTTTTCGACAAATCTAGCATTGAGAATTCATAAAACATTGATAACAAGTCTTAATAAAATGTGCTTTTGGATTATTGAGGACCCTTTCACTTCGTAAATCGAAAGTTAAATATCAGTTCCCAAACAAAAACTGATTACGGAGGGAACAAAATTCAAACGTGCCTATCACGTGATAATAGAAAGTGAAAGTAGGATAAGTTACACAGAAAACTTGTTCAGTCTCTATCTCTCTCTCTTTTAACCTAATAGACCAAGAAAACATTGAACTTCTGTGTTAGTAAGCTTTGAATATTAACTATTGAAACTATCGATATTTGAACAAACTATATCGATAGTTATTGATGTCAGGGAATTGCAATCGATACATTGATATCGTGACTGTCACTATCATAATACATCGACCTATCGATCTATGGTTACACCTCTAATTTGTAGCTCTGAGTCCCTTGTGATCTTGGACCTTAGTCACTATGCACATCAATGATTCGGCTTTTTGCTGTCGTTTTTTCATGAATTGGCTTATATTTTCAAATAGTACTATCAGAAATTATGAATCAGTCCACGGGCAAGGATACAGTTTATGTCCTTGGATTCCTAGTAGCAAAGAGTGAATTGCGCTGATTCCTAGATAACAGTCAGTTTCCTGACTGCAATAAAAATACCCTTTGGGATATTTGCATGGCTGCCGAGTATGAATTATGATCAACCAATTACCAGATGGCAAAGATTTTAAGACGTAGCAGACAACACTTTTTAGTCAATACAATTTTGAACTATTTTTGTCTCTTTGGAAAGAAAACATAGCAGATAGTAGATATTGTTTGTAACAACATTTTATTCATTCTTGTCAATCTTTACTAAACCTTTTTCTTGAGCCACATAGAAAAGCGGGATTGAGTGGAAATGGGTAAAAACACTTTGTTCCAAGTATGGTATATGCTGCTTACATCTAGGTATAATGCATTGTAATGATTATTTTTCAGATATATCTTTCATTGTACATGCATCTAATATTATCACAGGATATTTATGAGATCATGCCATGCTTCTGTTTCTTATTTAACCCATTCCAACACAACCAAAATTTTAGACTGGTCCAAATTGAAAGAAGCTGCAGACGACAATTTCAAGTTGATAGAATTTTGAATTTTTCGTCTTTTTGGATAGAAAACATAGTGGATAATGAAGAAATTGCTTGATACAAGCAATTTCTTCATTTTCCACAATGTTTTCCAAAGCATTTTTCTCGAGGGGCTTAAAAAGGAGGGATTGAGTTGGAATGGGTTAAGGTCAGAGTTAGGAGGTAAATGTATATATATTAATCTCCAATACACAAAATTGACTGTTTTTTCTTACTGCTTTGAAAATATGTCACAATTAAAATTTCTTGTCACGCATAATTTAGTCAACTTCAAGTGAAATAGTTGGGTGCTCCAGTCCAGTTTCCATCACACACAATCCACCATCAAAAGTGACCCTAGCTCATTCACACACAAAGACGCTTTTGATGCCCTTTTCTCGAGGGGCATCAAAAAGCGCCACTGAATTGGTTAACACATAATAATTCTATCATGCTATACCACAAATTAAAAATTGTTTGACCATCGGTTTTCCTTCCTTGATCTATGAGCTATTGAAAACAAGCCTGTTAAATGTGTTTTCAATTGTCCACAATATTTTTATCTAAATTTATCACACAAACAAATAGTTGTTACTTATAAGAAAGAAAGGCTGGATTCAGCATTAGCCCAAAATGACATTTTAAATTCATCATTCTCCAGTAAAGCCTTCATTTTAGTAATAATGGAAACTTACACAACTTCTAAGACTCCTTAACCCATTCCCAAACATTTTTACACACTTGGGAAAACACTCTGGAAATTAAGAAATGCTTGTAACAAGCAATTTTTTCATTTTCTACTATGTTTTCACTACAGAAAGTTGAAAAAAGATGTATTTGTGAAACACTATGCCCCCAAAACAGGAATTCTTTAGAAACAAGTGATTTTTTTTTTTTCTTAGTTTTAGGGTTAAAATTTCGACCTTGACCTTCATGAAATGACCTTCCCCAGTTTCACCTTGTTAAGACCCATCTACATACCAAATATTAGCATTGTAACTAAATCAGGGTTGAAGTTATAGGAATATGTTTAGTTGGCAGGTTAAGTTTTGCAGACAGTCAGACAGACGGAGGGACAGACAGACGGACACCGGTAAAACAATATACCCCCGATCTATTGATGCGGGTATAAAAATCTAAAATATCATAAACTTTAAAGTGTTGTCTGCAACCCCTTTCAATTTGTACCAGTCTAAATTTTGCTATCTGGTAATGGGTTAGCATGTAGCAAGTTGAACAAATGTATCAATGTACCCTACTGTTTCTCTGTTCATTATGTAACTGACAGATCACTAGCCATGCCCACTGATTATGATATAAAACAGCATTATTTTGAAAATATTATATCCAGAAACATGTAACAACAAGATGTGTTTGTGAAACACAATACCCCCACAACAGGACTAAACGTTTGACCTTGGTGTGTGACCTTGACCTTATCACATTACCTTGACATGAGGAGATGTGTATTATGAAGATGTATCATCATGCCAAATATGAGCATTGTATCTTGAATAGGTTGGTAGTAATTGGCAATGTTAAGTTTTTTGGTTAAGTTTTGCAGACAGACAGACCAACCGACAGACAAAAAGACTGAATGCCAGACAGACAGACAACAATACAATATGCCCCCAAAGTTTCGATGCAAGGGCATAAAAAAGTAGAATGATTCTTGGCAAAATAAATATTTTAACTACAGCTTAAAAAAGGTGTAGTTGGAACATAAACCCATTACCAGACTGCAAAATTCTAGACTGGTCTGAATTGAAAAGAGTTGCAATTTTTTTTAACTTTCTGGGTAGAAAACATTGTGTAAAATGAAGAAATTGCTGGTTACAAGCAATTTCTTCATTCTGCACAATGTTTTCCCAATTGTATTTCTTGAGGGGCGTCAAAAAGCCTCATTGTGCAGGAATAGGTTAAGTCTCCAAACCAACAAAAATGCTTTAAATAAACATCAGAGTTTAAAGTTTTCTTCTGATCTAAATGGATGATTTGATTGGATAAGCTACTTTTTTTATTGATAGCAATAATTGGTTAATTACCTCAACATCAAATTTTCTATTTACATTTCAACATCATTCCCTCTACTGTGAAATCTGGCTCCATAACAGCTTATATAGCAAAAAATCGTACATAGGTAATTTTACACATGCTTGCATTGCAAACAATTGTAGGAATTTCAGCCCGTTTATTTTTCTCTAAAAGTTGTGCTTTCATTAAATAAGTGAGGATTCATCACACAGCAATTCAATTTGTTAGTTATCAAGCATTCTTACCTCGATATGTTTCATTTCTTCCCTTTAAAAATAAATGTATAAACTGTTTTCACTTACAGATTTAACATTCAGTAAGAACAAGCAACATATAGATGGCAGTAATATACTTCTACACATTCTTAAAAACTTGCCATGTCTTTTTCTTTCCTTTCTTACGTTTTTTGATAATTTTGTTGTAAGTGAAAGCTCTAAACTTTATATTTTACTAGTTTTGTAATGTGCACATTACTTAATTCTTTATCCATATATACATCTGGAAAGAATCCTTTTAACCCATTACCAGATGACACAACTTTAGATTGGTTTCAATTGAAAGAAGTTGCAGAAAAAAATAAAGAACAACTGAATTTATATGTAAGAACTATTTTGGGTAGAAAAATGGTAAGAAAAGATGTTAATATTTACAAGCAATTTCTCCTTTTCTCAATGTTTTTGTCAATGATAGATAATGTGGTAATGGGTAAAGCATCCATAATCTTCACAATTTTCAATTCTCTATGTATTAATTGTTTTTCTGGTTATCCAAATTCTTTAAATCGTCACTTTTCATTATGCTGTTTAACCTCTGTAAAAACGCAATAGCTGCTGGCCAATTAAGAATTCTATTAACATTGCGCATTTTACTTGGCATCATTCATGGATTGTTTAGAGACCAGGAAGACATATTTTTATTGCATGCCTCTACACTTACCAATGTCATGTTCCTTTAAGACTAGATCTGTATCAGGTAAGTAACTTGTTATCAAGTGACGCAACACACGCTGATCAGCCTGTCAACAATATATAAATAATCACAAGTATGTTGAAAATGCTTGTAATACACTATAAAATTATGAATAAGATCCTCAGAACAAGCAAAATTAGAAATAGTTAAGCCATTTCAACATTACAAAATCTTAGACTTGTCCAAATTGAGAGAAGATGCAGAGGACAGTGTCAGTGTGGAAAATATAGAAATTGATTGTTACAGGTAATTTCTGCATTTTCCATATTGTTCTCCTGAACTTTTTTCCGGGGGAGGGAGGGGGTGGGGTGGGGTGGTGAAAAAGCGGGGTTGTGTGGGAATGGGTTAATATAGTAAAAATAACAGGATTAACTAATAATATAGTACAACTGACAGAATTAACTAACAATGTAGTACAAATGACAGAATTAACTAACACTATATTTTTGTAACACTTGAATTTACAGATCTCTGGCCCATCCACTGAGCTCTATCAGGGAGATATTAAATGTCATTATTTTGCGCAATTCATGGTCAGTAAAATATCATAAAAATATATGTTTGTGAAACACCATGCCCCAACAACATGCCCCTTATTTAGAAAATTAAGTTAAGTGACCTTGACCTATAATTACAAGGAACCTATATCCCCAATATGAGCCATGTATCTTCCACAGTGTTTCAATAACAGCAAAATGTTAAGTTTTTTTGTAAAGTTGACCTTGATAAATGACCTTGATGGATGACCTTGATAAAACACATCATTCATGATGTATTTTCTATACTCAACAGCTCAGACACAACTTTATTACGGATACCAGTGTACAGACAATCACTTTCCTTACCTGTATACCCAATAATGTACTAGAATAGTATGAAGCAGGTAGAAGGTCATCAATGATAGAACACATCATCCAAAATGTGTCTTCTTCCTCTAGAAACAGCAAAAGAGAGGCTGCAATCTGAAAAAGATGTTAATCTGTAGTTGTATTTGTTTATAGAATCCTTTGCTTTTCAATTTTATTAGCAAGGCAAGTGTATTTGTATTTATCTATCCTGGCTACCATAGCACATGCCAATATGAGCAACCTCCCCCCCCCTCCCGGTAAGTTGTTACTGGGGATAATGCAAGGACTGAGAGCCCCATCGAGGTCTTTAATGCGCGCGATGGATAGCATCGTCTCACAGGATCTCAGTTTAATGTTTCATCTGAAAGACAATTAGCCTGTTAGTTTGATCAACCCAGGAATAAAACCTCCATCTGTTTGAAGTTTTGAAGTAAAGTGCTCTACCAACTGATCTAAAGAAGCTTTAGCCTTTTAGGAAGAAAAAATTGTGGATAATAAAGAAATTGCTTGCTGTGAGCATTTTCTTCACTGTCCATAAAAGTTTCAAATTAAATTTTCTTGAGGATGGCGATTGAGTTAGACTGACTTACAATTCCACATCAACCACTGAGCCATGAAGGGGCTATCATTTTAAAAATGCAAGTAACCTCTGAATTTTACCCAGAATTTTATTTGCATTAAGAAGTTTATCTTAACCAAAGTATCCTCACCACTCCTGTTCCTTGACAGTAGCCGATGTCTGGAAACAGCCAAGCCAATCCTCTCAATATACGCCGTAATCTAGGTATACCAGTACTGTGTATATTGCAGTAACAGGCATTACTTGGCATTGTTCTCAACAGATCCTAGAAATGAAATAACAAAACTGATTCATGACACTAAACACATAACATATCATTTCCTTTATTACAAAGCAGGGCTTAAAATAACTATATCAATAACTAGTAAATAGAATGAACTGGAATAGGCATTAAGGAACTATGGTAATAATTTTACAAATTCAAAGTGCATTGCCTGCAGATTGAAGAGACAGTCACAGGCAGAAAATATGACCAGTAGAGAGGTAAAATAATGACAGTGTTGTTGAGGTGACTGTCTTCTCGCATCAATGGGCTGGACATTCAAATTCTACTTACAGACACAGGAATAGGAATTTACAGCAGATGAAAAATGTATGTTTATAATGATGGAACATATCAGTGTATAATAAAATGTGTTGCCAAGGTTAAATTTATAAGCTTTTATCGATTTTTATTATGACAGATAGCCTATCACAGAATAGATATGGGCCAATTTTGCCAATCTACCAGTAAATCTTTGAATTAACGGATAAATGGCAATGCCTACTATGCTCTTGCAAGAATGTAACAACAAGAGGAACAAAATGACCCTAAATCGCTCACCTGGGTATGATTTTATAATCTTACTAAGTTTGCCACAACCTTATTTTCAGAAATCAAAATTTTACAAACAAGTTTTGAAAAGGGTCACCTAAGGAACATTTCTGACAAGTTTGGTCCAAATTTGCCCTTTAGTTAAGGAGGAGAAGATTTTCAAAGAATTATTCCATAATTTCTCTTAGTCCGATAAATTGAAATTTTACAAACAAATTTTGGAAATGGTCACCGAAAAAATATTCTTGCTAAGTTGGGTCTAAATCAGCACAGTAGTTTATCAGAAGAAGACCTTTAAAGAATTATCCAATGATTTTTCTAAGTCTGACAAGCCTGGCCATGCAAAGACCACATTTTTTTGCAAATCAAAACTTCACGAACAAGTTTTGAAAAGGATCACCCAAGGAACACTCATATGCAGTTTGGCTAAATTGGCCTAGTGGATTAAGAGACAAGTCTGGCCCTGCCAAGCAAACATTTTGGGAAAATCATAATTTCATGAACAAGTTTGAAAAGGATCACCCAAAGAACATTGTGCCAAGTTTAGTCCTATCTGGCCTGGAAGTTTAGGAAGATTTCAATGATTTCTCCAAGTCCGATAAGCCTAGTCCTTCCATGCCCACATTTTTTTGCAAATCAAAATTTCACGAACAAGTTTTGAAAAGGGTCATCCAAGGAGCATTCTTAGTCAGCTTGGTCCAAATTGGCCCAATAGTTTAGGAGGAGATGTTTAAAGAAAATGTTCATAATGCATGACACGCAACGGACAGCAGACATTGAGTGATCCTAATAGCTAACCTTGCATGTTGTGCTCAGGAGAGCTTAAAATGTAAATGGTTGGTTATAAACCTAAATGTCACAATTACAGCTTAAAAAGCTGTAGATACGATTTTTAAGTAGCAAAACAAGAGGAGCATGATGGTCCTATAATGCTCCTGTAAGTATGATGGCACAAGGCTTTATGATTTATACAAAATACAAGACGACCATGATGGTCCTATATTGCTCCCCTGAGTATGATGGCTCAAAGCTTTACGATGTTCAATGTATACAAAACATCAAAGTTGGACACCTAGTTATTTTGGAGAAGATTTTTTAAGATTTTCTCCCTTAATCCTAGGTATATCTAAGATCCCGCACTATAGCGCTAATTTCAAGAGTACGGTTGTTCTTTGACGTATGGTAGAAGGTCAATAGGAATTGATACAAACCAAATATCAAAGCTCTAGACCTATATGTTTAGGAGGAAAATTTTTTCATAGTTTTCCTCCTTTATTCCTATATAAAATCTGGGATCACACAGAAAAGAGCTAATTTTCAGAGTATCATTTCTGTGAAGTTTGGTTGGAATTCAAAGTTTGTTTAGGAGGAGAAGATTTTTTTGTAATTATGAATGGACAGAGACAGACAATGACCGATCACAATAGCTCAGTGAGAGCACTTTTTTGGTTGGTGAGCTCACAAAAGCTCTATGCCTTATTATTTTGGGGAAGAAGATTTTTAAAATTTTCTTCTTTAATCCTAGGTATGTCGAGAATCCCACAGTATAGCACTAATTTCCAGAGTATGGTAATTCTTTGAAGTATTTGGTAGGGGTCAATAGGCATTGATACATACTAAATATCCAGGCTCTAGGCTTTAGAAGATTTTCAAAGATTTCTGTCTTTATTCCAATGTAAATTGATATATTGATATTGGAATCTTTCCCTCAATCTGAATCTCTAGATCCATATTTTTACCTCATTCCAAAACACTGGCACCTTTTCATCCCCCCCCCCCAAAAAAGGCATGCAAAAGCATTCTGGAAAAAGAAGAAATAGCTTGTTGCCAGTAATTTCTTCACTATCCATAATGTTTTCTACAACAAAAGAAAAGGCATCTTAAGATATCCTTCTTTATTCCTATCTAAAATCAGGAATTGCTCTGAAAAGGGCAAATTTTCAGTGTATGGTAATTCTTTGAAGTATTTAATTAGAGGGTCAATAGGTATTGATTTATACATGATACATTTGTATTCAAGCTCTAAGCCTTATGGTTTAGGAGAAGAAGATTTTCAAAGCTTTCCATCTATTCATTCCAATGTAAATTGACATACTGATATAGGAATCTTTCCCTCAATATGATTCTCCAGCTTCACATTTTTACCTCATTCCCATACAATCGCACCTTTGCACCCCCCCCCAAAAAAAACGTAGGAGAAAACATTGTGGAAATGAAGAAATTGCTTGTCACAAGCAATTTCTTCATTATCCATAATGTTTTCTACAGAAAAAAGCATCTTAAAGTTTCATCCACTAAAAATTGTTGTCTACATTTTCTTTGAATTCAGTCCAGTATAAAATTTGATTCTTTGGTAATGGGCTATCAAGCATGGATACCTACTTTTTCAATTTGTTTTGATGTCATTAGAAGGTCATTAGAGCTGGCTTTCACAATGTCTTTGTAAGATACATCGGACTTTCTCTTCTTCTCCAAAGCTCCAGATAGCCTCATCCAAAGCTGTGGTCTGAGTGAATGAGGAATGCCATTTTTTACCATCTGTCGTAGTTTCTCTGTTCTTTGAAATCTGCTGTCAACCTTGATATATATATCAATGAAAAATATGTATTTCATATATCGAAATCAAAAATCATAGACTAATTTTGACTTGGAAAACAAAGAGCATATCTTTTACATATTACCACAAAATACCATAATTTTGACGCACTTAAAGAATAAGCTTTTGAAAGTATAGTGGAAATAAAAGAAATCACTTATAACCCTTTCCTGTACAAACCCAAGATTTTATGTTGCTGTGATTTTATACTTGAAAAAATATTGTGGAAAAAGAAGAAATTGTCTGTCACAAGCAATTACTCCTTTTCCCACAATATTTTCTA